>JACDJE010000428.1:823445-935751 GCA_016647715.1 Pavo muticus | reverse complement strand
TGTCACGGGTTATCTCTGGATACAAGTCCGTGACAGGGGGGCACAGGCCCCGGGAAAAAAAAAAAAAAAACAAACAGAAGAGCGAGGGAAAAAAAAAAAAGGAAGGGGCACCAACGGCCCGCCGCGCGATCCGGCCGGCCCCGGGCCACGCGCTCCGGGAGAGGGGGAAGGGCAGGGAGCCAGTGGATGGGTTTAACAAAAGGAATGCACCAGCACTAGATCTGAGAAGGAACGGTAATTTACTAAATTTAACTAAATCAAACAAAATGAGAGAGAGAAGAGCATCCAAAACGCAAGATCAAACCACAACAGCGCGAGGGAACCACGCGCCGTTCTCCGCGGTGAGCTGAGAAGGCCAATCCGGGCAGCGGGGGAAGCCAGCCGCTCGATCCGGTCCGGAGCTCCACCCCACTTCCTCCCCAGGGAAGCGCCAAGTCCTCCCCAGGGAAGCCGCACCTCTCCTCCCATCAGGACACTCGAAATGCCCATAAGGGGCAGTAAACGGAACCAGAACATTAACTCTTTAACTCCTACTGGTTCACAGGATGTTCTGATGTGGAATACTGACCACAAAAGAAAAATCACCAAACCACAACAATGCTTTATATTGACAATAGACATCTCTCACTCTTTTTTGTGCTCTTCCATTATTTTACTGTTCAAATAAATTATGCTTGAACAAAAACTCGGTACTGAAATGTTTTCATTTTGATATCTGACACAAGTAATTTCACAGTACTCTCAACAAATGTGGTTTTGAAACACTCTTATGGATATCATTCTATATACACCAAATGACCAAACAAGTCATTTGTCACTAAGAGAAGACTTGATGAATTAATAGACTGTGTTGAGAATACACGCAATTCCTGTTCATATATTGCAGTAATTAAAAGAAAAAAACAAAACCTCAATTCTGGGTGAATCTAGGTCTCCATCCAACACAGTATTCTTTCTCAAACAGTAGATTTAAGTGCAAGTTTAAGAACACACCAGAAGACGTGAGGAACATAAATGATCTTCCCCCGTCATACTCATCAAGCATTCTCTAATGTTCATTTTAAAGGATTTCCTGAGCCTAATATTTGCCTGTTTAGTAACCTGCAGTTCTGTCTTCTGTCTCTTCATCTCGTGTAAATGATTCTCATCCTTCTCCATTGACTAGCAGCTCCACAAGGCTGCTATCTGTTGCATAAAGAAATAACTCCTTTTGCTTATTTAGAGCAGGCTTTCTTTAAAGGCCCTTTAAAGAAGATGATAATAGGAAATAGCTGGTCCTTGCTGAACCACTTGAGATTTTGTAGACCTCTACCACATCCTTCCTGCATTGTTTCCTTCTAGATGGAATAGTCCTTGCTTCCTCAGGCATTCCTATAGAGAAGTTACTCCATGTTGAAATCTTTCTGACTTCAGAATCTGTCAGAAGCTTTTCTCATTTTACTACATTACTTTTATGAGTTTGGGTCTGATCCCTGTATACTCATGGAATTGGCCAATCATAGTTTTATCCTGTCTGCTTTCCCGTCTTTTCCTAAAGATTTTGAACACTTCATTTACTTTTGTGATAACTACTGGCCTGATGTTTTTAACAACATTTTCTATTTTAAACACAAACTTTCTCCACTGAGTACGTACAAGTCTGTTTTTCTCAATATGTATCACTTCTTTATACGCATTCACATATATCACTTTTCATCACCCCAGCATTTACACCTTTCCCATGTCATATATAAATGTATTGAAATGCACTGATTTCTGCAGAATTTCACAGGTAACCTTTGTCCATTGCAAGAACATGTAATTTACTCCTAAATACATACTTAATTCAATACATACTCCAAACACTTTTGATGATTTCTGGACTACTAAAAAGTCTAAGAAAAAGTATGCTAATTTCACAGAGACTTAATTACACAGTGGGGTTCCATTTATTTTTGGAGGATTTGTAGGGAATTCCTACACCTAAAAACCTCAAAACACTGATTCAGATAATTTTGATAGGGAGTATTTTGTAAAATCCCAGAGAAGACTTTGGCCTTTGCATCTGCTAAGCAACCAGAATGATTTTTAAGAAGCTCAACTCCCACATAGGCACTTAAATAAAGAGAAGATTTTCAAAGGCACTTAGTCCTCAGTAGTTTGTGATTATAGCATTCTGGCCAATTTTCAAATAAGTTTATCATCATTTAACAGGTTTCCATCTACCTATATGTAAATTAGAAATGGAATGACGTTTAAAACCTGTTCCCCTTTCTGGATTCTGCAACCTCAAAATTTTGCTGTTAGTATGACTTTGAGATAAGCAAAGTCTCTACTGTTTTGATTTGTCTCAGAAAGAAGGAAAAGGTACTTTGAAAATGATATTTAGGAGGTCCTTATTAATTTCAGAAACAAATATATTAAGATGCCTCATTTTATAGAGACAGTAGTGTCTTTGGAACAGTGTTATAACTCTTGGGCTCTCTGTGAAATAATTAACAGCATCCTGAGTGTTAAAATGGTTGGATTTATTATGCAGTACAATCAAACTGATAAGTTCTCAAATCATCCATTCTGCAAACTCAGACAGGTATCTCAAAAACAAATCTATTTTTTTCTTCTGTCTTTTACCCAACTCTTATTACCTTAAGGGTAGTAAGGAGTTTTGATATTACAGGTTATTAAAGTAATTATTTGGAAAGGAAAACATTACTTTGGGCTGTAGATGTGCCACAACCCTAGTACATTTTTTTGATATTTTTTTATTGCCAGTTTTGTGAACTTTGCTGGTTTCTTTGGAACCCATTTCAATTTGCCCTACATTATTTTAATAAATAAAAAAGAAAACAACGCCCATTAAAAATTTTGCAATCAGAATTTGTTTGACATTTTTGCTGAGGAGGCAGAACAAGACCTGACTTGATCTTATTGTTTTCTGGATCCTGTTACAGTCACATTTCTAACTATGATCACACAAACCTTATGTTTCCCAACAATATGACAAATTGAATCATACAATCTAATAATAAGACTCTAAAGTAATGGACATATCACAACTGATTTTCTTTAAATTTCTGGTTTTCTTTATCCCTAAAAGCCTTGACAAAAGACCACGCAGACCGGTCATGTGCTTATATTTGATAAGTAATGAAGCAACATGAAATTCTATATGGTGTTGAAGAGTAATTCACTATTATGAAAATTGTAGAATCATAGAATGGCTTAGGTTGGAAGGGACTTCGAAGATTATCCAGATTCAACCCCCCTGCCATGGGCTGGGTTAAGAGCCACTAAACCAGGCACAAGATTAGGTTGCCCAGAGCCCCATCCAACCGGGCCTTGAACACCTCCAGGGATGGGGCATCCACAACCCGATTATCTTTGTGATCTCCTCTGGACCCACTCCAACAGCTCTGTGCCTTTCTTGTGCTGGATGCCCCAGGCCTGGGCACAGTACTGCAGTTGAGGTCTAACAAGGACAGAGTAGAGGGAAACAGTCTCCAAGTTTGTACACATATCTGGGATTGCCCCGACCCAAGAACAACACCTTGTACTTGGCTTTGTTGAACTTAATTTGGCTTATATGAACCAACTTCTCAGGACTGCCCAGGTCCCACTGGACGTCATCCTTTTCCTTGACTGTAGCAACTGTGCCACTAACTTGGTGTTGTCCACAAACTTGCTGAGGGTATACTCGATCCAGCTCTATGTCACCAATAAAAATGTTAAATAGCATCAGTCCCAAACTGGACCTCTGGTGGACACCACTTGTAAGTAGATACCACCTGGGCATATAGCCACAAACCTCTGGCTGCGACCTTCCAACCAGTTCTTTATTCACCGAATAGTCCAGCCTTCAAATCCATATCTCTTCAATTTAGAGATAAGGATTCAGAACCATTCAAAGGTCCTGTACAAGTCCAGGTAAACAATATCAATTGCCCTTCCTTTGTCCACCGGTCCTATCATTGCGTTGTAGAAAATCACCTTATTAGTAATGCACAGTCTGCCCTTGATGAAGCTGTGCTGACTGTCTAGGATCACCTCCTCATATTCTTCATCTTTTTTCCTTTTTCTCTTCTGGATAAGATTTATCTATTTGGAATTCAACATCTATGTCCTGCTGGAATGCCATACATGATCATTTCTAGAAAGCTACAAAGAAATTAAGGATCTTTGTCTGCCTATAGTCCACCTTTCCTATATTTCTGCAGATATCTTCCTAGGTAGAGTATCACATTCAGGGTCTGGAGTAACAGAGATCAGAATCAGAGATCATTCCAGTGGCAACAGTGGATTTTTGTCCATCTAGAGCAAGTCTTTCTGGAAGAAAATCAAATACTTGGCCCAATTTTTAGTTATGCAAAAGAAATTTAGCCTGCATAGCTATAGTGAACAAAAGGTTATAAATGTTTGATAATATTACAACAAACAACAGGAATTCTACAGATTCTATACTATGTAAATTGCCAGAATCTTTTTAAAGGTAAACGCGTATAAAGAAATCGGTGTATTTTCAGAAAGTGGATGATTTCAAAATTTTTCATTTAAGATACATGAGGTTTGCTTTATCGTGTACTTCAGAGAGTTGCTCATGTTAGTATCCACAGCAAAGATCTGCTCTAAACAGTAAAATCTTGCATACAAAAGTAGAGTTGGGGATGTGGGAGCAAGAGAGGAGAAGGCTGAGCCCTTATAGCTGGCGTCTGTGTTAGCCACTTCTGAGATTTCTTTTGAATCCATCACACCATTGCTGCTCCAGCACTCATATTTCATCTGTTTTGAATCCACAGTTGTCAGTGCAGCCTTCAATATGTTCTGTTAAATTCTCACCGAATCTCCATGGGTTCCTCCGTCTCTTCACACTAAGGGAGATGAGAGAGAGAAAGCAGCAAAGTGGTTAGAAATCTTCTGCCAAACACAGATGGTATCCTGATTGCTCTTTCAGCCTACCTGTGTCTGTCTGTGGAACTGTGGATGTTGTGGACTTCTGTGTGAAGAATTTCCAATGCACACAGAGAATTCACACAAAGGAAAATTTCCTTCTGATATTTAATAATCAGTTCATCAAACAGAATAGAGAAACAAATATGGATATTTAGATATTTTATGTGCATATGGATTTATCTGCATAAAAGCATATCTATGTTTTTATAAGAAGAAATAGAAAGGAAGAACAGGAAGACACCGGAATTACACAGCTGTCTGCTTTTAAAAAACAATGACAGAAGTACTTGCTTGTACAGAGTAAGAAGTCTATGAGGATCCAAGGACCTGTGGGGGAAAAAAATAATAATCCAAAAACATACAGCAACCAGAAAAGGCTTCTCTTTATGGCATCTTAGCATGTTCATTTATTCCTCTCAGGATACAGTCACAGTATGGTATATGATTTCATTACGGCAACTTAACACGTTAGCGGCTGTCAGCTGACTTGCTGTAACCAACTGCGTATGCTCTCTTATTCTGCCCTATTTGCAAGATAAAATGCATTAGCTTTAATTCACATGCAATGGATTACCCTTACAAGCCAGGTTTCTAAATAGTTTTTGGCATACCTGGCACAGTGAGTTGGTATCCTGTTCTCAGTACAAGACTTATTCAGTGCAGCAGAGGAAAAGGAAATCTTCCTACTTGCAGGGAAATAAATCAACCTACCAACTGTGCACTCAGCACACACAGGAAAAATCCTTGTTCAACTACTATAGGTGATCAATTTGTAAAGTGAAGCATGAGATTTGATTATCCTCATTATATTAGTTCAGATAACTTCAGATGTTACCACTTGTCATGAAACATACAGTCTTTTAAAAAAAATCCAGTTATAGTATTTGACTTAGTAACCTATTATGGCATTAAATTGCACAGTATGCCAACGCATCATGAAAATTTAAGTCCTTTTTTGGTGCTGTGTATATTACCTTTAGTTCAAAGGAAGGAGCTTTGGATTTATTTTTATTTTGAGGCAGGTGTTAAAGGAAAGAGAAGGGCTACTTTTTACTAAGATTTTCCTTTCATTTTAAATTTCCAGTTTTACTCACTGTACTTAATGGCTTTTAAGGCAAAATCCTGAAGGGGCTGTTGTGCGGTTTGTGGTCTTGCTGGCCATTTCCCAACACAGATCCTTAATGGAGATGTTCTCAGAGCTCTCTGTATGACATTACTGTAAGGTCCATACAACTGGTGGTAGGAGGCACATCTCATGGTATGCATATAAAGGTGCTTTGACACTGCAGATCATGCCAGAATAAGGGAGAACGAACTCCACTGTTTTCTGTCCTTGGTCATGGCTGGCATCTTTATGCATGTAACTAGCAGGGTAATTAATTCAGTTAGTCTTCAGACATTTGCTGGAGAAGTATCACAGATGCAGAAAAGTGGGTAAAAGCTTTAGATCACCTTGTACTACAACTTTTCTTGTTCCTTCTCTCTGTTCCTACCTTCTTTCATTGCTGTGCGTTTATGGCAGGTAACACCATTTGTCCGCATATTCACATATCTTTCAACTTCTCATTCATTGATTCATTTCTTTCTCTCTTTTTTTTTTTTTTTTTTCTTTTTAATTGAGAGCTTTGCAGGCTGCATGTCATGGCTGCAGTTCTCACTTGGCAGTGTTTAAATGCATGCTAAACTGAAGTCTCTGTCTTGCCCATCTCAAATATAGGCAAGTTAGTTAGTTGATAAATAGCATTATGCCACCCCAGGGTGTGATTATACTTTGAGATAGCACCACCCGTAGGATGGATGAAGGCCCTTTGATTTTGGCCTTGTGTCTAATCATTTGTTTTAACTCTTTCCAAGAGCTGGGTTTCTGTTGATCTCAGCAATTCTGTACATGTTAAAACTGATATGGTTACTGATATGCCTGATAAAGTAGCTGGCATCAATGAAGAAAGCCATTTGGTTGGGCTAGACAGAGCTGCACCAAAGCTGCAGTCATCATTCAGTTAATACCCCAAACTTTTGGCAAACTTTTCCACTACCACCTCCTGTTTTCTGCAGAGCACTAATTTGGCTAATAGTCATGGAGATCTGATCCTTTGGTTTTGGTTCTTGTCTACCTTAACATTCTCAGTTCCATTTGGCCATGTTCTCACCAGATTTTCTATCCCCCTTGTGCCTTGCAGCAGGAGACCTGTAGTCTCCCATGTACTCACATTCTGGTATCATTTTTTTTCTAGGGACGTTTTCATGAATTCTTACTGGTGCTCTTTGGCAAGAATTGAAAGCATTTTGGTAACTGGGCAATTATGTTCACTGATTTTACTTGTTTCAGTTTAGATACTAAAAGAAATATTTAAATACAAGAATGAAAGAACTGAACAAAATTATACAGTTGATTTATGACATAGTATGGTAAAGCTCACACTTGCAGTTTTTATGCTTCCCAGTTATGCTAATATATGCTTACATAAGACTGACAGAGGAAAGTTTCTTAATGTAAATTACATTTGCATTGGCTTTAAGTCTGCTTTATACTATCAGAAAAGAGAAGAATAAATTCCAAAGGGTTTACAACCACAAATACTCCCAGAATGTAACTAGGCCTGATTTCCTTGTATTTACAACAGTATAAATCAGGAATAAGTTCATTAAAGTGGTTGGGATTATTTCCATTTATTCTGTACCTTTATTATACTGCTATGAAGCACTGTATAGTCATGCTTCCACTGCAGAATGAAGAGGGACGTGGTTTCAAGTATAGTGGCCCTACATGAGTGCAAGAGAGAGGAGGCTGGAGCACGATGAGACTGTATCTGGCAGTTACTGTGTAGGACAGGGCTCTTTGATCGTAAAATAAGAGAACACTTTTTCCTGGAATTCTGCCTTGCTGTGTCTTTACATAATATTCCTTTCTAAATAAGCCAAAAAACCACAGAATCTTTAACAGAAATATAAGCTGTCACTTTTAGTAACAACTCATTTCACTAGTCTGTAAACCTTGAGCTCTCAAAATTATAGGTGCTTAATGCTTACATGCTTTTACATGTTAATTAAAAAAAAACCAAAACACTTTCAGATGTATTCTGGTTGCAACTCATTCCAGTTGCATAACATGAATGCCTAAGATTCTGGTTTCTTAAAAAGGACTAATTTTCTAGGTACAGGGGGGAAAAACCTCTTAAAGATGTTCCCACAGATATCTAAATGGGAAGGAAGTTGAGATCCCTTTGCCCCATTTGCTCTTAGTGAATGTTGCAGAGAAGGCATTTACTAGCTGGGAGCAAGATATAGGTTTAGGATATAAGGAAATCCTGGAGAGTATTCACAGAGAATGAACTATTATTTATACAAGTGTCATTATTACATTTTAATTATTTATGTTTTTTTTAAAAATGAATAATATACTTTCTGAGTGCTTGCTAATTATTAAATGACAGAAGAAACTCCACATTTCAATTAGCTTGTCTTTCCTGGCAAAAGTTTCAAGTGTAATAAACAAACAGAACTCCAGCATGTTGCCCTAGACTTCTGAGAGCTTTTTCATAATGGTCTGGTGATGAGTACAACTCTCAACTAGGAAAATGAAAATTTGTGTAATTTTGGATCACAAATGCATCGTAGGGCATTTGCTCATTTAGGGTGAATACTCTGCTGACCACCTTTTTTTTTTTTTTTTTTTTNTTTCTGAGTGTAAATATTGCCAAGGGAACTGATGGCAGCCATGTCACATTTGTAGGTTACTGCAGTGTTCTTCCTTACACCAGTCCTTTTTCAAACACAAAGGTAAATGTATTTCCCATCCTGAAGATACTGTACTCAGAAATGTTTCCACTATAACATCAGCTTTATGTTTTTTTTTTCCAGTTAGTGTTTGTTGCTGACAACTTCAGCATCATGGGAGCTATTACTAATGAACCTAAGAGAGAATTAAAAAAAGTCAGAACTGGAAATTGTAATAGATCTAAGCAAGGAAAAAAAAGAAACACCAAAACAACAACAACAAAAACACAAAAAAACCCAAGTCTGCTAAGCTTATTGCTAATAAGTTTTAATCAACTCCAGAATGTTCTGTGATAAAGGTGGTTTATTGTACTGTTGATCATATCCTCCTGTGTCCCTTCTCCAAGAAGAAAATTCCATGCTCATTCTTTACGAAAAGTAATGGTGAATTGTGGTAGCTTTTTTTTTTTTTAATTTTGACCAAATTTGCAAAGAGTTTACTCTTCCTACCAATGAGAGAAGCATTCCTCTCCAGAAAGAAAAATGTGGCTTATTGATCATAGAGGGTAGCCCTGAAAACCTTATCAAATTCACCGTACATCAAGCTCTGTAGGAATCTGGAAGGATTCTACCTGAGCTCTGCACCAGAATTGTAGACCAGCTCAGGTAGACCTCCTGTTCTACTTTCAACAAGATGCATGATTAAAGCTTAATGGTGGTTGGGACTGCTGTAGTTTGAGAGGACAGACAAGCCAAGCCTAGAGGCTTCTTTCTCTGCCTGGAGTTTATCAATTAACTTCAAGCTTTTTTTTTTGTTGCAGTTCTAGCTGGAAGCTTCATTTGAACTTCCTCCGCAGACTTTAATTCCCATTTGATCTTACAGAGACACCATCAAATATTTTGTGTTCTATAAGGCTAAGAGATAACTTTATTGTTGTGTTTCATACCAAACCTGAAGAAAACATTCAGTGATTGCTGAAACATGATATTCACTGAGTTTTTTAAAACCACAATAGAGGTATGATTATTTACATACTTAAATTATGTGTTTTTTTAGTGGCAAAGTGGTGTACCTAAGGAGAAAAATCTAGTTTTGATGCCAGGGAAGAGAGGGATCACAAAGGTTGCCATTTCCGATAATTATTTTTTACTGCCTTAACTCTCTGTTGAAATACATGTAAACACAAAAAGCCAGGGATAGTGAAAAAAATGTTATTTTATTTTTATTATTTTTTATTATATATTTTTTTAAGAAAGTCTCTGGATATTTATTTGAATATAATTTCCTTCCAGACTTACTTCTAGGTCTTAGAGTACCCTCCCTCAAATTCTAAGAGCCTTAAGTTTTGTACATTAGATGTGGAAATATCAGCACACTGTTGTGATCTTCAAAGTATAAAGCATATATTGAAGACTTCAGATAGAGTTGTAGGGTTAACTTAGCCTAGCTGAAAAGTCCAGCAGAGCCTTTTCAGAAATTCTAGTCACACACATAAACTGAATTATGCAGGTCTTGTCAACAACTGCCTCAGAAGCGTATAACTGGTAAAGAGGAATAAGGGAGGGTAAAAGTGTGTGTTCATCCTTTTAGAAAAGGGGAAAAGAAGTCTTTTATCCAGTGTTTGAGAACCGCTTGTAGAGGTCAGAACATTTGTACTCCCATGTCAAACCTAAGACAAAAGACATTTGACTGAGAGGATAAACAGATGTAAATACCTAAATGGCAGTTGTTGGCATCTGTCCAAGGGTTAGGGTTGTTCTTCCAAAGGTTGAGCTGATTAGACAATTAAAACAATGTCTTCTTTTTTTTGTCTATTTCCAACCCCTCTCTCCTTCTTTTAAAGTATTTATACTTTGAAAGACAATGTATATAAAAAAGTAAATAAAGACATCTTTATTTTCTAAAGATCAAAATGAGGAGATTAGACTACATTCCAGCATGTCTGAATCTATGTCCTCTCGCAACCTCTTATGAAGGAGACCACAATGGTTGCCAGAAAAACAAAAACAAAACAAAACAAAAACACCCACAAAACCAACAAAAGCCAAAAAGCTACCTGCGTGTGTTTGTGCAGTGCTGAATGATGCTCAGAGAGATCTACAGCAGATTTCCAGATATTTGTTTGACGCTGATCTCCCTGCATGCTAGCTTAAATCAAGAGGAACTCCTGACGTGTGAAAAGTTAATATAAGATCAAAATCAGAACAATGAACTTCATTAAGGTCGTGACCAAGATATTTATTGTGGTTTGAGAACAGACAAGATTAAACCACGACAATTTCAATAATTGTACATTGTGTGGGATTACTGGGGAAGGAATTTAAAATAAGTCACTGCAAATTGACTCATGTATTTTGTTTATATTTCAAGGCAAATGAACACGTTCTGTTTCGTAAGTGATGGAATAACTATTCTTTTTTATATAGCTTACAGGTCTATAGATATGCCGAGTGCTGATGATAGCAGAATTCCTTCTTTTGTAATATTATTCTTTGCTGACATAAGTGATAACGCAACTGTTGGTCCATATCTGGTTGCCACTACACTTATGTCTCCACATTTAAATGTTAGTTCCCTATCAAAATGAGAATGTTCATTCCAGTTTTTCTGCTGAAAATGAAGCAGTGTAACAAATAAATAAACAAATTATAAATAGATAATTACAGCCTGTATGTAATCGGTTTGCTTTTCTCTGAAAGGCCAGCTAACAGGGGGTTTCCTAGGTGGAGGGATAACACAGAATGGAGGAATGTGTGAATATCTAGGGACCAACCTGCATTTGTTTCTCTTTTCCTTCTACAGATAAAGCAGTTTTTTCAAGAACATGTTGCTACTCTCTGCATCTGACAGCAGCAACAAGTAGTGCCTACAATTTGCTGACTATTAGAGAATTCCATGTGACTGCTTTAAATTAGTTGTTTGCTTCTCATATTATTGCTCAAGTTTTCTCTATGCTAGAAGTTTTTCCACAGCTTAAATACAAAAAGTAACATAGAAAATATAGAGGGATAATTATTCCTACTTGAAATCTACCTTGCCTTGCTTTTAACTACCTTTTCTCAGATTGTCTTTAGGAGAAAAATGGAGTATTCTTCACTAAGCAATCATAGCACAGCAGAACTTTATAAAGAAAACACCTTACTTTAATTAATTATTGTCTTTACAGCTTCACTCTTTATCAGAGATCGAACACAGGTTTGGGGCAGAGATATACCCATTTGTAATTCAGATCTGATACTGTTTACTCCAAGAACTACTAAACTGCTAACATTAGTTAATTAGGACTTCAGGGACTGATTTTCAAAGATGGCCGATAAAAAGCAATAAATTATTATCTCCAATTCTGCAAAGCTTTCCCTCCAATGAAGAGGGCAGTTTGTAGTAAATTGCAAACAGCAGATAAGTGTTAGTGTCGTATATTTGTAACTCCTTTAACAGTAAATAAACCAGTATGTTTTCACAAACTGTGTGTTTTTGTTATCTACAAATATTTTTAGAAACATTTCTCTATTGCTTTCAAGGAGTGTGTCTTTCAATCAACCTACAAACCACTTAGGAAAATTAAAATTCATATGTTTCACCTCCTTGAGAATAATGCTGTTCCCTTACTTAAACCTGAACATAATTCAATAAGTTTGTTAGATCAGTAACACATTTTAGACAATCGGGCTTTAATTATCAGCCTACTATCAACATTACTCTTTTGAGCAAAGTTCTCCTTTAATTTGCTTTTAGAAAGTTTCTCACATATCATTCCTTAAGTAATCCCATTTTTTCTTTTCTTTTCTTTTTTTTCTTTTTTTCTTTTTTTTTTTTTTTTTTTCACAGAGGGATTTGGAGATGGCTCAAAATACAAAGGAAAATGGCAAAGTTTGTTTCCCATTGCATCTGCTTTACCCAGCAAAGGATTATCATATATTGTTTGGGATAGAATATTTGATCAGGCCAATCTAGTTTTGCAACCCTGGGCAAGTAACTTAAAACTGTTTTTGTAAATTATAGATAGCAATATATACTTGAAAATGTTCTATGGGAGGCGTAATCAGTTAATACTGTAAAGCATATGAGATAGTATACAGAGAGTATTGCAGTTTAACACTTACACTTGCTAGCATTGTTATCTTTTTATTTGGGCTTACTTTACATGAGTGTAAATGAATGTGCAGATGTGCAAGTCCTTAGTCTTTTCCACGTAGAAGAGTCCAGACACTTCATTTTTTTTTTTTTTCTCATTTCCTGTATTTAATGTTACATCACATATATTGAGGAAATTTGCCCATCTTGTCTATTTAATGGATGCAGTTCTCAAGACTAGTGAACACCTTGTAATGTAGATCCTCAGTTTGTAAAAAAATATTGTCAGCTTTCAACCCCCCCACTTTTGATCCTTATGTTTTTCTGAGTCTTTTGACAGTTGGTGGAAATTAGAGCAGCCTTAAGCTGCTTTTTGCTGACCCTGTGATCAGCAGTATCACAAAGAAAGATATGCTGTGATGGCTACTTAATTTTTTGCTGCTTCCCTCAAACTTCAACTTTACTCATTTCATCTGCAACTGTGGTTCTGGCCTATGGTACATGGACACTGCTAATGTTGTGAGCGCTCCCATAATTCAACTATTACAAGTAGTAGTGGTAGTAAAATAATCTTATCTGCAACTCATCAGAGCTTTTTTTAATTGAATTTTACTTAACATGAGTGTTGAAAGAGTCAGGCTCAACATGCAGCCTTGACTTTGAAACCTCTGGCGTTTTGCGGGTGTTAGTCACATCCTTAACATTACAGTAATACAGTTTTTGTGGCTTCATATTTACATATTTTTATTGCTGTCTGAAAGATAAATGGGAAGAGGATGATCACAGGAGAAGCCTGGAGCAAGATTTTAATATGTAGAATGAAAAAAAGTATATATATATGGGAATGCAAACTTAAGGTTGTACAGGTAAATTAAAGGAATTAGGAGACACAAAAGGAAAGACTGGCAAAGCAGCATTTAGTTGGCATATAGAAACACTATTTATGGCGTATGAATAGTGGGATTTTTGAAACGGGAAAAAAAATTTCTAGATGTTCAGATTTCCAAATTAACATCACCAAAGAAGTCACAGTTTTTACAATTTTATTTTAATTCTGTAGTAGTAGTAATTACAACAAAAGGAACTTGGAAACTTTTACCTCTAGGTGCTACTCTGTTGTTTACTGGAATTTACCTGAGTAACTCTGAAAAAGGAACTGAATATTAAGTCTAATTTTTCCATCTGTTTTACGGCTGAGTTACATAATTCATGCCATTTTAAGCTTTCTTGATGCACATTGTTAAATTTTTCGTTGCCTGTGTTGCATATCCTGAGCAAAGAGGCCTTGGCTCACATGCGAGTTTTCTTCCCTGTTATGAACTTGGGAGGAAAGTAGAGCTAGAGACTATGAGAACTTCCCCAGTCTACTTCTTCACTCGCTCAACCTGAAGAGGTATTGCCCTTTGTGAAAGTTTTCTATCTATCTATCTGCTTCTTTTTTTTTTTTTTTTTGTCATGGATGAATAATGTTATGATTGCAAATGGAACCTTCAGCAGGAAAGGAAGCACTTATGCGTCCCAGAATACACTGTAGAACTCCAAGTGCTTTTTATGTTTTTTTCCTCCATTTGTAGTGGACCAAAACAGTAGCTGAGAGGGTAAAATCTTAAATGCATGTTGAATAGATAACGTGAGATTTTGAAATCAGCAGAATTTAGAGCAGGACAAAGAAGCGAACTGTAGAATCATTAAGGATGGAAAGGCCACCAAGATCATCTAGTCCAATCACCAACCCATGAATAATCCAGCCTAACATTCAGAGAATCAAGTTCTGAAGCACTCCTCACCTCTGACTGAATGCAAGCAGAGTTTAATCGGTACCAGCTGAATAAAGAGAGCAAGAAAAAGATGTTCTACAAGGAAACAGGAAATTACCCATTCTTATTGCCTTATCCTGGGGAGACATTTCTAGGCTTTATGAAGAGAGGGAACAGAATGGTGCAAATCTGAAATTGTCTGTGGTGAATACACAGGACATTTCATTCTTCAGTAGAAGCACACATGAAGGAAGTACTGATGTTGCACAGAGGAATTTGAAGGTAACTGAAGGCAGAGGACTCTTATAAATGTAGTTTTTAAACGTGTTTTAATGGAAAAGATAGAGGGTATATAGCTAAGAGTGGGGAAACGGAAAACACGCTTTCTCTGGTATCAGTGTTTATTAGCCTTAAAATGAATAGTGACTTCAAGGAGTTCTCAGAAAGAGAAGACGTCTCTCACTAAGATCAGCATCTCAGAGATATACAGATGTTGGCTCTTTGCTCATCTCGTGGGACCTGGGAGAGGCCACTAATGTGATTAGACCAGCAGATGGATTTAGAGGAACAAAACAATTCTAAAATTATTTTTAAAATTATGAAAACAAACCCATGGGTTTTTTTCCTCTATATGATTTGAAACAGCAAATGGGCGTGGATCAAACCTTAAAGGAAGTGAGGGGAATAAACCCATCTTATTTACATCTCTTTTGGACAGAGTCCACAAAAACAATGTAATGACTAGAGAGAGCGTGTGAAAATAGGTTATTATATTGGAAATCTGATTAATGCTTTAACACTCATGTTTTCTTAGGGGGAAAAAAAAAAAGTGGTGTGATATAGGGACATAGATGATGATTGTATTCACTACAGTGAGTACCATAATTGCTCTGTGAGAGGTCATTTTTGTCCTAAAATTAATTGTTTTAGTCAAAAGGAGCGGGGGGAAAGAAGTTAAAAAAAAAAAAAAAAAGTTTTCTTATCTCTCTCTTTTAAGAGAGGGCACTTCAGGTATTGCTGAAAGAAGGCTGTTATTAATTTGGGCTGTTTCCCATAGGAATGCTGGGTTGTTGTGGAGCCAGAATTCGTGTTAGGACAAATGCTTTAAGTTAATTGTTTGTGTTAGAGTAAATGGCTGCAGGTCAGGGTTGCTTGTTTAGTCTGGGAAAAGTACACAGGAGTACTTAACAGGGGAAATAAGAAAAAAGGGAGGCTTTATCCTCCAGTGCTGAGTTTGGAATAACCAGTTCTAGATAAAGCTGTAGGCTGAATTCAGGGAGTAACCTGGGTGGAGAGTTTGACTCCTTGAGAGCCAGCCTCAGCATTCCAGTGAAAATTCCCTTTTGTGTGAGGTGATGATTATCTTTTTCCTGATCCTGAGCACTTCCTGGAATCAGTTGGAGCTGACAGTGCATGGCTTGGGCACAGAGATATGCCATTCCCTGTTTCATTTTTTTTGGAATTATTTTGTGACTTCCATAGTGAAATCTAGTAAATTTTTCTGGATGACAAAGACATTTCATTAAACCCAATAATCTAAGGAAGCAAGTGGAAGAAAGCAAGCTTTGCTTGCAAGGTACACCACCCTATTTAATTTGCGTTTTCAGTCTTCAACTAGTTATTTGCTGGAAGTGAAACTGAGCTGACTGGCTATTTTCTCAGCTTGCAAATCCTTTCCTTGGGTCCTTTTTAGAACTTTATAGAATACATTATTAAGACTGCTTGTACCAGAAATACTTTGCAGAAATATGTCTTGCCAGTCTTCCTAATATGGAAAGGATAACACTAATTGTTAAGTAGCTCGTAGTAAATTTGCTTCATAGAAAGTCAAATTCAAACAACAGTCTTCTGATTTCAACTTGAGGATTTGTTCAGTAAGGATGAAGGACTCAGGATGAGAGAAGTGTCACAGTTTGGTCCTTAATACTGTGTAAAGCAATTTTCATACAAAATTTGAAAAATCTGTCATCCTTTATATCTTATTGTCATTTGTTTTATGAAGAACAACAAAAAAAATCCCCTGACAGAGATGTGTCCTTATAAGAGCAGTTACATGTTGGGCAGAAGAATTTATGATCTCTTATAACTGTATTCTGATCAGGTATGAACTTATGGAGTTAACCATTTGTAAGTAAATATGCAAGCTTTTTTTTTTTTTCAGTATAACAAGACTGACTTACGCAGTGCTCAAAGAGAACCCCCTAGGAATCAATTGGCTTTATTTGCAAGCAAATCTCTGCTTGCTACTGGTACTCTGAGCTCCAAGTGTCGTTTTGAGATTCAGTCACTGCTTATAAATAAGCTATAAGGGCTGAATGCTAAAAGGATAAAGTCTGTAACGTTATTTTTTTCTTAAATTGAAAATGCTCTTGACCATGTGAAACTTATGTTGCTTATGTGTATGAATATGGGCTCTCACCAGAGGCACGGTTCACATTAAATCTTGGTATTACATTGCCATGTATATTTGCAGTTCAATGTGAGAGAACATTATTCTTGAGCCAATCTGGTCAAGGCAGTGAATATAAGGGCACAAACCTTAAATCTGTTGGTAGATCTGCTGCTGCCTATTGTATAATATTTGAGCACACCACAGTGCTTCTGTTCCCTTCTTCTTCCTTTCTGTGTGTAGTCTATTTAGAATGTAATGTCTTTGAGGCAAGAACTTTCCCACTGTGTTTGCAAAGGAGATCTGATCTCACATGGGGCCCCAAGGCATTGCTGAAGTAAAAATAATAGAAATAATTGCGTTCAAAACTGGCAAAGTAAAGAATATACCTTTACTTTCAAAGACCAAATAATTTGCTGAACTACATCCTTTTATTCTGATCCTTTTTTTTTTTTTTTTCCAAGATATCAGAGGGCCTTTTTCTCTTAAACAGATCTTTACATTTTGCTTTCCTTCCTCAGTGAAGAAGGCAGAGTTCACTGTGTGTTTTTTTAGGGATTCAGAAGTTTGAATATTTTCACCCTTAGAATTTTCTACTGCGATTGCTCTGTTGCACATTCTTACATGGTTTACTTTATGTCTCAAAAGTAGATTCAGTTGAAAATTGTTCATGCTTTTGTTGCTTTCATGGGCTACCTAATTGCACTGAGGGACATGATTTAGTGAGAAACATTGGTGATAGGTGGATGGTTCATCTGGATGATCTTAGAGATCTTTTCCAAGCTTGGGAATTCTATGATTCTATATTCATTGATTCTAAAAACTCCCAACACGTGAGTATTTACATCCAAAAATGTTTCTGTTTGTTTCTGATATGCTGTTTTAAACGTGCAATGCTATAAAAGCAAAAAGTAATTTTTAGGAGAAGAAAAAAATTCTTTCCTGAGCAGTGCATGCACTGGAAGTATTATACATGAAAAAGGGAATTGGCAGCTGACATTGACAGTTGTGCAATTTTACAAATTTGGAAAAAAAAATGCATGCTGTTACACAGCAAACTAGGTTATCCAAAATAAGGAACTGAAGAAGAACAAGTTAATAAGAGCTGTCTTATGTTCATGAGATACTTTACATATCTCATGAATATCTGTTAGTGGCCTTTGTTCTTGCAAACATAGTATGCTGTAATGTAGTAAGACTGGTTGTTTTTCATTTGCTCACTCATATCTTTCACTATTTTGTCTACTATTTCCATCTAAATTCTTCTAATTCTATTTGTTCAAAATTTGCTTAATCAATTTATAAGAAAATATTCAGATTTTTTATTTTTATTTCAAAAGTTTGATTTTAAGATGTGACTATGCACAATCAAAGTATTTCTTCAGTTGCTTTTTAAATGGTTTGTTTCCAGTCTGATCTGGGATATTTGGTATCATTGCCAGAAAATAAAAGATTCTTGATAATTCATGTTTATTTATGCCACAACTTCTGCAGTTCATGAATACGTGAGGTAGTAGAGGATGCACATTCCTTATGGTAAATTAGTATCTGTCAGGTGATTATGTTCTCCTGTCCTCTCCTCTAAGATTATTTGAACAGATTTATAGCCTTGGCAGCCAAAAACCTGATCTCAGTCCCATGAAAGTTAATGAAAATCTTTTAATGGAGACTTAACCAGGTCTCATTAAAACATTTCTGTGGTAGAGAATCCCAGAACCCCAGTGTAACTGGAGATTAAAAAAAATGCAGTGGATATCTTGTCTGGTTTCCAGGGACATATCTATGTTCACCTTATGAAACATCAAGTCAATGAATAGGCATGTTGAAAATTACTTTTGTTACGCTGATATCTTATGTCTCTAATTCAGTGATGAATTCAGCACCTACTTAACTTTGCTTACATAATCAAGTGCTTTGCTGAACTAGAATAGATTGTATGGTTCACTTAAATTTAAGTGGTTTGTTTGTTTGTTTGTTTTGTTTTGTTTTGTGTAGGCCACTGAATGTATTGGAAGAAAAATGTACCACTAAAATAGGTCAGAATATAAAGCCAACTCCTGTTTTGTTAACAAAGAGAAGACATGACTGTACTGAAAGTTAAATGGTCCACCAGGCTATCATGGTTCAGGTAATGAAGAAGCACCACACAAAACTTGGTCTGAATTGGACTTATATTGCCCAAAAGGTATCTTCACCTGCTTCGACTTCCTAAAAAGGAGGTGTCACAATTTGAACAATCCAAATCTGGACTCTAGGAACTGATCAGAGAGAAAAGCATACCTATAGGGCATCAATTCTGGCATTAATAGGTCTGAGATGGTTTCTTTAAAAGAAAGTAAGTAATTATGCCCAAGAAATGCTTATTTTCTCTGTTGATTATGAAGGATGTCTACACAGCCATCTTAGGTGGAAATGATTACACTGTGGAAATTCATATTGAATGTCATGAATCAGTTTCCTACTGCTTAATTGACCAAAGATGTTTTTCTGCCATGGCTTCCAAGTAAAGTCTGAAATTTAAACAGCCTTACTTTTGATATTATGTCACACTTGGTATAATGTCACAAAAATCTTAAATTTATGTTGAAGACTGTAGTGGAGAGGAAAAAGTTACGTCTTTCAGTGTCTAGAATAGTTTTGGTCTCTGACTCTTTGGAATGGAGATGGAATTTGGACCATCTATTAGTTTCATATATATGTATATATATATATTTTCATATATATGAAAAACTACAAAATATAATTATTAATGGAAAAAATTGTTCTAGAGGATCAGATCTGGAAACCTAGAAAATCTCCTAAGGAAGAGAAGAAAAGAAAGGAGTCAGGGATTGGAATGTTTTGTGTTGGGTGTGATCTGTTCATCAGTTCTTCATTTAAGCTAGTACCTTGAGTAGTGACATGATCCGTGTTATATATTATACCAGCGTTGAGATTAGACCAAGAAAATACTGGAGTGGAAAAAAATAGAGAACCCAGAAGCAGTCTACTAAGTAAAGATAACCTCCCTTATCTCGGGCAAAGAGCTTCAAGTTTCACTTCTGTGGATTTCCTGAATTGTATGGTTATACAAGTTTAGTTTTAGTTCTCAGTCTGCCATGGGAACATATTTTTAATCCAAACAAGCAGAGTTTGAGAGGAAGCAAATGCTGATCACTCAACCAGAAGATATTTGATCACAATAACTTAAGAATATCACTCCTTGAATCTGAGGGTCTTGAAAATGTTGCATATTCCAACAAGAAGAAAAAGTAGTTAAGTTTCAGTATAATCCAAAATTTGAGGAAATGCTGAATCTGCTTATCTGAAACTGGTTATGAAGGAAGGATAATTTTTTAAGCTCCCTGATTCTTATGGCTCTGGTACTTTATGAACAAACAGGTAGATTTTGAGTTTATACAGAACTGCTTTCAAGAACAGTTTCTTCTCTGTCAAAGAAGGGACAGGTAAATGCGCATGCAGGGTCTCCACGCTGCTGCTCTGGAAGATCTCCAAATATATGTAACAATGCGTTAAGTGGTATTAAATGGTTAAAATATTTAAAGGGACCTTACCCATTTTCTTTTTGCTCTATTTTGCTCTATTACTGAACATAAACTTCCTAATGCATTTAAATGTGCACACATTTAGGTGAACATAGTATAAGAGGAGGTAGTTTAAGGGTCATGTTGAGGCATGTTTGCAGAAAACACTGATGGTTCCTTTTACACACCAATAAGACAGTGATTTGCTGCTGCACTTCAGCCACAAGCTGCAAAGTGTCTTAAGGTTGAAATCACAACGGACACCCACAGCCCTTGCTTCCCTAAGAAACCATGCACTCCACTTCCTGAGAAAAAGCTGCAACAGTCCCCTTGGATTTTCTGTACTACACGAAAAGGGTTCAGCACTTTGATACTGCTGGCTATGCAGATCACACAATAAAGGCTTAGTTTGACACCTTCTCCAAACTTTCTGCAAAGCAAAAAAAGGCTGATATAGAAAAAGAAACAAACATCACTTCTGTATGGTTCAAATCTTCCATATGTTTTTTGCATAATGGCATCACATTATAACTTCTCTTCACTGTTCACACAGTGAAATTCCCATTGATGTTCCTATTGTTTTGCATCATGGTCTAATGCAACTTTATCTGTCTCTAGCTTTGACAAATTCAATCTTGCAGGGCAATATTCACCTAAAATGCCCCTCAGAGATTTTTTGGAGACAAATTCACTGTCCATGTCCTCTCTTTCATCTGCCAATAGCTTTCTCTATGTTCAGTGAAACGTAAGCTGTCTCTCATGAGTTCCAAAGATCCTCCCAGCTGCCTTTACCACCTGGGTTTCTCTTTTGGGTTGGTGTCCCCAGCCCAGAATGTCACCTCCATCAGTCACTATTTAAAACTGAAAACAAATCCTTCCTGCTGCCATACCTTGCTGGCTAATATGTTTGAGGTGTTCACATTGTCTGCTTTGAAATCCTTTCTTGAAAGGCATTTGCTACAATGCCTACCAAAAAAAAACGACATAAAGGAAGCTGCTGTCTTGCTGACCAGTGCTGCCTTCTCTGTTTGTCCTGTTGTTGCTGATCTCTGAGACCCTCTTTTTGAGTTTGTGTAGCACACAGAACAATGGTCTCACCTGGTAGTATATAAATAATAAATATCTACTAACGTTTGTGTGTTTTCAGATAGCATGATGGGTAAAATAGTAAAAAACTCAGAAAATTTCAACATATTTTATAGAAATTCAGCTTTAAAAATATACAAATTCAGAGTACAAAAACTTAGAGTAAGAGACAATAATAATGAAATAATAGAAAAAAAAGTTTTATAGACATACGGGTCCACTTATTGACTAATGAAAAAATCCTGCCCTATATCTCTCCAGCTGAGAAATGGCAGAGGCTCAGTTGTCAGACATCATGAAGGCTCACCCTGTGTAGCTGCTGTAGAAATTGCTCTAACTCCTCACTTTTGCATTTGATATATATTTAAATCCTAGTAATCCTGGCTCTCAGCTGAGTATCAGTCCCAAAGAGATTTAGGATAGGTTAAGCCAAGGGTTGTGAGTCCATAGCTATGCAAATTCCAGATTCACTGGGGAAACGCAGCAAGAACTCCTAGAGCTTATGAGATGGAACAGAGTTAGTTCAGAGCTTCTGGTTTTGAGGCAGATCATCAGTCTGAAATGTAAATTGCTGTATTTGGTTTTCCTTTTTTAGTTATTACTCTCTTCGGTGTCTGATCTAGAAGGAAACTTGCAGCTAATAGTAGTAAAATATTCATGTTGACATGCACAGACACGGACACCCGGACAATGCTGAGAGTAATTTCCATAAAAAGAATTACAGAGTGAAGTTGCTTTGCCTTGGAAAGAGTGTTATACTGGGCACAATTCCACTGACACCATCAGATGAAATATGTTTGGCCACAACAGTCTCTCAAAACTAAATGCAAAGTGAATCTATCCGACTCAAATTTCTCATAAAGTGTTTCGAAACACTACTCTCTACACTTCATTTTTTTTTTGTATTTTTTTTCGTTTTTTTTTTGTTGTTGTTGTTGTTGTTGTTTTTAACGCACAGGACAGTAAAATATTGAAGTTTCCTTACAAGGTGGATGGCAGAGGGAAAGAAAGATTTTTTTTCCTTCAGTATTATTTTTTTTTTTGAGTGTGTGGCGGAGACTCACATACCATCATGATGACCGAGCTTATAAAATTGTAGATAGACACAATAGACCACAAAGGAGTCACAAAGTCATTACACACAGCGTATTAATAATCTTCATACTGTAATAAGGAGTGTCCAAATAGCCTATGACATCAGAGACCTTTATAGCTCCAGAGGAACTATTAGATTTTATCTTCTCAAGAATCCTTAGATTAAAGAGTCCTCAACTAGACCCTGACACAATAAAACATAATGATTTCAAAAGAGTTGCTATGCTCTATTGTGTCAATAATTTGCATACTAAGGGGCCCCTGTGGTCCCATAGTCCTTGATGTTACAGAACGTAGACTTGGTACACACCAATTGACATTTACATTAGCAGATAGTCCATACACAAGAATTGTTGAATATTGTATCTGAAAATAATAAGAGCTCCACCTGAGTTGTAATTAACAAGATTAACAGACATAAAAGTCTTCCATTATTTCTTAAGCCTGTAAAGAAATAAAATATGAGGACAACTTGTCATGTAATTCTGATGGCTGGATTCACAGCTAGTTGCATGGGAGTAATTCCTTTAACCTCATTTATGAGTATACTATCCTTAGTCTTTGCACTCACAGCACCACAAATGTCTTGGTGTTATAAGTTAGCTTACATAACCCACAGACCAATATGTTTTTCTGCAAAAGCATGAATTAAGGAACAAGCAGATACTTTAACACTGAATCTCTCTCTTTTTGTGTGTGTGTCTGGGTAAGTGACATCCTGAACCTGACTTTAACAGTGTGTATGTGAATATTTCTCTGTAGGTGAAGAGTTCCCTCTATATGAATAGTTTTATGTGTGCTAGGGGAGAATTAATGTCTCTGTATAAGATAAGAGAAAGAGAATCAACCATGACTGTTGGAGGGAGCTTCACTTCAGATAGTGGGAAAATTTTTACTCTGCTGAGCACAAGTCCTGCTGTTAATAATTGAAGGTTTCTTTGTGGAGGAAGGACTGTCCATATCTATCATTTTGAAGATGAAATTTTTCAGGTTCTCTCAGTTTTATGCCATATCAAACAAACGTACAGTACCCAATTCACAAGTCGCATGACCAGCTCTAAGTTTCTGGCCTTTGAAAAGTTTGCTATTTTGACTTAAGTATTGAGATGATACTTCTTTTTTTATTACAAAGAAGATGCGTCTTTTGAGGATTCAAAGAAGCAAAAAAGAATATCCTCATTTTTCTTGACAGAATGCTTGCTGTGTTCTCCATGTTGAAGACAGGCAAATATGAACAGACAGGTTTACCCTTTCATCCCTTCTTGTTACCCAATGTGGCTTTTAGGTCTTTCTCCAAATGAAGCACTCTGCAAGACATCCAAAGATAAAAGAGAAGGAGAATGAACTCACCTACATAGAGCTTATGAAGGCTTTAACGTTTGGATTGATAATGTTTCTGTACCAGTGGTACATATTTTAAAACCATCCTACAACTGTGAGCGAAAATGCTTTTGTGAATACTCTTCGTGTAGGTTTGTGTGCAAGCGTTTGTATAAAAAACATGGAAAGAAAAAGATTTTAAAGCTAGAGAATAGCCATATTCTGTTATTGATTGTTGTTATGCAAGACTTTTAAAACTTCTATGATGGAGCAGTGGTAGCGAGTAGCCTTAAAAAACGATGTGGTCCTTGGCTAAGCCTTGCCTAAATTTATCAGTTTGCTGTTTTTTTTTTNGATGAATAATGTTATGATTGCAAATGGAACCTTCAGCAGGAAAGGAAGCACTTATGCGTCCCAGAATACACTGTAGAACTCCAAGTGCTTTTTATGTTTTTTTCCTCCATTTGTAGTGGACCAAAACAGTAGCTGAGAGGGTAAAATCTTAAATGCATGTTGAATAGATAACGTGAGATTTTGAAATCAGCAGAATTTAGAGCAGGACAAAGAAGCGAACTGTAGAATCATTAAGGATGGAAAGGCCACCAAGATCATCTAGTCCAATCACCAACCCATGAATAATCCAGCCTAACATTCAGAGAATCAAGTTCTGAAGCACTCCTCACCTCTGACTGAATGCAAGCAGAGTTTAATCGGTACCAGCTGAATAAAGAGAGCAAGAAAAAGATGTTCTACAAGGAAACAGGAAATTACCCATTCTTATTGCCTTATCCTGGGGAGACATTTCTAGGCTTTATGAAGAGAGGGAACAGAATGGTGCAAATCTGAAATTGTCTGTGGTGAATACACAGGACATTTCATTCTTCAGTAGAAGCACACATGAAGGAAGTACTGATGTTGCACAGAGGAATTTGAAGGTAACTGAAGGCAGAGGACTCTTATAAATGTAGTTTTTAAACGTGTTTTAATGGAAAAGATAGAGGGTATATAGCTAAGAGTGGGGAAACGGAAAACACGCTTTCTCTGGTATCAGTGTTTATTAGCCTTAAAATGAATAGTGACTTCAAGGAGTTCTCAGAAAGAGAAGACGTCTCTCACTAAGATCAGCATCTCAGAGATATACAGATGTTGGCTCTTTGCTCATCTCGTGGGACCTGGGAGAGGCCACTAATGTGATTAGACCAGCAGATGGATTTAGAGGAACAAAACAATTCTAAAATTATTTTTAAAATTATGAAAACAAACCCATGGGTTTTTTTCCTCTATATGATTTGAAACAGCAAATGGGCGTGGATCAAACCTTAAAGGAAGTGAGGGGAATAAACCCATCTTATTTACATCTCTTTTGGACAGAGTCCACAAAAACAATGTAATGACTAGAGAGAGCGTGTGAAAATAGGTTATTATATTGGAAATCTGATTAATGCTTTAACACTCATGTTTTCTTAGGGGGAAAAAAAAAAAGTGGTGTGATATAGGGACATAGATGATGATTGTATTCACTACAGTGAGTACCATAATTGCTCTGTGAGAGGTCATTTTTGTCCTAAAATTAATTGTTTTAGTCAAAAGGAGCGNTTCTCTATGTTCAGTGAAACGTAAGCTGTCTCTCATGAGTTCCAAAGATCCTCCCAGCTGCCTTTACCACCTGGGTTTCTCTTTTGGGTTGGTGTCCCCAGCCCAGAATGTCACCTCCATCAGTCACTATTTAAAACTGAAAACAAATCCTTCCTGCTGCCATACCTTGCTGGCTAATATGTTTGAGGTGTTCACATTGTCTGCTTTGAAATCCTTTCTTGAAAGGCATTTGCTACAATGCCTACCAAAAAAAAACGACATAAAGGAAGCTGCTGTCTTGCTGACCAGTGCTGCCTTCTCTGTTTGTCCTGTTGTTGCTGATCTCTGAGACCCTCTTTTTGAGTTTGTGTAGCACACAGAACAATGGTCTCACCTGGTAGTATATAAATAATAAATATCTACTAACGTTTGTGTGTTTTCAGATAGCATGATGGGTAAAATAGTAAAAAACTCAGAAAATTTCAACATATTTTATAGAAATTCAGCTTTAAAAATATACAAATTCAGAGTACAAAAACTTAGAGTAAGAGACAATAATAATGAAATAATAGAAAAAAAAGTTTTATAGACATACGGGTCCACTTATTG
Organism: Pavo muticus; assembly: GCA_016647715.1. Taxonomy (NCBI): domain Eukaryota; kingdom Metazoa; phylum Chordata; class Aves; order Galliformes; family Phasianidae; genus Pavo; species Pavo muticus. Next base: position 909,678 of record JACDJE010000428.1, on the reverse strand, counting down.
ACTAATGAAAAAATCCTGCCCTATATCTCTCCAGCTGAGAAATGGCAGAGGCTCAGTTGTCAGACATCATGAAGGCTCACCCTGTGTAGCTGCTGTAGAAATTGCTCTAACTCCTCACTTTTGCATTTGATATATATTTAAATCCTAGTAATCCTGGCTCTCAGCTGAGTATCAGTCCCAAAGAGATTTAGGATAGGTTAAGCCAAGGGTTGTGAGTCCATAGCTATGCAAATTCCAGATTCACTGGGGAAACGCAGCAAGAACTCCTAGAGCTTATGAGATGGAACAGAGTTAGTTCAGAGCTTCTGGTTTTGAGGCAGATCATCAGTCTGAAATGTAAATTGCTGTATTTGGTTTTCCTTTTTTAGTTATTACTCTCTTCGGTGTCTGATCTAGAAGGAAACTTGCAGCTAATAGTAGTAAAATATTCATGTTGACATGCACAGACACGGACACCCGGACAATGCTGAGAGTAATTTCCATAAAAAGAATTACAGAGTGAAGTTGCTTTGCCTTGGAAAGAGTGTTATACTGGGCACAATTCCACTGACACCATCAGATGAAATATGTTTGGCCACAACAGTCTCTCAAAACTAAATGCAAAGTGAATCTATCCGACTCAAATTTCTCATAAAGTGTTTCGAAACACTACTCTCTACACTTCATTTTTTTTTTGTATTTTTTTTCGTTTTTTTTTTGTTGTTGTTGTTGTTGTTGTTTTTAACGCACAGGACAGTAAAATATTGAAGTTTCCTTACAAGGTGGATGGCAGAGGGAAAGAAAGATTTTTTTTCCTTCAGTATTATTTTTTTTTTTGAGTGTGTGGCGGAGACTCACATACCATCATGATGACCGAGCTTATAAAATTGTAGATAGACACAATAGACCACAAAGGAGTCACAAAGTCATTACACACAGCGTATTAATAATCTTCATACTGTAATAAGGAGTGTCCAAATAGCCTATGACATCAGAGACCTTTATAGCTCCAGAGGAACTATTAGATTTTATCTTCTCAAGAATCCTTAGATTAAAGAGTCCTCAACTAGACCCTGACACAATAAAACATAATGATTTCAAAAGAGTTGCTATGCTCTATTGTGTCAATAATTTGCATACTAAGGGGCCCCTGTGGTCCCATAGTCCTTGATGTTACAGAACGTAGACTTGGTACACACCAATTGACATTTACATTAGCAGATAGTCCATACACAAGAATTGTTGAATATTGTATCTGAAAATAATAAGAGCTCCACCTGAGTTGTAATTAACAAGATTAACAGACATAAAAGTCTTCCATTATTTCTTAAGCCTGTAAAGAAATAAAATATGAGGACAACTTGTCATGTAATTCTGATGGCTGGATTCACAGCTAGTTGCATGGGAGTAATTCCTTTAACCTCATTTATGAGTATACTATCCTTAGTCTTTGCACTCACAGCACCACAAATGTCTTGGTGTTATAAGTTAGCTTACATAACCCACAGACCAATATGTTTTTCTGCAAAAGCATGAATTAAGGAACAAGCAGATACTTTAACACTGAATCTCTCTCTTTTTGTGTGTGTGTCTGGGTAAGTGACATCCTGAACCTGACTTTAACAGTGTGTATGTGAATATTTCTCTGTAGGTGAAGAGTTCCCTCTATATGAATAGTTTTATGTGTGCTAGGGGAGAATTAATGTCTCTGTATAAGATAAGAGAAAGAGAATCAACCATGACTGTTGGAGGGAGCTTCACTTCAGATAGTGGGAAAATTTTTACTCTGCTGAGCACAAGTCCTGCTGTTAATAATTGAAGGTTTCTTTGTGGAGGAAGGACTGTCCATATCTATCATTTTGAAGATGAAATTTTTCAGGTTCTCTCAGTTTTATGCCATATCAAACAAACGTACAGTACCCAATTCACAAGTCGCATGACCAGCTCTAAGTTTCTGGCCTTTGAAAAGTTTGCTATTTTGACTTAAGTATTGAGATGATACTTCTTTTTTTATTACAAAGAAGATGCGTCTTTTGAGGATTCAAAGAAGCAAAAAAGAATATCCTCATTTTTCTTGACAGAATGCTTGCTGTGTTCTCCATGTTGAAGACAGGCAAATATGAACAGACAGGTTTACCCTTTCATCCCTTCTTGTTACCCAATGTGGCTTTTAGGTCTTTCTCCAAATGAAGCACTCTGCAAGACATCCAAAGATAAAAGAGAAGGAGAATGAACTCACCTACATAGAGCTTATGAAGGCTTTAACGTTTGGATTGATAATGTTTCTGTACCAGTGGTACATATTTTAAAACCATCCTACAACTGTGAGCGAAAATGCTTTTGTGAATACTCTTCGTGTAGGTTTGTGTGCAAGCGTTTGTATAAAAAACATGGAAAGAAAAAGATTTTAAAGCTAGAGAATAGCCATATTCTGTTATTGATTGTTGTTATGCAAGACTTTTAAAACTTCTATGATGGAGCAGTGGTAGCGAGTAGCCTTAAAAAACGATGTGGTCCTTGGCTAAGCCTTGCCTAAATTTATCAGTTTGCTGTTTTTTTTTTTTGTTTTGTTTTGTTTTTTTTTAACTTGCTATTCCAAGAGAGAAATTAACACCTTGTCAGCATGGCAGAGGAGAGAAACACAGTAAGTCTTCATAGATCATTGACAACTACTGATCTTTTGTGCACTGTAGGCAGATTGCTCTAAGCAGGAGACCTAAATTTATCTCTAGCTAATAGATAGGCAAAGAAAATCAAAGCCCTGATATGCACTTACTGTAGAGGGGAGAGCTTCTGAATCACTAATCCCATAGGATCTTTCTCCTGTAGAAATAATCTTCTATAAATGCATTTTTTAGAAGTTATTTCTTATACAAATGAATTTTGGACATTTACAAAATGGATCACAGAGTTTAGCGCCCTACAAACAATTTGGCAGTAAGAGCAAAAATGGGTGCGACTGAAATTTGAAGAAAAGTGTGCAAAAACTGTGAAATCTGTGGTCAATTATTCTTTGAAAGACTGAAAGAAGTTATGCAATATGTGGGCATTTGCAGAGAACTAGAATGGATGCGCTTGTTTCAGCATTCTAGTTATAGTGCAGTTGTGTGGCTTTTTTATGTTTTGCAAAGGGTTATTTCAAGATCTTGATCTTTTTTTCCTTTGCAAAGCACTGATTTTGCAGTTGTTATTGCTATGCAAATGTTATCTTACTCAGATTATGTTCACTGTGTGTGTGTTTGATGTTTCCTGTACAGTGCATACCTTTTTTTTGCAGGCAGAAGCCAGAGCTGCAGTACTCTTTTAATGCAAACCCCATTAAAAGCTGCCATTCTTAAATTAGCTCAGCAAAAAAAGTGCATTTTATAGTCAAGCAAGCAGTAATTGGACACTGTGACTATGAGTGGCCCTTGTGGTGTTTGGACCAAGTCCAAATGTACCTTCTGTCTGTCTCTGACACAGTCAGACAATAGTAGTATTATTTACTGTGCTGGCTCTGTGTAATTCGACAGGCCAGCTGCAAGAACAAAGAACCACTAACATTTTGCCCAGCCCTATTCCCAACTGAAGGCCCATCTACATTTCATAAATAATTTCCTAAAATGCTGGATTCTCTTTCCTTTCTACAGCCTTTACTGTGCTAATTTAGAGAATAAAAGTTAGACTTGCAAACAGTATCCTCTTCCTGTGCTGTCATTCATGTATTTAGTTTTTGGACACCTTCCTTGTAATGACCCCAGAGTCATTATTATATACAGCTTGTCTGCTTATCTGTGCCCAAGAGTAGCCCTTTTACCAACTTTCCCATGATTCTAAAGTTAACAAAAGGGTTTGAGGATTGGTCATTTTACTCCCTCTAATAAGTGAGTGACCTCCTTTGATGTTATTAAAACGCAGAAATATTGAAAGGCTTGCAGGAAGAATATCTCCCCTCCATAGGCACGAGCAACATATGAATGAACACAAGAGGGAGTATTATATAGTAGTTAATATTAGGGGCACTGGGATCAGGGAATCCTGGACCTAATATTATCTGTAGCTTTGACTTTGTTTTTTTTATCCTTAGTCAGCTTTTCAATATGTAACCTATCAAGAACAATGTGAGTAATCAAACCTCTATTTTACATCCATTGGATCTAATTATGCTACTAAGGAAAAGATAAGACAAATTGTTACCTCTGTTTTTGCATGTAACCTCAGCCTTCCTGGAAATTCAGGCAGCTGAAATCCATCTGTAAAATGGGTATAACAACATCTCGTTAGAGATATTCCTTTCCTTCTACAAAGGGATGCCCTCTGTGAGTGTTCTTTTTTGAACTGACATGAGTATCTGGAGTGCTGATTCTTTAAATGAAAAATATATTCTTTCTTGTCATAAGTGTCTCCTATTTTCTCACCTATTTGCACTGGTAATCTCTCCACCATGTTTTGCTTCCATTGCCCATAGAGGATGACAGGCACATATGTGAGAACATCCACAGGTGAGTGACAGGCAGTGAGAATGGATGGGGAGCCCAATCTTCTGATATCTGTGCATAAGGCAGGCAGGTTGGCAGGAAGTGGGTGGAGGAGGCAAATTAATTGCAATCAGTAAAGAACTAAAACAAATGACTCCCTTAGGAGATGAGAGAGGAGATGGGAATTCTCTGACTCACTGTCCTATCACCATTCCTTCAGGGCTTCTCCTAGAGCACTGCTGCAACATGCCAACTCTTACACAAGGCTGAAACAAAAGGCTAGCTCTCCTTCACAGAATGCAATTTCCATGGGGTACGGACGCGCTACTCTCTTTCACAGATGTATATGAATGCAGCACACATACCCAGGGTGTTCTGTAAATAATAATCAGAGTAGTGACAGAGTTGTGTTGGATTTGATTAGGAAAAGATGAAGAGGTTCTCAGAGTTGTGTTATTATACCAAAAAATGTCTGGCCATGTGAAACAGATACAGTGACACTACTATTTGAATTTTTAAATGTGATCCTAGGAATCCCTTAAATAATTTGTTAGGTGCTTATCAGAAATCTCTTTGCCTGCTATTTAGTTGGGATTTACAGACAGTTCTGTCCCTGCAAAATAAATGCTTCCCAAGTGTCCCAGTGTACAGTAAATATTGACCAGCACCCTCAGAAAACACACTGCAAGATGAAATATATATCTGTAAGCACAAAAGCAGACTATGCGGTGGCTAATCAGCCAATTGGGGCGTGCTGGCAGCAAGGCTTGGTTTCTTTTAACCGTGCCGGCCCCTGAGAATACACTGCTGCCTGAAACCACTTTGACTGTCCTCAGTGTTGAGCATAGGTATTCAAAAATATCTGCTTCAGTGCTTACAGCTTCAGTTTGTTTTGATGGACTTAGGGAGAGCCTTGATTTATGTCAGAAATTCTCCAGAATGAGCCTCAGTGGTATCTAAAATGGATGAGATAATTTTCTCACAGGTAGAAATTGCCTTGATTCTCCAAAATCTGGGCCTCCAGCACTTTCACACACAGAGAAAGTTCCTCTGATAAATTAAACAACATTAAGTCTGAGTGACAGCAGCTCTTTACTTGGATATTTATTTATTTTGCAACATGTATTCACCTTAAGATGAGTCAGCCAAGTTTACAAGCTCAATCTGAATTACATTCAACTTGGTAAGAACCACCAAAGATGACAAATACCTTTTAGGATTCCCGAAGAAAGCTGAATTGGAGATGCTGAAGTGCAGACTTGATTGCCTGCACAGTGAGTAAGCAAACACCTCTTAGGAATGTGGGTATGTTCCTCAAAAGGACTGGTTTGACATTAAGATAAATCTCTACTGGGAGGAACATTTTAAAGATGACTACAGAACTGGAATCCCAAGTTGGGAGAATTTATTTTGATTTTATACTTCAGCAGAATTAATACTGAAGTTTTTCACAGATAATTGATAATGTGCTAAGGAATAATGGAGTTGGATTGTATTTTTGTATTTTTTATATTTCATCCAGATTGTCCTTATTCCCAAATAAGGACAGTATTATTTTCACAAATATTGTTTTTAACCTTAGGAATCATTTGCTTCTTTAACAGCTGGCTTAACTGTTGTTTTTGAGGAAATCTCACCAGAAATTGCTTTGAGTATGTAAATACATTCTGTTTGGTACTCCAGCTGGCCCATCTGACCACAAACCACAATGATAAGGCTTTAGCCAGGCCTATCATAGAGCCCCTTTTAAAAACAGCCACAAATGATGGGGATAAGTATGGTCTTCTGGCCACAGAATAATAGTCCTTAACCATGATTAACCTTTCTATATAACACTCACTCATTGTTGAGGCTATTAGAACTGGAATTCCTCTGCTGATCATATTGCTGTTTGGGAATATAGGTAGTTTTTCTTCTCTAAAATTAGTAATAACACAAAACAGAACTTTTGTAGTTGTAGTAAGAAGTGGTACATTAAGAAAGTCTAATCTAGAAGTGATAGTCCACTGAAAGTTTGCCAGACTCAGGGCTGTTAGTCCATCTAGTCAACAGAACATAGATTGCTAAGGCAAGGGTGGGGAAATTAGACTTCTGTAACTCACTTTCTTGAGCAACCAAACAAGAACAACTACTGTATTGTTACATATGGTTTTATTTGGATAGGATGCACAGCATGCATTTTTAAAAATATTCATTTTTCTTTCACATATTAAAAAATATTTAGTATATTTATAGAAAGATCTTAAATGCATTTCAAGGGAGATGCAGAATTTTCCTGCATCTTCCAGTCTTTTTTTTTTTTTTTTTTTTTTAAGACAGTGGGAAAAGTTACATTGCGACTGGAGGACAATAAGATATAGATAATACTTCCCAATGCATCATTATACAAAATAAGAATTTTAAAAAAGCGTTCAACATTTTGTATATATCTTTGCTGTGGTTCTTTCAGCACTGTCATGCCATTCCTCAGCTTCATGATCTTTTATTAATGTTTGCTGCATGTGTGTCAAAAGTTGATAATTATTAGTAAGGATCATCTGCCTCACAGGCACCTTACAATTTATCAGCAGACTATTATACAGCTTGACCTCATCCATAAAAAAGCACATTAAACAATGTAAGAGGGAGGAAGTGTCCTGAGAGAGTAAAACTAGCAGTCAGTAAATCTACGCAATGTCTAAGCTTGTATTGCATGTGAGGGTGATGTGTTTGTATGGACATAAATGTATTTGTGTATGCTTGTAAGCAGACAGATACACCCTTATTCATGTTCATAACATGTATTTCAGTGCCCATCTCAGTGCTCTGCACAGTTTTCCTGTAACTCACAATGAACTGCAGCACAGTGAGGAGTGTATAAATATACATGAAAGATCACTGGAGAATCAAATACGAATTTAATTAAAAGGAATTAATACTAAGGTATTTCATCTGATAAGAGGCAGTATCAGTTAGGGACTTACTAAGATGTATTTTGTAGTCACCGAGGCTTTGGCTTATCTTGCTTCTTCCTGTTTTTCTCAAACCACTGTGTGTGGGATATTTGCACTGAGGATTGGAGCAGCTAAAAGCTACAGGCAACATTCTGCCTTCTGTTACCCCAGAACAACTTTTTGATTTCCAGGAGGGTGCAGCCAGGTAACTAAGCACAAAAATGCAAACAGCTGTTGAAACCTATCCCAGATATGGGGCAGCTTTCTTGGTGGTCAGAATGCTTTCTGCCTGTGGAAAACTTTTGAGATAAAAGAACTTCGATATGCAGGGCTCAGATTTACCACTTATACACAGACTGCAAATTGCAGGAACTGACAAGAGGTATTTTTCGGTTGAATTTATCCCTTTATCTTCTGTATGTTAAATCATTTATATGTAAACATGCTGATTTTGCTTCTGATGAAAGGATGAAAACTTCTTTCAGAGTGTAAGTCTGGACCTTAATGGTTTTGAGGGCTAATGAGAACCTAGGTCTTCTGAAGAATAAACATAACTACTGCAAATTTTGCCCCTCACCTTGACTCTTACATGCTTACTCTGACACGATCGGCCAATACAAGGAATGTTCTCAGCTGCTTACTCTTTGCTAATGACAAAACGACTATCTAAATTGAATGTTTGATTCTATTTAAAGGTCAATACAAGTGACTAATTCCAGATTATGTAATTATGCTAAGAAATTTCTAACCTGTATCATACAGAGCCAACTGTGAAAACCGAATACTGTTGTTTTGAAAGATTTCTGTTAAGTGAGCATCAAGTGACTGTTACCATTGTGGTAATGAGATGATGTTATTAACAGGATGTGGCACAGATGAAATCTTTAAGAAAGAATTTGAACATTTAAGGGATGTTAACAAAATGACTGCTTGGAAATTAGTTCAGGTCATCCGTTTTTTAGGAAGATTCTTCCCTGTCTGCAGCCCACCAGCATGCACATGCACTGCTCTCCTTCCTCTCTCCCATCAACTTTTGGAAAATGTTTCAAATTCTAGGTAGTGGCATTGGCTTCTGGAGTATCTGAATCACTTCCAAATAAGTCAGTGTGGTATGTGACAAGACAAAATAAGAAGATAACAGTAATGTTATAGGGATTTCTTTGACATCTTTTTGCAGAATAGCGTGCAATGATTCATTTGCACTGCAACAGTTCTTAAAAGACTGATTGATAGAATTGTAGAATCATTAAGGTTGGAAAAGACCACTAATATCATCTAGTTCAACCATCAACCCATCCCAACAATCCCAATGAACCACACCGATGCCTGTCATGGATCAAAACTGTGTTGGTAATAAGTACTGGAAACACGGAACAGAAATACAGACCTTCCCTGGAAATGGCAATGGATCAAATTGACATCTCCCTGGTATTCTGCTATCCTCTTTCCTTCAAGCTGTATGATGTAAAACTAATCCTTCCTGTTTTTCCTGAACTGATGATCTCTTTCCTGCCACCTCAGTCATGCCCCAAACTTAAGGAATTCAAAGAGTTTTGGGAAAAGCCCGGTTCAGTTCAATTATGCCTTTTCCAAACAATTGCTACTACTGCTGCTGCTTGGAACAGCTTTGCCACAGCTCTGTGTTTAAGAGGCTGGCTCTTTGTGTGCTTCATTTATAAATCCTCTTGGTGGAAACATTTCTGTAACTGGACCCAGTAGGAGTCTGACACTCTCATTGTGACTAGCTGTTTATTGTGCAAGCTGCTGACTAACTCACAGTAACTAAAATATAATTTTCCAAAATAGACACAGATGACAAACAGATAATCACTGCAGAGAGCCAATATAACTAAGGAGTACACTCAAGGCTCTTTTAGGTGTACTTCACAGACTCATTATAATCAGCAAACGGATCTTAATTCAGGCTGTCACCTACTCAAAACTATTCCTTATTTTCAAGTCTGCCTCTTCTTGCCTCTTCAGATAAAGCAAAAGGGATATAGTCATATGCTTTGGTAACTACTTAGGTTTCAGATGGCACCAAAAACACTGTTCTTTTGCAATCTAAAATCCGTGGAATTCCTTTATCCCATTTTCCTGATTCCCGTCCTGTCCCAGGAGCTGGATCACCCTGGCCAAGGTAAGAAGCTTCCTGCCCATTTGAGCTTTAGGATGTTGTCATCCCTTTAAATCCAGGGTAAGGAGCTGTTTCACATTACCCTGCAACCATCTTTCTGCTTGTGTTGGTGCACAGCACTTACTGAGCCTCAAAACATGGCTACCTCTCATGGCCTTGTAGCCGTTATTTCCTAACAGAGATAGCAGGAAGACAGTTGTACTTCAGGAATATTTGAACAAAAAGCCCTAAGATGATGGAGATTAAAAAGTATTCAGCTGATACACAAGCAAACAAAAGAAAGCAAACACCTTGACTTAACTGAGAGGGCACAGGGCAAAGATATTGCCAAAGAATTCAGTTATCCTTGACTAGAATAAATAAATCCCTTGAGAACAGGACCCTGGGCACTTAAGCAACAGTAAAATAAATTAAAATCTTCTGTCTGATAGTAAAATACAATGTAGCTTCAGTGTAAGATTTCTTGATACCCTAAGGAGGCTGTTTCTACTGAGGCTTCTGCTGTTCTTCTGTCTCATTAAATGAAACCTGCAATGGGAAGAAACACCCCACCATACAACTTAAAAAATACATGTAGATTTTGAAAAATGTAAAGATTGAAGATTTACAGACAGTTTTCTAGGACCAGCATATAAACTCTGGGTGCAGAGGTGCTTCACACAGCTGATGTGTGTGTCTGTGGGTGTGGTCAGGATTGTGCTGCAGAGGTGAGAACCTGGGCTGCTGAAGTCGTGACCACATCCAGGACTCTGTTCCCCTGCCCCAGCTCCCAGCTGGGTAAGAGTATGGTGCTGTCAGCAAAACTCTTGGAAACCTGAGAGTGGGTCTCCAACCACCAGCAGATTTTCATGACAGATTTTGAAAAGGATCAGTTTTTGAAAAGAAGCCTTAATACCTGTTGGGAGAGAGACTATGTCTTTCTTTCTTTCTTTCTTTCTTTCTTTCTTTCTTTCTTTCTTTCTTTCTTTCTTTCTTTCTTTCTTTCTTTCTGTCTGTCTGTCTGTCTGTCTGTCTGTCTGTCTATCTATCTATCTATCTATCTATCTCAATAACTGTTATGTCTCCCATGCAGTTAAATTATACTTTTGGCCTGCCATAATTGAGAGCTGTGGTAACATCTGTCATAGAAGTCATAACACTAAGATTAATCGTTTAAAAACAAAGGGATAGCAAAAATCCTGACAACAATGTTGCCTGCAGATTTTCCCGTTTTTTGTGTTGTGGTATTTTTTTCAGCTTTAGGCTCATCGAAACTCCAATTATCAACTGCTTTCCACATGCGGTCTAAAAAAGTTTTGACATTAGGGATGTCAGCAGCAGTTGGAGGTGGTGTCAGAGCACACGGTGCAGCGCATGGCAGGCTGTCGGCCCTGGTGCGGGAGGCCGGGTGACACATCTTTTCAAAGAGGCGTAGTATCTTTTTCATTATGACTTTTCCCTCTCAGATTAGACTGACTTGTTAACTCATCTTCCCTGGTATCTTTCTGCTAATGCCTCTGCTTTGTAAGCTATTTCTCACTCTCTGATCAGTCTGGGATCACGTTTGGGTTTGGGCCATGTAAAGGAGAGACAAGGCTGAGGCAATATTCAGGCTCATGAGATATAAAGACATTTTATGCTCACACACACAGTATGTAGCACTTTCTACCACTTAAAAAGAGAGAGGAATGGAGGGTTGAAGAGAGCAAAGGAAAGAAGTAAGGAAGGAGGGAAGGAAGCAGGGAAGCAAAGAGCAGGACCAAGACATGGGGAAAGAGAGAGAGATGGAAACAAAGAGAAAATAAATAAAAGAAAGAGAAAGAGAGAGAAGGAATGTAAAAAGAATAAAGAAATTTATTTTTCTTTATTCTTTATTTCTTTATTTATTTTCTTTATTCTTCAATAAAGAAATAAAAAGAAAGAATGTAAAAAAGATAGAACTTTCATTTTTTTTTCTTTTTTTTTTTTTCTGTGCTTAGTGCTTTCTCTATTACAAAACATAGCAGGCAATAAAAACTCATTTGAATATATTTTGTTCCATAACAGAAAACAAAGAGCTCATTTTCAATCTCTGTAAACACAGAGAAAGAGAGAGACTCTGATACACGGATTGACCTTAGCAGAATTGCTCAAATTTAGCAATGAAACTGATAGATTTACATGATGCATATGCAGCAAGGCTCTTCATCTTCATGTCCTCGTGCTCATTATAAAAGCGTGGACGCAGAGCATGGTTTATAGAGGGATGATAAAATATACCATGGCACCTGGGCTCCCTGCAGAGCTCTGAAGATTTATCTGTCTTTAGATGAGGTACTGTACAGGGATGGCTCGCTCCCACTGCTGCACAGGTGAACTTAAACCTAGACTTGAAAGGACCACTCATCTGGAGAGACGAATAATTTAATCTTTACCATTCCAGAGTCCTCCTATACTTGTTTTTTCTTAATAAAGGACGTCAGTTTACACAGTTGTGCTGAACTGTGTTTTTTTGTTGTTGTTATTTAGTGATTTAAACTATGTGCATTAGGATGCCTAATGGCAGTTTTATCTCTGCAGAAGCCCTGCTCGAGTTGAACAGAGCATGTCTACTCTTTGCACTTATGCTCAGAGAAAGAAGACCTTGAAAAATGGTAAGCGGTTGTAGGCAGACTGTAAACAGAGCAGTAAAACCATGACATTACTGAGCATTTCTGAGCTCCATATTGACACACTAGAGCCTTAGTTATATGTGTGAAAAAACTAGGAATATAAAATCCTTCCTTGTTATGTTTTTACTTGGGGTACACATACCTTTTAGATAGAAGATACTTTATCAAGTCTATGATTCAAAATTAGTTTATTGATAAAATCAATAGTCACATTTCTAATCATGTAGAAGCTGAGATGCCAGTTTTCTTTACACTGGTGTAGAGCCACCAGTGAAATCAACCTATTTTGCTTTCTAAGATGTGATTTTATGAACCTACAGAACCTACAGGGAGTTTTAATATTTACTAACTGTAACAATTAATATAATGGTCAGAAGAATGACAACAATATACGTATTAAAAATGTGAACATAAGGAAATCTTGATTAGTCAGAATTTTGTCATCTGCTCATATGGGAAGTTAGGATTGTATATCCCATTAAAAAAGGGGTGGCCAGCAGGGAGAGGGAGGTGATTGTCCCCCTCTAATCAGCTCTTGTGAGGCCTCATCTGGAGTACTGTGTCCAGCCTGGGCCTCCCAGTACAGGAAGGACGTGGAGCTCTTAGAGCGGGTCCAGAGGAGGGCTGCTAAGATGATCAGAGGGCTGGAGCACCTCTCCTATGAGGAAAGGTTGAGGAAAGGTTGAGGGAACAGGGATTGTTTAGCTTGGAAAAGAGAAGACTCTGGGCAGACCTCATTGCAGCCTTCCAGTACTTGAAGGGAGAATATAAACAGGAAGGGGAACGGCTATTTACGAGGGTGGATAGTGATAGGACAAGGGGGAACGGTCTTAAACTGAGACAGGGGAGGTTTAGGTTAGATATTAGGAGGAAGTTTTTCACACAAGAGTGTGGTGACACACTGGAACAGGTTGCCCAAGGAGGTTGTAGATGCTCCATCACTGGAGGCATTCAAGGCCAGGCTGGATGTGGCTCTGGGCAGCCTGGTCTAGTGGTTGGTGACCCTGCACATAGCAGGGGGGTTGAAGCTAGATGGTCATTGTGGTCCTTTTCAACCCATGCCATTCTATGATTCTGTGATTGTCTCAAATGAGATGTAGACTTTCTAGTTATAGTTTTCAAGTTACACATAACAGGAAAAAATCTTGACCTTAAAAATCAGTTTATTGGAAGAGATGACACAATATTAGTTTATTTAGCAGTAAACTAGCATATCGTACATAGGTTCCACTATGGAAACTAGGGAAAAAGTATCAAACCTTCTCCAATTCAAGCATATTGTTACCTGTGCAGAGTGGCTTTAGTAAGACTTCCTAAAAGAGCATGAAAAAAAAGCTGGAACTTTGAGAGGTCCAAACCTCACAAGTCCTGGGCCACAGAGAAAGGGTTTAAATTAGGTCTCCTGATATCTTCAGAGAGCATAAGACAGGTAAGAATGTACCTAAGCCTATAGCATTAGGTTAAGAATAAGAAAAATGGAGAAATCTTTCCTCAGGGGCCTGTCAAGACACATGTTATTTGTAGCTCTAAAACTAGTTTTGATTCTATTTTGAAATATTTCCACAGGGACTCATTCCTAATTGCAGGACTAAAAATTGTAGAGATGGCTCCTGTGTGCTAATGAGCACCTGTATCATGGGTGTCTGGGAGTGCCGTTCTCCCCCTGTGCTGTCTCATCACATTCCCCCACAGTACTGTATAGGAATATTTCTCCACTTGGCCAGTCTTCCTTCTCCTGATAATACTAGGAAGTTGGTCTTTCCATTTCAACAACATTGTGAGAGTCAAAGTGGCACTTCCTCACAGCTGGACTTTCAATACCTATAAAACACATTTCTTTGTGGTGCTCTCTTGTGAAAGAGAATGAAAACAGAGCATTTTAGGGTTGGTTTTATTGTACAGAGAGTCTCGCAGCTGGCAAGCATCTGACTAGGGACTCTTATCAGAGTGATGGCTAGCACGTTTTACAGGTACAGGACCTTTAATCTGAAAAAAAAAAAAAATTGCAGACATCTGATTAGGCATTACGAAGTAGGTTGGCTTTTAACAGAGGAAGTAAGCGGCTTAACGAGTAGAGGACAGCCAAAGATCTACTGCTTTTTTTTTTTTTTTTCTTTTTCTTTTCTGTAGAGACTGTTTTGACTCTACATTAGGACGCAGAAATATTTTGCTGATGGTGATAATGGCAGTCACAATGACTTAAAAAAAATATGAAACCACCCAACTTAGTAATGGTTCTGGATGATACAGACACTGAAAGTGAGAGTTGATCATGTCTTTGCCTTCTAGTTTCAAAAACTGAAAGTAAGCTGCTTTATAGCTTATAGTGGCTGCAGGACAGAGGTTTCCCTTAATGGGGAAAAAGGAGAGGTTGTTTGAGGAGAGTTGCAAGGTGGAGAATGGCAGTCACACTTGCACACTGGGCCTTGCACATCTTTTCAGTTGCTATTGCTATTGTGCAGCTTCAGAAATGTAGAATTTCAGTGCAAATGGTAGGTAGCTGCTGCTTTTGATTATCTAATAAGGACAACTTTTGAGAAGGAAAAATAAGCCATCCTGTAGAATTGTTATTAACTTCTAGGGGAAAATTGTGTAATGTTCCTAATCCTGCTTGTGGCAGGAGCAAAATTGTGGTGCTGGTGTTCTTTGTCATCTCAATGAATGTTGCTATGTGGCAAAAGCTTAGGGGACTGCGGGCCAAAATGTTTATACCTGCAACAGAAATGTTCTTGTAGAAACATGTCTCTTGCACGTAGAGGGAGGAGTGGGAATGCAAAGGATACTGGTTGTGGCAAAATAAATATACACTGTCTAAAAATTTAGATACTGCTTCTTACAACTAGGTTCACGGTTCCCTAACATCTCATTTTGACCAGAGGAAGCCACCAGCAGTACTACTTAAAGCCTGTTCATTGTGCTTAAGGTCTGCTGCTTAGAGTATTTTGCCTTCAGAAAGGTAGGGAAATGTTACTATCATTTTTTTGTTTTTTTTTTCTGTGCAGGAACCGTGCTTTGCCAAACAGCATTTATTCGTAAATAAAGGAATATCTTAAGGGTGAGGATGAGAGGAAAATATTTTGTCTGGAAGGGATGAGCAATCAGCCCAAAAGTCTTTTTTAGAGGAGTCCAGGTGTAGAAGCAACAATCACATTAATTCCAACTTTTATTTTGCCTCATAGAGGTGAATTTGCAGAGGCAATAACAGATTGTGTTGTTTTTTTTACTTTTCATTGTCTGACTTGGGGTCATCACTGCATGAAAAAAAACCACTGGATGCATAATAAGGTGGACACACCTTTGGGGTTTTACGTCTGAGCCAACTAGTGTTCAAGGGACTATTACGCTTCTTGTGCATGAAGACAGGAAACAGAATTTCAGTAGTAGCAGTTCACCTACAGAGGATGTGGTTAAGCATAAGGTTTCTGGATTGTTGTGGTATTCTTCTACTTCTGCAGAGATGGAAAGTTGGGAAAATGAGTGGGGGGAATAAATTAGTGATTATCTGACAGGAGCATGTAAGGGTAAAACTCTTACTTGATCAGCTATGTTTCTTTTGTAAAGCGCGAAACCGAAGTGATTGTAAAAATATTCCTGTGGACAGCTTGTGAAGATAGTGGCAATGTGAACGTTTAAATTCAGGACATTATATTCTTGGATTTGTTGATGAAGTAAAGCTAAACCTACAGCGCTTAACTCTATGAGTTCAACAGGGCTGTCAAGCAGTTCTGTTAATTTGGGAGCAGGTCAGACTCTGGTGTCTCAGTAGCAATCTTTGGTGAAATGACTAATTATCTCAGCATTTTAAAAACATGCTTTATTTCTAATCTCAATAATGTAACTATACTGTTCAGTTTTTAAATCATTTTATATCTTCTAATTTTGATTTCTTTTTTTTAAGATTGAAATAGTTATTGTTTTTTCCCATGTACAGGACTGACTGTGAACAAAAGGCCAGTTAGCCTCTTTTAAATGGAACAATCTGAGCTTATTGAACCTTTCACTGTAAGACCCATTCTTGAATATTTTAACCATTACTTCAGCCTTTCATTGAGCCTCTCTTACTTATCTAAAATTGACCTAATTATTCACCTTGTCCATCTACAGCTATTTCAAACAACTCTGTAAAATAACTAAATATAAGCCCATCAAACTCTGGAACTTAAAAATGGATACAAGTTTCAACTGTACTTGCTGTGATTTGTACAGGTTTGAGCTCTGGTTGCCTGAGGAAAATATTTTCTGAAAATGGAGTTGTAGAACTAGATTTTCTTTAGCCTATCATCTAGCTGCCCACAATGACAAATGATTTGTAAGACAAAGAATTTATTAATTTGGCCTTGTAATTTCCTTACAAGAGTTACTCACGTGTCACAATCAATTCTAGGAAAAACAGAATTCCCAGGAAGAACAGAAACTCAGATTTGGGAGTGCAAGTTTACAAATGGCTCTTATCCTCACAGAGGCTCAGATGAAAACCTAGGAATTATGGTAAAAGGAAAACTCAATTTCTATCAACACAGATGATTGTTCAGATGTGCTGCTGGGAAGGCAGAAGACTAACTTTGTGAGCAACTGAACTATTGAGACCTGCTTCCCCATGAATTTATTTATTTCTTCTCTGAAAGTGACTCCAATTCCACCTGCAATAACTGTAGCTATGCATATTTGTAACAATGTAATGAATATAATAATATGAACATACATGCCCTGACTGATTGGCCTATTTTTTTTCTGTTCCTTGGCTTGCTGATTGTTGTTGACAGAAGGCATAATAGCTCAGTTCTACTCATATTTTCTTCAGTGGAGGTATTTCTTTTTGTATTTCTCCCCTAGCTATTTGCCAATATTCACAAAAGTTGTAGGAACTTAATTATCCTTCAAATTTCACCTCCTCTTTTCAAATTATTTGAAATTTGCTATGGATTAAAGTAAGGTTATTGTGCAGGAACTGACGGACAGGCTGACCATATTAGTCTCATCTTCTCCTAAAAGGAGCAGTAAAGTAAGTAAAATGCAAAGAGATCTGAAGCAAATCCCTTCAGTTTCTTTCTTTCACTCACTTTCTCTTTTTTGCCATTTACACCTTTCCGTGTATTTGAGGTTCACTCAGTTTTAAGATCATTATAATTTTTAAGATGAATACTAAACTACATCATATGTTAAGTAGTGACTTGTACTTCATGCATTTTTCATTATAAATCACATTATTTCTCTGGCTTGTTTACAAGAAAAAAATCTAAGTGGCTCTAATCCTTCCATTACCTTCTGTTCCAGGTGTCAGTATTTCAGTAGACCTTAGTATAAGCAGTTGATTAAAAGCTAAATATTCAGTATTGTTATATGTTTGGCAGAATGGAACATGTAAAGTGAACTAACAAAGCATAACATGTAAGTACTAAAAAAGATTGAGGTAGCGCTGTTAACAGCAGATTTGAAAAAAGAAAAATAAGTCACTTGACCATCAAGTAGATCTTTTTGAGGAAGGTAGGATTTCTATAATGCATTTTCTTTGTTGCATTCGTCTGAATTATCAAGCTTTCAACAAAGACGTAGCAAAATTGGATCTGACTGCCGTGTGGTTTAAAGCGTGTTTTACTTACGGCTTAAAAAATGAATGAAGAATGAAAGTCATGATTGCGGGCAGATTCTTCAGAAATGTTTTTAGCTACTCTGTATTTCCTTTCACTCCTCAGCTGTCCTGATCTGGATAGGAAGATCAAATACCCGGAGAATGGCATAGAAAGAGCCATCACAGGGAGGACATCCAGTTGGGCTGATGTAATAAACACAAATGCCTCTCCAGTTCAGCTCTAATTGAAGTTGTCATATCTTGGCAGAGCAAAAGCAAATTTTGTTGATGAAATTTTCATCACTGTTAAGTGAGAGGTTCAGCCTTATGTAAGATCACCAAGTGGGTAGCAGAAACGTGGAGGTTATGTTCTTATCTAAGCATCTTATCTTGCATCTCAAAGTTGGGCCTGGCTCCCTTTCTAGGGGCTTCTTTCAGAGCGGTTGCAGGATGACACAGGAAGCAGACAGGTAAAAGCAGATGTTCGCCTTCACTAACAAAAGGCAGCAGATCCCACTCAGATGCTCCTGCATTTGCAGTAGGGGGGCATGGGAACACACTGAGGAGTCTGAGAAACTCTACCCCTCTCTGAGTAGAAGGGTTTCTGGTGTCATTTGCTACACATATCAGCTGTAATGGGAGGATGCAAGGAGACAGTTTTGCTTTGTGAAAATGAAGAGATTTTTCATTTATATTGCTTTGAAGGCTGGATGGAGAAGGCTGAAAAACTCAGCACAGGGTGGGAGTGAGAATACAGCTATGGAACTCTAACAAGCACAAGGTCTTTGCTCTTTTTCCTTTTTCTCTTTTTTTCTTTTCTTTTTGTTCTGACCCTACTTCTAATGAAGCAGAATTAATCCCTAATCAGAAGCAATGCATCTCTAGCTTGTTTTTCCCTTTTCTTTTGCTCATGAAACTCCTGTGATACTCTGGCATAAAGCTTCCTTCACTTTAGAAATGAGGAATTATTTCCAGTTCTGGAATCTGTAAGTTTGGTAAAAGTCTCTTTCTTACACTGAGGTCAGTGGTGTCTGCATTTTCAGGCATTAGAGAGGAACAATTACTTTGCCTGGTGCCCAAACTGCTGCTGAATAAACAACTACAGAAGCTGAATCTTTAGAAAACTCCTCACAACTTTATTTATCTGGACTCTCAGTTGCCATCCAGATGCAAGAAATTACTTCAGTTAATTGCCATTTTCTCAGCATTGTGCTACTTTAGGACGCAAATAAATGCAGAAGGAAGATACCTATAGATCTGCTCAGCAGCTGGAGGGTTTACGATCTAACCTAAAAAATGCAAGTTGGTTTTCTTGTAGTAATTAATACCAGTAACGTTTCTACTAAATGCTAGTGTGTGCCTCATATTGCTCCTCATGTCTCAGCAGTGGGCTGAAGCTCTGAGGGACACAGTTTCACTCACCAGCCATGACTTTTGCTGAATGAGTTTCTGAACCTCAGTGAACACTCATAAAATGAAGTCCCAGGCTTCACAACAACCCCTAATTTAAATTGCAAAACAATCAACCTAGACCACACACTTTATCAGATATAAAATTTATTTTACAAAAGAAAAAAATCCCCAGCTTTTTATGTGGGAGAATTTTAAGTCTTAGACAACGGTAATACATCTTTCTGGTCTAAACCCAAAGGCCCCTACTCTATTGTAAGCATTTTGTTGGTTTATTTTTTTTTACTTTTTTTTTTTTTTTTTTAAATCAGGATAGAATCTGCACATGATTGAGAAAATGGTGGTCATTTTGGAGAAAATAGAGACCTGCTAGCCTGGAGTAGGTACTTAATGCCTACATTAATACGTTTTATACTATGGATCATGTAAATCTACCTGGAATACCTAGTACAAATGAAAAAATAACAGAGAGAGAGACAATCCAGTTTGACTTCCAACCAACATCAGGGATGTACTTGAGAATGCAGATGTCTCTGTATCTGTAAAAAGTACTGTACTCTGGTAAATAATCCAAGCTTATTTTGACCTCCTGAGGCTAAGGAGAAAAGTGACAGAGTTTCTGTCAAGCCCATACTTGGTGTTATGTTTTACTACATTTCAAGAAGAGACATAGTGCTTTCTGTTGCACAGAAAAGTGCATTTATTTTCATAATTCAGATCAGCTTCTGCAAAGTAACACAAACCTACATTATGTGCCTGTTTTTTGATTTACTACTCCAACAGCTAATGATAGACAATAATTTTGTTATTTGCTTGGATTAAAACCAGTTAAAAAACACACATGCACAAAAGAATTGTCTGTATCATCTGCTGTACAGATGAAGCTAAAATTTTCCCACAAATGCATACAGAGGGGTTGAATAATTTGAGGATAAAGTTGAGAGAGATAATGGAGGAAAAAAAGTTAACAATATGTATTCCAGAGGCTCCCAGCTGAACATGAAATGAATATAATGACTGTTAGGATGTCAATCTGTTCTTTGATAAATCTCATAATTATTATCAGACCCATACATGATGACAGCGAGCTATGAGAGAGAAATCAAGCTAATTTTATCAACTTTGTCCATTGTCTTTTTGAATTCAGGCTGCTGGAAACTTTTATATTATTAAATTTGCTCATTTCTTACAGATCTCTTCAGTTTAGGATATACATGATAGAGTGAAAAGAGTGCATGCTGAACATTAAGTTGATTTCAAAACCATGAACATCAAACCTGTACAACTAGGAAAGTGATCTGCTGGTTATTTGGGTCTAACCCAAAGTGCAATGCGTTAATAGAAAAAAAATGATAATTTCACGAATCCTGTTTTACTGGAATGTCTTCTTCAGCTGATAGAGTTAACTGCATTGCTGTTAAGGAGTGGCAAAATTAAGTCCTCTCACATTTTCTCGTTTCAAGTCATATTAGCCAAACTGGTGTTAACACACTGCTTATCAAGCTGAGCAATTTTGCAGAAGAGGGAGTCTCAGTTTAACTTCAGCTTCATGTACTATTTACCAGAATAGAGGTTTGTGTGTGTTGCCATAACACTATACACACTTTGATTATTTTCACTGTTCAGGTTTGAAGTAAAAATCACTAATGGAAAACAATTGTTATTTTAAAAACAATATTAATATTACTAATCACAAGGTCCCTTTTAATTTTCAGATCCTATGGACTCTAAGCTACTTCAGAACTTAGGAGATCATAATCCAAACTGCCAAGCTCTTGAGTACTTGCGAAATTGTATTCCCTCTCAAAATTATGGATATTGTGATGATCTAAAGAACAAACATTTCTTCTTTCAACCAGGCACAACCATAACAATTAAAGTTTGTGATCAAGAAGTTTTTCTTACACTCATAAGTCCAGGATAAAAAGACAAATTTAGGCTAAAAAATTATTTTTTATTTTTTTAAAAATTGCTACTGGGTATACTTTGCATAACCACATCAGATAAACCAGATTTGTTAAACAAAACACATCAGAATTTTACTTGCTAGTTATTAATCCAAATGGACCTACATTTTTGGTTTTAAAAAAAGTAAGGCCTCCATACAGAACTGAAAATAACTACTAGCAAACAGGCTTTTTTTTTTTTTTTTTTTTTTTTTTTTTTAAATCACAGTTGCTTTAAAAGGAGTAAGCTGAGACTTGGCCATTTAGCGCACATAATCCCTATCTTACACTTTTTACCCTTCTGGTATGAGCAGATGGAAAACAAGAATCTCAAATTACTATTACCTCTTTCTTAGTCTCAATCTATTTGGACTTCTATAATTATTTGTCTTCTTCAATACTTCACCGTTTATTCATCAGTGAATGCAATATTATACAGTAGGCTTCTGAAAGTACAATTAGATTTATCATCGTATCAGACAAAAGCCCTTCTGTCTGATTTATTATATAAAAGTTTTTGTCATTAAATCCATGGGTGAGATCTTATATTAGATGGGAATATAGGTAATTTAAGCGAAACTGTTCCCACCCAGAAAATCATGCAGTAAATATGCTAGAAAACAGTAGATTGTTCCATCTCAAATTCTTCTGGCAATGATTTTTCTTCCAAAATTTTCCTTCTTCAATAAATAACATTTTTCTTCTCTGAGTGCTCTAAAAGCAGGGTGAGAAAGGAGGCACTGACCTGCAACAAACAGTTCCCAGGTTGCTCACAGTGCAGGCTAAGCTGAGGACTGCAATAGAATAGACTGAGACAAAAGAACACGTTTTCTTCCTGTTTAGACTGCAAAAGTAATTCTGCTATGGTAACTGAGTAAAGTTTTAACAACTGTTAACACAGTTCAGAAAAGTGTAGAGAGCTATGGAAGTTTTGGAGGTATGTCTGGGCCAATAAGTTTCTATCACTTTCTCTCACTTTACCTTCTTCAACTCTCCTAGTAGCCTTCCTTTCCTTAGAACATTTTAGAGCATGGGATTATAAAATTATAGAATCACAGAATCTCCCCTCCTTTAGTTTGAAATCATTTCCCCTTGTCTTATCACCACAGACCCTGCTAAAGAGTCTTTCCTCTTCTTTTTTATAGCCTCCTTTTAAATATTGAAAGGCCATTATCGGGTCTGCCCAGAGCCTTCTCTTCTCCAGGGTGAACAGCCCCAGCTCTTTCAGCCTGTCCTATAGGAGAGGTGTTCCATACTTTAGATTATTTTTGTGGCCCTCCTCTGCATGCATTCTAACAGGTCTCTTGTGTACTGAGGACTCCACATTTGAATCCAATACTCCAGGTGAGGTCTCACCAGTGCAGAGTAGAGAGGCAGAATCACCTCTCTCGACCTGCTGGCCACAATTCTTTTGATGCAACCCAGGATACAGTTGGCTTTCTGGGCTGCAAGAGCACACTGATGTCTTCTGTCCACCTTCCCATCCACCGGTACTCTTTTTCATCAAGGCAGTGCTCAGTCCTCAAATCCCCCAGCTTGTATTGTATTGTAGTGGGGGTTGCCTCAACCCAGGTGCAAGGCCATGAACTTGGATTTCTTGAACCTCATGAGACTCACCTGGGCCCACTGCTTGAGCCTGTCTAGGTCTCTCTGGATGGCATCCCTTGTACATGTAGACCACATCACAGCTTGGTGTCATCTGAAAACTGATGAGGGTTTACTCAATCCCACTGTCAGTGTAACTGGTGAAGATGTTAAAGAGCACCAGTCCCAGTACTGATCTCTGAGGAACACCATTCATCACTGATCTCCATCCAGACATCGACCCATCGACCACCCTTCTGCCTTCCCCACTGGTTTCTCTCCTCCAGCAGCCTCTGAGTAGGGAGGTGTAGGGATGGGATCATACTGCTCCAGAAGAGCCAACATTCAGCTTTTTCAGCTTGGGAATGAGAAAGCAACTGTTTTGTATACATCTATATCTTGCATTGGTAATATATCATTCTCATGCCTCTGCTTATTTCATCACAAGATACTAAGTCATATTTTATTCAATGTATTTCTAGTCTCTAAATTACACTGCATTTAGTGTTCCACATTTAAACAATAGTCAGCTCTGAGAAAATCTGTGTGCATACAGTGAAGAGGGTATTCTGACAAAGATATTTCCTGTGTGATCAGCCTACAATAAAATGCATAAAATGTTATTAGCTGATTTCAGAAAAATCTGACAAGCGATGCAAGTACAGGATATTTCTTTTTGGAGGTTGGTGGCTCAGCTAAATGTCTCATGAATTTGTCTAAATGTCTCATGATTTCTGATTTCTCATATAGGGATTTTATGATTGTGGATACACCTCAACAAAGCACACTTTCAGCTGTTACTAAATAGAATAGCTAGCAATCTCAAAATGTTCATTTATAAAGATAATCACTCTGAATTCTACTTAAAATATGCATACTTTTTACAAATTTATATGTACAATGTAGTGGCATACACTAAAATCTAGCAAGACTTAAACAGCTTTTAATGTCAACTAACACAAAAACTAACTGAAGTTTTATGAATTTCAAAAATGTTCTGAAAGTGTAACTAGAATGGTAATGTAGGTGAAAAGTATGTGATGTATTTTTGGAAAAAAATACAAAGAAACATTTTTTCAACCACTTTTGCAAATGTGTTGTGTTTGCATATTTAAAATTCCATTTAAAATCCAGAACTTCTGTGATATTAATAAACGATCCTGTGGATAAAAACAGCAAACATTAACAATTCTTGTTTCTACCATTTCATAAAAAAGAAAAAGAATTATGACAAAACTATTTTGACATTAGCCAAATTATACAGTTAAAATTGTCATAAATAGGCCCCGATGACATTTCATAAATGTATTCATATCAGCATTGCCATCCAAATATCAAAATTTCATCATCAAGCATAAGTGAGTATAAAATTTCTCATAAGAACTGTAAAACATGCAAATGATATTAAAAAAATCTGCAGTAAAATTAGATCAAACTATTCAATGAGAAAACCAAGATTCCAACTATAGAAAAGTTCTCACTGTAAATAAAAATGTTATTTTTCATTTTGGGCCATGTCCAGTAGTATTTGGCCAGATATTCAATGATTTCAGAGGGGCTTTATCTGGGATATACAATGGGGTGAATTATTAGAGGAGTATTAAAATTCTGCAGAATAAATGAAAATTCCAAGAAATAGGGTTCCTTAGAAACATAGGTATGAAAAACATAAATATATTGCCTTTGAAGACAGTGAGTTTCAAGCCAAAACTGTAAAACTTAAATAAAGATTAATTCACATGAATGCTGGAAAAAAACTGAATCAAGCACAATTTGAGTTTTATTTGGAAACCTCTCAAATTTTAAGCTTATTCTCTCTCTCACTCACACACGCATGCACACATACACACTCAACCTACAACTTCATTCCAGCTGTAGAATAAGCACTTCTCAACATCTTACAGATAAAGTAGAAGTCATGAAACAGCCAATGTCAGAATTGTTAAGTAAGAAGAGTTTTCCTTCTAACTCTGTGTATATAAATATTACGTCTGGCAGGGAAATACAGATCCGTTTGCTATTAAATGCTATTAAAATTTAAAATTTAACTCCAGACCATTATTATCAATCTTTCCTGAGATAAAGACTCTAAGACTGCAATAAAAATTGGCAAAGCAGGTTAGAACAAGACGAAATATGGGCACTAGCTTTTTCTAGAGATTTAAAAAATACATTAAGATTCTTAAAAGGGGAATTAATAAAGGAAAAGCAGAGATCCCTAATTTAGTGCATGTAAACAGAGATCTGTACTCCTGTGTGTCTTAAAAGCTTGCTGAAGTGTTATGATGATACAGTGAATTATTGTAGTTGTGCTCTCTCACTAAATACGCAGTTGAAGTTCACTTTCATGAACAAACCTGACAATAAATGTAGTTAGGAAATATGACATAGAGAAGTTTTGAGTCAGTTCCTTATTAATAAGAAGAAAAATTTCTTGGCTAGGGACCTTGACTGTTTTCACTGTGCTTATTGGAAAGCAGAGAAATTTGTCCTTTAGATTCTCAGAACATCTATAGTTTTGAGAGGGAGTACAATTTCATATCTAAGAGCTTGGGAGGTCACACATTCAGGGGGTAATGATCTCCTAAATTCTGAAGTAGCTTAGAGAGAAAGAGATTTTTGAAGATTCTGTGGCCTTAGAAGATGCAGACTTTCAGTAGGATTTACAGAGTAGAAAATTCATTAAGGATCCCAAAGCTTATTTGGGCAATTTCAATAGGCATGTATCTACGTAAGTACCTATGTGTCTTAATTTCTCTTCCCAAAAATCTATTTTATTCTACTTGTTACTAGAATATCTAAATAAATATAAACATACAGTCCTTGAATAGCAAAGTACCTAATCATGCGGAAATGAAAATGAACGGAGAGTTGGGATCTTCATCTTTCCAGTCACAACAGAGGCATACTTATGTAAGGCAGATTTAGCAGCGTGGATATTAAGAGTCCTGATAAACAACTGCAGTTGTTGCCTTCTGAAAGGTATTTGGGAAATACAGATGAGTACTGAAAATTTCTGGATCCATCTCCACTTCCAGATAAACTATGAAGGGATTGCTTTCTAGTAATGAGATCATGATTGCTTTGCAAAAGGTTACTCACCCACCTCACCCTCAAAATCCATCCTGTAGCAGGATGCCCCCTACTGCAGAGGCTTAGTTTAAAAACAGCAAAAAGAACATGAGTGGCTATGGCCACATTTGCACAAGTGATAAACTTTGTGATTAACATTCATTTGCCTTCTTTTGACATACATATTTGCACCTGAGGTGATGCACCATATCTTTTCTTCTATCTGTAATTTGAGCCTTGTTGTTGAGCTCCGTGCTAACAGGAACGCCCTACTGTGCATGGTGGCTGTGGTGGTGTGAGCAAACCATTTCCTGTTTGGATTAAGTACGATAATTTTCAGCTGATGTAAGCGATGTGAAAAACTTCCAGCAGCCAGTCTAACATGATTTCTTGCGGTATGGCTGTGATGGGTTATTCTTACTCCCCATGCTTGCCAATACAAATCAGGATGTCTTGAAGCATGAATACCCATGCATGGCTTGGCCCCCAATGCAGCTGGAGAAGGTGGCACTGATGACAGAGGAGTTAATGACAGCTCATTCCAGTGTCCTACCTACCCTCAGCTAACTGCATAGTGTTATCATAAACCCATCACTCTTTTCTAGTGTGTACCCCATCACGAACACGCAGCTTATCTGTTGGAAAGCTACTTAACGTTTCAGTTTTCACATGTGGAGCTTACTTCAACAGCATAGATTTGCTTTGGCTGTTTCACGCTGAAGATGGCAGGCAGCTATGCTTAATTAATAAAGGGAGGAGAGAGGAAGAAAGAATATTTTGAGTTTGCACATTCCTGAATTTCTGCAAACTTTCTGCCTCACCCGTATATTAATCCAGTCTTCAAGCTTGATGCATTTGACTCTTAACACAGATATATAATCCAGCATTAGAGAATGATAGCTTTTGAGCCTGATGGAACACATGATAAATTTGGGGTAGTTTTGCTGAAACCCAAATGTTTGAACAGAATAGTTGTTTGAGATTACAGTCAGATGTTGCTCTACTGTCTCTGCAATAATCTCTGAGAAACCAGGCATGGGTGCAAAGACAATTATTTGCGCAGCATTGTTAAGGAGATTGTGGTTCTTGTGGTTTTACAGTGGGGAAAGAAGTCCACCAGCAAACAGATTGAAAAAAAAAACACTACAGAAGTTCTCTCCCAAACTTGAATCCATTATTATTGCTATCTGCACCAAGCTGATGTCCCATTAGTGAGGCTAAAGTAAATATATATCATTTAGCTTGAAGAAATACAGTAATAATTTGTAAGATTTTCCTCCTTAAGGTGGATCAGCCACTTCCTAGTTTGTGCTACAGCTTACTTCCTGTTCAACCATGCTTAAGCACCTTACACAGTTTATTTGCTGTTTCTCATGTCTCTCAAAATGAGGAGTTTCTGTAGAAATCTGATGTTATTAAACAGTGGACAACACACTGTCAGGTAGAAACCTAGGTACATGAATAAAATGCAAACTACGAACCGTGTTTCTTGAAGAATGACAGTAAGGAGGATGATTTGGGTGCTTTTCCCTTCTTTTTCCCATCTGTTCTCAATTATAAGAAACTCTTCCCGCTAGTTTAAAGGAAAGATGTACACCCTGTAAAGCCTCTCATCTTTGTACAATATGTGACATCTGTATGTAACAGATGGGCTTTCAGGTTTCTTCATCACTAGCTTTATTTCCCAGGATCTATCACTGCAGCACCTAAGATCCTATTCTCAAGATGTAAAAGCAAAGTCAAAACAAAAAGGCCTCACACTTGCTGTGCACTTCTCTGAGCTCACATCAGGTGGAGAATACAATGCCATCGACCATTAAAGTCTCTATTTTTGTCCACATGATGCCAATGGGTTAGGAGAGAAAAAGAATTTTCTCTTAATCTTTTAAAAGGAGATTGTTGTTGAAAGTTGATTTTTTTTTCTGAGTTTTTTTCTTTTTCTTTTTTTCCTTTTTAATTTAATAGCAAAGTCTTTATAATTGTTTTTGTGGCCAGTGCAGTTGAGTCTCTTCTGTAAATGATGGGACCATGCTTGAGGCCTAAAGCTGCAGCCTAAAAATGAAAAAGTGGTTTTATTCACTTTGTTTCACACTTAGATTCTCAACTACGAGGAGAACGTCCAATACTCCTCTCTCGTGACAAAGCTCTTCCCATTCTGAGTCAGACTGACAAGTCCTGTGTGCTCATCAAATGGAGAAGACATCAAGGCCTTCCCAAGTCACAGCATCGAAACCGATACAACTAAACAACGGTTTTCAAAAGTATACAGTAGTGTACACAGACAACTTTAATTGCTTTAAAGCAATTATTCCACAGTGTATGTGCGTTATGAGCATGCAAGCCAACAAGGCTACCCTAAGGTTTTGTAGGTCCTAAAAATCAAGCAACAAACATTTTTATCTTCCCTCTGCCAATTTATATTAAAAGCCCAAGATATCTGGAGGTTGTGATCCTCGTTTCATCCTTTATCTCTTCTCTTCTAACTTCCTGTTTCCTGACTGTTTTTCCTGTGCCTAACATGGTTCCTCAACTTCTCCTTCCATAACTTCTGTTGTTTTTTGGTGCTGTCGCCACTTGGATCTCTGCATTTTCCTGTAAGTCATGCAAGTGCATTGCCTGGCTGCTCACTCATCCCTGCTTCCTTGAAATTCAGCCTCTTTTTTTCTCAACAGTAGCTAGCTTTCACTTACCCCTGCTGTGACCAACAGAAGTGCTGCTGCTGAGACGGAGCTGCAGACCTGTTGGGAAAGGACAAATCTCCTGCTTTGTGCTGTCACACAGTCCCAGGACACTGACAATCACACAGTGGGAGTTGGAAGAATTCAGGACTGTCCTGTGGGCCGCTATGAATCATATATGAGAGAGAAGGCATTTAATACTGTAAGCCACAAAGAAAAAATCAAATAGGGATGGGAAGCAAACTTTCTTGTGAAGCTTATGAAAAGCAGACATTTGCCTAAATGAAATGATTGAGTTTATTTATTTATTTTGTTCAGCCCACAAGCCACAAAAAGTGGAAGAGACTTAAATGGGAGAAAGGACAAAAGAAAGATGAAATGTGGTTATTGAGTTTCTGATCAAAGAATGCCAATTCAAATGGTTTTAAAATAACAAGGACACAGCTAATTAGCTCACAAGTTTACACGGTATACACAATGTTGCTAACCCAAAACGAAACAGAACAACCTCATTTTGGATTCTGTACTAGTCTAGTGCCACTGCTGATAGGGTAATGCTGTAGAATTCCTACTGTATCATGTGTCTCTAACTCCTGTGGGAAGACAGATAATCATGAATGATGATGTCCATCAAATAACCACTGTGGTTCTTATACGCCATTCTACCTAACAGAGCGACTAATGGAACTATCAGTACTCAGATTGTTTCTTCCCACTCTTGAATGAAATTTAAGATATGGAACACATACTTTTTTTCAAAAACAGTGTATAGGATAATAAGTTCGTCACCTTCAGTAGAGCTGACCAAGTTTTTTTTCACTGTTGAATTATTCATCAGAAAAAGTCTACTTTGCAAGAAAGATTTTTCTGGGCTACATTTACTTTCTCAAGCCCTCTTCTCTTCTCTTCTCTTCTCTTCTCTTCTCTTCTCTTCTCTTCTCTTCTCTTCTCTTCTCTTCTCTTCTCTTCTCTTCTCTTCTCTTCTCTTNTGGACCCTTTGAGGGCCCGTTTTATTATTTCCTTGAATTCAGGTAATAATCTCAAGCCAGCTCCAAATCCTCAGCAGTTAATGGAGAAAAAACAGTATTAAATTTAAGTAATTGAACAGAAAAAGTCCAGGAAATGGAAATCGAGGATATTTTATCTTCACCTGACATTGATGAGTAAGGAGAAGAGGTAAGTAGAGATCCCTAGAAAGTCTGAATAAATATTCAAGAGCTTTAATTCTTCTGCAAAGCAAATTGAACTCAGAGGTTGCTTGAACATTCATTCACAAGGAACCTGATGCATCCTTGGTTAGATGCACAGTCACTATGAGGGAAGATAAGGCATCTGATGTTAGCAAAAACTGGGATGGAAAAGGAACTGGCCAGACAAACACTGCAATAACCTTGGCCTCATAAATTTGTCACATTCTCCCCTGTGCTGGTTTGTTTATATTCCTGGAGTTTAAAGGTTGTCAAATATTTTATTTTTCAGCTATGTGAAGTAAAAGGAAATTCATTCTTTGAACAAGACCTAGATAGCAACATTAAGTCCTGAGTATATTTCCATGGCCACACTAAAAATGATTCCTTGAAAATGGGGGGTTGCAATGGGAGTGCTGACACAATCTCATTCCTAACTATCACTTTGCAAGCTGTGCTGTTATAATAAGAAGAAAAGGTTGTGTCTTCAGTGGAAAACTGATGGAAGTTAGTAATGCTGGGTGAAAATATGCAGCTCATTTAAAGGAGAAACTGTAACATAGTAAATGAATCACATAAAAAAGGTATCAAAAAGACAGCTAGGCCAGAAATGAAAGACACATAAAATATAAGGGAATGAGAATTTTTCCCCATCCAGCATACCCTGAGAACCTGATTGTCATCCAATTAGGGGCTGAGAGGAGGTTTGATTAATCTATCACATGTAAAAGGCCTGGCTTCAGTCACTAATCTGGGAGGTGTGAAAACCATGTGTGAGTGCCTGGAGGTTTCTTCAGCTTCTGCATTCACATGATCATGTGTTCCTATGCAGTTATTTCCAGGACAACTATCTCTTCTCAATTAGTACAGCTAATTGTGAATGGGACCCCACAAGTCAAGGAATTTCAATACTGCCTGCTGCATAAGAGCTTGATCTGAAAGAAGAGCTTAACCTTGTCTGAAATCTCTCTTTCTTTCCTTTCTAAAGTTAGATGTTAGTATAAGTGTGGTCAGCCCCATATTTTATGCTGTTGATTGTTTTTAAACAGGACCCCTGAGCCAGCTTGAATAGCCTGGATGATAAGTATTTCCACAGCAGGCTGTAAGGAAAAAAGGAAAATCTTTCCCTTGAGTGGTGAATTGACTGCAAAGACATTCTGGGAAGGCGACTGCGATTCAGTACCCACAGCAGCAGTCTCAGGGCTCAGCATATAGTGGCAGATCTGGGAAGCCTGACTTCCCTGACTTTCTCCCCCACGTCCCCTGCTTGGTGGTAAGTCCTGCAGCACAGCCTCTGCAGGAGCCAGCCAGCCTGCCCCACCTCTCCAGAGAAGTTCTGGGAATCCGCTGCCCCAGGGACCTGCCCAGGGTGGCAGGACTTGTTGTTGCAGCGTATCCCTGGGAGGGTTTGTTTCGCTTTTCCATGCATTAGCATCTAGTATGTCTTGATGCACCCTAAGGCATCCACATACGGCTGTCAGATGCGATGCCGCACCTACAGGAGACCTATGTCTTTCTGAAGTGGCAGCTGAGGCTAGGCAGGAATATCCTAGGGCAGCTCAAATGACACTAAGTTCCTTTGCAATGCTCAATGCCTGTAGAAGCATCTAGCTGGCTTTGTTTCTATGAGAAAAAGAGGCGGAGAATATAGCAAAGAACAGCCTGCATACATAAGAGAGATAATATCATTTGGTAGTTTGAAAGCCATCAAGCAACCTTGACAGGTGCTGGAAGGTAAAATTCAGAGCACCTCGAGAACTATTGCTCTATTAGGTGATACAGTATCGCCACATCAAATATATTTAAAAATCACTGTCAAATAATCTTGCATTCACAGTTTTATTCCTCTGTATTTATAGAAGTGCTAAATAAAACCAAATGGAATACAAAGGATACTCTTGGAAATCTTCCTGTCAAGACTATATTGGTCCTATGGACTTGTTATTCAGCATATTTTCAGGTTTCTTCTGGGAGGATGTAAGGCTCCAAATCCTGTCTGAAGGTCTTCTGTATATCCCAGATGTTGTTATACCAAAGACTAGTTGCACTGCCATTTGGATAGAAAAGAATTCCTCAGTAACCATTATCACTGTGGGTAAAGAGCTTGCTTTCTAACATTTGAGATCGACTGCTTTTCTTCTGTTAGTGCATGTTTGGATTATATATCACATACTATTCTTATAGAATCAAGTAATTTTCTTTCCAGACCAGGATGATCATAGAATCATAGAATCCTTAGAGTTAGAAGGGACATTTAAAGGTCATCTAGACCAACTCCCCTGCAATGAACAGGGACATCCACAGCTAAAACAGGTTGTCAAGGGTCTGATCCATCCTCGCTTTGAAAGTGTCAAGGGATGGGGCATCAACCGCATTTCTAGGCAACCTGTTCCAGTGCCTCACCACCCTCACTGTAAAAGACTTTTTCATTATATCCAACCTAAATCTACCCTCTTTAAGATTGAAGCCATTTCCCCTTGTCCTATCACCACAGACCCTGCTAAAAAGTCTGTCCCCTTCTTTCTTGCAGCTACCCTTCAGATACTGAATGGCTGCAATCAGGTCACCTTGGAGTCTTCTCTTCTCTAGGCTGAACAGCCCCAGCTCTCTCAGCCTGTCCTCATAGGAGAGGTGTTCTGTCCCTTGGATCATTTTTGTGGCCCTCCACTGGATGAACTTCAGCAGATCTGTGTCTGTCCTGTACTGAGGACTCCACATCTGGACGCAGTACTCCAGATGAGGCCTCACCAGTGCAGATTAGAGGGGAAGGATCACCTCCCTCGACCTGCTGGACACACTGCTTTTGATGCAGCCCAGGATACAATTGGCTTTCTGGGCTGTAAGGGCATATGGCTGGTTCATGTCCAGCTTGCTATCCACCAGTACCTCCAGGTCTTTTTTTGGCAGGGAGGCACTCAATCCTTTCATCTCACAGCTCTTATTGGTAGGGAGGATTGTCTTGACCCAGGCTCATGATCTTGCATTTGGCTTTGTTGAATCTCATGAGATTCACCTGGACCCACTGCTCAAGCCTGTCTAGGTTCCTGTGGATGGCATCCCGTCCCTCTGGTGTGTCGACCACACCCTACACCTTGGTGTCATCAGCAAACTTGTGAGAATAAAGGTGATCTAGGAATAAGGATATACTAGCTCCATCTTCTCCACTGTCATGAAATTAATCTGCTCTTGGCAAAAGTCTATATATTAGATGATATTTTCCAGCATAGTAAGAATGATGTGTTACTTGGAATTAGGAGTGAATCTAGTTTGATTCTTTGCCTCCATAGGATCTTGAGTAGTACTTAGAGGAATTTGGAAAGCTCCTATTTAACTTCATCAGAATTCATTTCCAAATACATGATACAAGCACACAGATCTTGAGGTTCCAGATTTCAACCTCAGTTTGTGTTACTTTGCAAAAAAGAAATGAAGAAAAATGCTTCCTACTTCCCAAGTTGTCTGTGAAAACAGACACATAAGACAATACTACAAGGTGCTCTGTGTACACTAACAATATGAAACTGTACTGAGTATGTTTTATATTACTTTTATAGATAAAAGTGGCTATGTTTTAATGCATGAACTGTTTTTTCCATTCTTTAGGAGAGTATGGAAATGCACAGGATTGTTTTTGCTTTATTAATGAGACAATAGAAGATTCAGCATGATCAAATTAGACATTACTAGGTGCCTTTTCTCTACTGAACTCTGAACAATGGGTTCACCATTTGCCCTGACTGTTAAATATGACATCTCTTTTTCAAAATATCAGTGATGGTAATGCAGTAGATCTCCTGGGCCTGTTGGAAATTTTACACTAACTTTGCATTATTTCTAAGATTTTATCTTAAATTGGTATCATTTTATTGCATTGATAACTAGAAGTAGCAAATCAGAAATTAGAAAGAAAGAAAACTGACACTGATTGATGTCCAAGTCTTTCTCCTGATTCGCTGATTAAACTCATCAATCTATATGCAGAAGAGATGTCCAATGCAAATGGAACCAACCAGCCTTAACGAAGTTGTGTTGTCAGCATACTAAAGGGAAAATGGGATCCTCATGTCAGATAGGGAAAACAAAACTAAGCCAGATACTGTCTGGTACAAATGATATTTATTTTAAGAGATGGTAAATCACTATTTAAGACACATTCTAAACATGACAGTAAATCTTGTTGGCTATACCAGATTAGATTGTGGTATATAGATTGTGCAGGGGAAAAAGAGAAAAATCAAAGTAGTTTGTGTGCCCTCTGGGTGTGAGAAATCTACCCTCACAGCTCTGTCTAAGATCAGTAATCTTCCAGTTTGTTTGGAGAATAAATGTTAGTGGCACTAGCTAACATGTCCCGTTCCCCTGATCCCCTTCAGTTTTTTCAGATTGCTCCTTTCTCTCCTACTTACACAGGCTACAAACATCAAAAATGAGAGATCATCAAACTGAAGGTGAACCCTAATTTTCGTTGAACTGAAGCAACTTTACAGCGCTTTACTAATTTTATATTATTTTCACAGAGATTAGAAGAACTTAGTGTACAAAGTAAATGAAAATAATGGTCCCAAAGCAAAAGTATTCATTTGGGAAAATCAGCTTTCGCAACTTCCTTGATAAATGGTACAAACCAATACCAGCATGGAAGAAACAGAGTTTTGCAACTTAGGCATGAATGAACTGACAAAGGATCAAAACAAATAAATATACAAGGTTTTTATAGAAAATTCTCTGAAAATCAGGGTCAGAGACAGATCAGCCAGCTTGAAAGAACTTCTTCACTGTATTTTAATAATAGATGATTGAAATAAATTCTTTTTCTTTAGAGAATGAATGGATTTTTATTGTCTATATGGAAGGGTGAAAGATTCACATATTTTTTCTGTTTTTGTTTTCTTCAGTTACGATTACTAATGCAGTCACAAATTATGTAATTTCTTATGAATAATGTGATTTCTGAAATTTCTTGACCTAATTATCATTATCGTATCTCAGAATTGTCAAGAATCAGGTGAAGACTTAGATTGGCATTGGACTTCCAACAAAAAACTGAACCAAAGCAAATAAAGCAAACAAACAACAACAAGAGCAAGAAAAAAAAAAAAGAAAAAAAAAGAAAGGAAAATAAAGGTGTTTAGGCTGTATAATTTCCTCCATATTTTGAGCTGCTTTTTCTAATTCATCATGCTTCATAAATTGCTGTTTCACTAAGCATTGCTTAGAAACAATGTGCTTACCTGAAAGGCTCTGTGATGTTAATTACAGCCACAGAAACCTAAAAAGTTAAGTGTGGGGTCACCACTGCCAGACTTTTGGTTGACCATGAGTGAAGTGTAACACTTCCTCAGGGTGCTCTTTGATTTCTGTGGTGGCCAGTGGGCAGGGATCTGTATCAGCTGGAGACATGGATACAGATCTCCCTGTAAAACAAAACCTTTGTCCCCAGTGCTTTGAAATGTTACCATTCATATAAAAATATCCCTCATTTGAATGTGTGCTAGCTACAGTCACACCACTGATCAGAAGTTTATTTCAATGAACTTAAAAGAAAAAAATATGCTGTAAACCAATCTGCCATACCTCCTTCACCTTTAAGCTCACAAATAATTTCTTAAAAGAACTGTAAAAACACGGAATGTTTAAATGCATTTTTTCTGTCCTGCCCTGATGTAAAATTAATTAACTCTGTATCAAACTTATTCTTTAAAAATGTGTTTTTTTAAAAAATATGGAAATGAATGCATCTTTTGCTGACTTTGGAGCAAGGAGTAGTCAGACGTTATGAAACGTCTTCTAACACAAAGCCCAGTGAAGCACTGGGAAAAGATTTTCTGGGAGCTGTGGAATCTCCATCATTAGAGGTCTTTAAGAGTAGATTAGACAAGTAACTGTCAGGAATGACATAGGTGTAGTTGATTCTGCCTTAGGGCAGAGGGATGGACTAGCTGACCTCTCGAGGTCATTTTCAGCCCTGTGATTCTGTGAATGAAAACACGCATCCTCTCCTAACTGCAACATAATCCGTCATCACTCAACACCATTTCCTTTCAGTGTTGTGCATTCAACCTTAACTTTGTCCTTTGTTTTCCTCTATTAAGAAAGTATGCCCTTAGACATATTCTCTTGATGTAATGCAATATTTATTAAGTGCTTTGTAAAGAATGCAAATAAGAATGCATAGTCTTGAGGTTCACTAAGATATTGCAAAATTCTATATATTTGCATTGCATGGTGGAAAAAAATCTATAATTAATAAATAAAAATGGGGTGATA
This sequence comes from Pavo muticus, assembly GCA_016647715.1. Classification (NCBI taxonomy): domain Eukaryota; kingdom Metazoa; phylum Chordata; class Aves; order Galliformes; family Phasianidae; genus Pavo; species Pavo muticus. Next base: position 873,829 of record JACDJE010000428.1, on the reverse strand, counting down.
GGTCTGCTTGGCTATATTTATTTCTCTAATAAATATGGTATCTGTAGATATACAAGGTATCTTTATAGTGATGTGTGTATATACATGCATATGTATTTACATATATAAGTGCATGTGTTACTGTAAGGTTATATTACAAATAAGCAATGGGAGTAGGAAATTGAATTTGTAACCTAGCAACATGTCATTTTGATATTGGCACCATTTAAAAAAAAATCTAAAAGGATAGTAGCATTAAAAAAAATCTTTAATTGATGAAGACTTATAAGAGTGATAGTCAGTTTTTCCAGTTTCTTACTGATTCTCCATCCAAGACTTAGACATTTGCTAGGCTGATCTTTTTCTTACACTGTTATATCTTCATAAACTTGTTCTAATAAATACCCTATTAGTTATAATCTGAATGATACCACTGACAATCACTTTTTCCTAACCTACCAGGTACTTATAAATTTTGCATCATTTTCCATGTACAGTCTAGAAAACTGAAAAGCACTTAAAAAAAATCCAAGATTTCTTGTCAGGGAACAATCTTGCCATTATCTTCCACTTTAATATTGGAATTGCTGTACAATTTCCCGGTATTGATCTTTCCATTCCTTCTCTCCTGAGTTCTTATTGATTATTTTTTCCTAGCAAATATCGTTGTCCTCCTTATATGACTTTCTGTCACTTCTCATGATTTTTCTCTTAGTATGCAAACATGGCTTTCTTTTTCAAATCTTAAAAATCCTTTAAGTGACATCTCTTGTACTTCTAGTACTGCTCATTTTACTTTTTTTTTTTAAATTTAATTTATTTATTTATTTTTTTATTTTATTTATGTTTTTGAAAAGTTGTGGCAATCAGGTGAAGGCTGAGCAACCTGACTTAGCTGTGGATGTCCCTGTTCATTGCAGGGGAGTTGGACTAGATGACTTTTAAAAGTCCTTTCCAACTCAAAGGATTCTATGATTCTGTGATTCTATGTTTTCTTCCTTCTCAGATTTTTAAAGAACAATCACCATATGTCTCTGAGGTTCCTCTGTGCATGTTCTTACTTCTACCATCTTCCTCTCAGCTAAAACAATTGACACCAAAGAATTAAAGGATTCATAGTCAAGTATCAGAATTAGTGCTCTGCCCTTATCCTGTCAGAATAATCAGTACCATGCTTGAAGTCTTCTCTTCTGTGAACTTCCATGATTCTCTCTTACTTTCTTGCTTCCTCTAATCCTCCTTTTCATCTGTTCTCTGGTCCATTGTTTCACACTTCATTTCATCATATTTGGTGGTACCATATCTNTCTCCTCTCCTCTCCTCTCCTCTCCTCTCCTCTCCTCTCCTCTCCTCTCCTCTCCTCTCCTCTCCTCTCCTCTCCTCTCCTCTCCTCTCCTCTCCTCTCCTCTTCTCTCCATCATTCCCCTCTTGATATTTCAGTAGAATTTAGCAATACTGTAAGCTGTCAAATTTATATCATAAATTATAATTTTTGGTTACCCTCAATCAACAAAAAATACATATTTTTTATTTCACTCCAAATTGAAGACTTTATTCCAAGTCTGAAATTGTGTAAGTTCAGATGGATTTCAGTCAGAGACTAAAGTGTCCTTAAATACTATGATATCTAAGAAGGAACCCTACAATATATAGCATAATTCTTCTTGCTCTCACATTACATCATAGCATTATTATGCAGATTGTGAATACAGGGATTTCTTTGAGATTAAAGTTCCTGGTCTATGGAGTCACTTACTCATCATAGACTAAATGAATTAAGTCGGTGACCTCTGTTTGGTTTCATGATGAAAGAGTTTCCAGTCGACAGCAACTGAAGCTTTACAGCTTTGCCCTGTTAAGGAGTGGGGAAGAAAGCTGGTAAGCATTACAGAGCAGACTGGTGGCCTGGGCGATCACAGAATCATAGAATGGTTTAGGTTGGAAGGAAACTGGATCATGTAGTTCCAACTCACTGCTGCGGGCTGGTTGCCACTCACCAGATCAGGCTGCCCAGGATCCCACCCAACCTGGACTCTAGCAGCGATCCCTCCAGGGATGGAGCATCCACAGCTTCTTTGGGTAGCTTGTGCCACTGCCCTATCACCCTCCAAGTAAAGAATTTCCTCCTAATATCTAAACTAAATCTCCCCTCTTGTAGTTTGAAGACATTTCTTGTCTTATTGCTATCTGCCTATGTAAAATGTCTGTCTCCCTCCTGTTTATAGCTTTCCTGAAGTACTGGAAGACAGCAATAAGGTCTCCCTGAAGCCTTCTTTTCTCCAAGCTAAAAAAGACCAACTCCCTTAACCATTTTTTTCATGGGAGAGGTCCTCCAGACCCCCGATCATCTTCATAATGTCCTACTTCAACAGTTCAACGCCTTTCTCGTACTGGGGGCCCCAGGCCTGGGTGCAGTACTGCAGATGGGGCTTCAGGAGGGCAGAGTAGAGGGGGACAATTCCCTCCCTCGTCCTGCTGCTATCTCTGTTTTTAAATGCAGCCCAGGATACTGTTGGCCTTCAGGCAGTAAGAGCACACTACTGGCTAATGTCCAGCTTTTCTTCCATCAGGATCCCCAAGTCTTTCTCCTCAGGGCTGCTTTCCATTAATTTTTGTCCCAGTCTCACCATATGCTTATCATCTTCCTCTTCCTGGGTGTTCATAGGAAAGTAAAGGGGTCATTTCTTATATAAAAACATAATAGTGGTTGACACTCATTTTTCTTAAATAGTTTTTATTTAACATCGCTTGGCTTCAGTAGGCCTAATATCTTTATCTCATCTATATAATGAGCTATTTCTGTTTTCTTGAGAATTGTGTGAGTTTAGAGCACAGTTCTTTTTTTTTTTTTTTAATTTAGTTTGTGATCTTACACCATCATGGTGACAATAATAACAATGCTACATATCTGAATCAATTATGCTGAAGATGCTTTCAACTTATTGCTCTTTAAGAACATGGGAGGAGATACTCAACAATCTTAATTTAGTCAAGGAAATAGTGAAGTGTTAATCAGTTTTCCGCTTTTTCCAACCAATGAGTGCACCTGAAGTTCAGGTAAGTAAAAGATAAGGTGCTTGCCTACTCTTACTCTGTACTCAGATTAGTGCTTTATTGGATTTCATGTTTATTTGAGAGCCTGTGTTGGAAACTGTTTATTGAGGATTCACTGTGGGCTTCAGTTTGCATTTCAAAAAGTAACATGCCTGTGAAAAACAGTGCAGACTATCTTCTCTGAGTTTTTCAGGCAGATGTACAAGTGGTATTATTTGTGCTTCAACTTAACACATATATACCACATTTGAAGTGAGATAGTGTGGCAAGAGTACAAGACTACAAATGGTTTTCATAGCTCACCCCTTCCCAGAGGGTTTGCTTGCACCTGTTTTTACCACGAAAAGGACGTTAAATTTTCTGACCAAGTTGCAAATGAAAGATTGTCAAGATAAAAAGTGATATGATTGACTTAAAAGGTCAAAATCTAATACTTTAGTCTGACAGTTTATAGTGTGATAATTTCACAGAAACATCAAAGATTCTATGTGACCTCCCAGTGCATATTTCTCACCTAGAGTGCCTTGTGGCTCTCCTCAGATTTCATGGTCCATCAGTGCACACTTCAGCTGCGTTCCTTTATTAACAGCAGAGCAGGTTAACAGAGCATTTATCTTCCTTGATACTTGACTTGCTGGGGTGCAGCTTTTACAGGCAGTATTAGGAAACGGTGTGCTGCTCTGCCCATTGCCCTCAGGAAAGAGCTGGGGAGGTGTGAGGGGGGGCTGTGGGAGGGCTTTAAAACAACACGGGATTCATTTTGAAGCTTTTCCAACAGATCAGTCAGTTGAGGAATTGCTGTAAACGTCTGAAAACCAGCAGGCAGGATTTAACCCTTGAATGCCATCATGTTTTTCAAGAAGTTACAGGGTTAACAGGACTGTGATAAAAAAGAGAATTTCAGTATTTGGGAGGTGTCTCCAATAAGGATATGGAAGAAGAATATTGCTGGAGTTAGAAAAGGAAGGGCTGTACATAATCAGTTATGTCCATGGGAGGTGGTGTGTGAACATGCACCATGGAATCTGGAGGAGACTTAGGGAGGATCTTACTGCTCTCAATAACTACCTGAAAGGAGGCTGTGGTGAGGTGCAGGTCAGTTTGTTTTACCACATAACTAGTGATAGGACAAGAGGGAATGACCTCAAGCTGCACCAGGGGTGATTCAGGATGGATATTAGGAAAATTTTATTCTCTGAAAGAGTGGTCAGTCACTGGAATGAGCTGCACAGGGAGATGGTTGTGTCATTGTCCCTGGAGGAGTTCAAGAAATGTGTAGATGTTGTACTAAGGGACATGGTTTGGTGTGGAAATTTTGGTGGTAGGTGGATGGTTGTACTGGATGATCTTGGAGGTCTTTTCCAACCTTGGTGATTCTAAGATTCTATAATTCTACAATTTTGCAAATAAGCAAGAGGGCAGGGGCAAGAAGAATGTGGCAGAGTCTTCACCAATCCCCCACACCTCCCACTTTGACTCTGCCTGGCTGTTCCTGTTTGGATATACCTACAGTCTTATCAATATCTGTAGTCCTGTTCTGTTCCAGACTGTTCCACTCTCCACCACTGTATATAGTACTACAAATTATAATGAAAGTGAAATGTGTAGAAAAATGTACTCAGAAATTCCCTCCCAGAAAATCTCTTATTTTAAAAATTACAGGGACACTAACAGTAATAGCAATGGATTTGCTATCTTCTGCTTTCCAAGGGTCCCGGTTCGGTTGCAATCTTCACATGGGGAAGTATTCTAGTTTGTTGTCTAGGGGAAAATAATCCTTTTTAATGTGAGATTTTGCATCCTTGTAATACAATAATGGAAATTCATCCAATGATTAATTCAGTATAAGATACAATTTGTTTTTGGTATGTTAGGGAGCAGGGAAGAGGGCCCACATAGGGAGAAGAGAAGCATTTAAACATGTATGGTTACTATTTTTCATAAGGATTTTTATAATGCTTCTACACAATAGGCTGAAATTGCTCCTAAAGAGCCATTCTAGTCTATTGGGTAATTAATATGCATATTAAAAAGTTCTAAATATATATTTAATCAACTGGCTACATAAAATGCCTGAAGCTCTGAATACATATGAACCCAATAGACCAGAGCAGCTGAAAAATAAGCTTGCTCCAGGCTCTGGTGGTACATTCCATGGAGTTTGCTTTTAAAATAGATTTGAGAGCCCAGAATGGACTTGAAGAAGTTGGAACACTTTTGAAGGAGGGCCCTTTCTTTTCAGGTTGCAGACATCATCTAAACCAAGGAAACAGAAGGAAATGGGAAGGTTTGTCTAGGAGGATACTCTAATAGTTAGGATAGCAGACTGGTACTCAATTCCCATAGGTGACTTTCCAAGCAAACACAGCTGTGAACTTCATCTAGTACACAACCCTCTATGGTGATTCAGTTTCCCCTTATGTAAAATGGGGATAATAACACAACCTCTTCATATCCTTCTGAGGTGTGTCAAACAGAAATATTCAGAGGTGTAACAGTGAAAGATATATGCTCAGGTCTCATTGAAAATCAGGTGGAAGAGTCATTGTAAATGCCCTTTGTGCCCTTGAAAATCTCACCTTTATTTTATTGATGGCTATAATGCCCTTTGAGACCTTTGAAGGAAAAGTGCTATAGATGTGCAAAGATGCTAAGTAAGATGGAGTAAAAACTGACTAAAAGGTCAACTTCAGAAGAACAGGAATATAATATGAGGATAACCTATGGCAAATACCCTGAAGGCTACACCTGGGAGTGTGGGAGTCTGAAGTCAAATTATGTCTTTAGACAGTTCTGATTCAGAGATGATATTATGCAAATATGACCAAAGAGGAAGGTGACCTATGGCATCTCAGGAGCCCAGAAACTGGCCATTCATTTTTCAGTTAGCTATCTGATATGTAAAGGGTTTATCTGACCACTCTAACAAGGATTATCTCAATGAACAGACATATAGAGGTCATCTTTTCCTTCATGTCATCTGCCATGTTTTCTCTCAAGTAGCCACTAGTCACTGAAGGACAAATACAGGGACAACTTCAGCTGTGTGCTTCTTTGTTTGACAAAATTCATCATTATTTCCTCAAATAATGAAACTTATAAGCATCACCGTTTAAATTTGATCTTAAGTATACAACAGTAAATCTATAGCAACACCCTGGATTCTGTAGGAAACATTTGAATCATAGAATCATAGAATGGCCTAGGTTGAAAAGGACCTCAAAGATCATTTAATTTCAACCCCCCTGCCATTGGCATACCCATTTGTATACAGAAGCCAAAACTTACCTTAGTGTATTTATCTTTCTGTCACTCAATTTTTGTTTCTTACTTTCCATCGCTCTGCAGATGGGCAGGCTCAAAACGTAGGTCTGAGAGTGAACTTTAAATATTCTTTTAAAATAAAGAGTTGTATCCACAGGCAAAAATATAAGTTGTTAATGCACTTAGTAAAGAATGAGAGTAATAAGTCTAGGTGCATTTAGGTATTAAACTGATATCAGCAAATCACATTATATTTAAGACATTTAAAAACTAAATTTAAGTGTAAATTTAAAAATTAGAAAATAAAAATAAAATTTCTTTGTTTCTTTTAGGAGAGATTTCCAAACTGAGAAATATTAGATATAAAGTTAATGAAGAGGTTTGCTGTGAAGTTCAGATAAAAGCGTTGGGCTATTGAAAATAAGCACTTAGTTTAGGACTATTTCCCTATTATTACCAAGATGAGCTATGATGATTAAAGCTTTGTAAACTATGGCTTACAGCCTTCTGGATATATCCTCACCACATCCAAAAGAAAGATCCTTGTCTTATGAAAGCAACAGCCTAAGCAAGTAAAGATATTTAGATGAGTGCAATACACAACCATAGTGGTCAGGATAATTATTGTACTTGTTAAGTTGTAAGTTTAATAACACAATTGTTTGATTAATATATTTTCATGTAGGATGATCTCCTCACAAACAATTAGCAACTAGTTCTTGCAAGTAGTAAAAAAATGGCTTCTTACAAGAATTTGAATACACAGAGCTGAAATAATGTTGCAGATCAAGTCTAAAAAATCAATTAATTAATTTGAGAAAAGTATAAGCATCACAGAAGAATAGAGCTTAGTCTTCTTAGTGCAACATTTGTACTGACATAGCAGGCTTCTCTCATAAACAGCTTATAGGAAGACTCACATGTTTCTAGGTGAAGATTGTGAAAGATATTCAGGAGGCAATTGATCATCGCAGCCTGCCTGTTAGCTGGGAAATTTTAGCAAGAATCAGTTCAGAGTAAGAAAGTGAATGTGAGTTCAAAATGATGAAAAATTGTGTGATGATTTTCCTTTTATAATTGTGCAGAAAGTTGTGTGTGTTTATAGTTAAGGAAGCAATATAAAAAAGTAAACAAAAATTTTGGTCAAAACAGAGAGGAGCACAGTTAGCTGAAACCCTAAAGACAAAGACGTGATATTTACACTTAAAGTGGTGTTGGAAAGAGAACAGAATTTGGATTAAAGGGTATAGGTGACCTAGGTAGACCTCTAGGTGAGATGGAGATAGTGTAAGCGTGGAATTAAGTCTTCATGTGAGGGAGTCAGGTGCTGGTACAAAGGACCTATGCTGTGTAAAATGTAAGCTCACCAGACAAAGAACATTCCTAGTTTGGCGTGTGAGTCTGAGCTGTGTTACAGGTTCTGTACAGGGAAGACTTCAATAGTCAGAGGCGCTGCACTTTACATACCTCATTTCTCCTAGGATAAATTAGGAAAAAATAAATAACACATATACAATTAGAGGCACGTTTTCTTCATAGTGATTTTTCAGCTGCAATAGAATGTGAAAGTGGGTAGAAGTGATTTTGCATGACTGTGAAATCAGAAGTCATTCATAAAATTTGTTCAGATTTGTTCAGATTCTATCACAGTAAAAGTAGTTCAGGGAATACTTTCACCCTGTTTCTTCTNCTCTCCTCTCCTCTCCTCTCCTCTCCTCTCCTCTTCTCTCCATCATTCCCCTCTTGATATTTCAGTAGAATTTAGCAATACTGTAAGCTGTCAAATTTATATCATAAATTATAATTTTTGGTTACCCTCAATCAACAAAAAATACATATTTTTTATTTCACTCCAAATTGAAGACTTTATTCCAAGTCTGAAATTGTGTAAGTTCAGATGGATTTCAGTCAGAGACTAAAGTGTCCTTAAATACTATGATATCTAAGAAGGAACCCTACAATATATAGCATAATTCTTCTTGCTCTCACATTACATCATAGCATTATTATGCAGATTGTGAATACAGGGATTTCTTTGAGATTAAAGTTCCTGGTCTATGGAGTCACTTACTCATCATAGACTAAATGAATTAAGTCGGTGACCTCTGTTTGGTTTCATGATGAAAGAGTTTCCAGTCGACAGCAACTGAAGCTTTACAGCTTTGCCCTGTTAAGGAGTGGGGAAGAAAGCTGGTAAGCATTACAGAGCAGACTGGTGGCCTGGGCGATCACAGAATCATAGAATGGTTTAGGTTGGAAGGAAACTGGATCATGTAGTTCCAACTCACTGCTGCGGGCTGGTTGCCACTCACCAGATCAGGCTGCCCAGGATCCCACCCAACCTGGACTCTAGCAGCGATCCCTCCAGGGATGGAGCATCCACAGCTTCTTTGGGTAGCTTGTGCCACTGCCCTATCACCCTCCAAGTAAAGAATTTCCTCCTAATATCTAAACTAAATCTCCCCTCTTGTAGTTTGAAGACATTTCTTGTCTTATTGCTATCTGCCTATGTAAAATGTCTGTCTCCCTCCTGTTTATAGCTTTCCTGAAGTACTGGAAGACAGCAATAAGGTCTCCCTGAAGCCTTCTTTTCTCCAAGCTAAAAAAGACCAACTCCCTTAACCATTTTTTTCATGGGAGAGGTCCTCCAGACCCCCGATCATCTTCATAATGTCCTACTTCAACAGTTCAACGCCTTTCTCGTACTGGGGGCCCCAGGCCTGGGTGCAGTACTGCAGATGGGGCTTCAGGAGGGCAGAGTAGAGGGGGACAATTCCCTCCCTCGTCCTGCTGCTATCTCTGTTTTTAAATGCAGCCCAGGATACTGTTGGCCTTCAGGCAGTAAGAGCACACTACTGGCTAATGTCCAGCTTTTCTTCCATCAGGATCCCCAAGTCTTTCTCCTCAGGGCTGCTTTCCATTAATTTTTGTCCCAGTCTCACCATATGCTTATCATCTTCCTCTTCCTGGGTGTTCATAGGAAAGTAAAGGGGTCATTTCTTATATAAAAACATAATAGTGGTTGACACTCATTTTTCTTAAATAGTTTTTATTTAACATCGCTTGGCTTCAGTAGGCCTAATATCTTTATCTCATCTATATAATGAGCTATTTCTGTTTTCTTGAGAATTGTGTGAGTTTAGAGCACAGTTCTTTTTTTTTTTNAGAGCAAGAAAAAAAAAAAAGAAAAAAAAAGAAAGGAAAATAAAGGTGTTTAGGCTGTATAATTTCCTCCATATTTTGAGCTGCTTTTTCTAATTCATCATGCTTCATAAATTGCTGTTTCACTAAGCATTGCTTAGAAACAATGTGCTTACCTGAAAGGCTCTGTGATGTTAATTACAGCCACAGAAACCTAAAAAGTTAAGTGTGGGGTCACCACTGCCAGACTTTTGGTTGACCATGAGTGAAGTGTAACACTTCCTCAGGGTGCTCTTTGATTTCTGTGGTGGCCAGTGGGCAGGGATCTGTATCAGCTGGAGACATGGATACAGATCTCCCTGTAAAACAAAACCTTTGTCCCCAGTGCTTTGAAATGTTACCATTCATATAAAAATATCCCTCATTTGAATGTGTGCTAGCTACAGTCACACCACTGATCAGAAGTTTATTTCAATGAACTTAAAAGAAAAAAATATGCTGTAAACCAATCTGCCATACCTCCTTCACCTTTAAGCTCACAAATAATTTCTTAAAAGAACTGTAAAAACACGGAATGTTTAAATGCATTTTTTCTGTCCTGCCCTGATGTAAAATTAATTAACTCTGTATCAAACTTATTCTTTAAAAATGTGTTTTTTTAAAAAATATGGAAATGAATGCATCTTTTGCTGACTTTGGAGCAAGGAGTAGTCAGACGTTATGAAACGTCTTCTAACACAAAGCCCAGTGAAGCACTGGGAAAAGATTTTCTGGGAGCTGTGGAATCTCCATCATTAGAGGTCTTTAAGAGTAGATTAGACAAGTAACTGTCAGGAATGACATAGGTGTAGTTGATTCTGCCTTAGGGCAGAGGGATGGACTAGCTGACCTCTCGAGGTCATTTTCAGCCCTGTGATTCTGTGAATGAAAACACGCATCCTCTCCTAACTGCAACATAATCCGTCATCACTCAACACCATTTCCTTTCAGTGTTGTGCATTCAACCTTAACTTTGTCCTTTGTTTTCCTCTATTAAGAAAGTATGCCCTTAGACATATTCTCTTGATGTAATGCAATATTTATTAAGTGCTTTGTAAAGAATGCAAATAAGAATGCATAGTCTTGAGGTTCACTAAGATATTGCAAAATTCTATATATTTGCATTGCATGGTGGAAAAAAATCTATAATTAATAAATAAAAATGGGGTGATAGGTCTGCTTGGCTATATTTATTTCTCTAATAAATATGGTATCTGTAGATATACAAGGTATCTTTATAGTGATGTGTGTATATACATGCATATGTATTTACATATATAAGTGCATGTGTTACTGTAAGGTTATATTACAAATAAGCAATGGGAGTAGGAAATTGAATTTGTAACCTAGCAACATGTCATTTTGATATTGGCACCATTTAAAAAAAAATCTAAAAGGATAGTAGCATTAAAAAAAATCTTTAATTGATGAAGACTTATAAGAGTGATAGTCAGTTTTTCCAGTTTCTTACTGATTCTCCATCCAAGACTTAGACATTTGCTAGGCTGATCTTTTTCTTACACTGTTATATCTTCATAAACTTGTTCTAATAAATACCCTATTAGTTATAATCTGAATGATACCACTGACAATCACTTTTTCCTAACCTACCAGGTACTTATAAATTTTGCATCATTTTCCATGTACAGTCTAGAAAACTGAAAAGCACTTAAAAAAAATCCAAGATTTCTTGTCAGGGAACAATCTTGCCATTATCTTCCACTTTAATATTGGAATTGCTGTACAATTTCCCGGTATTGATCTTTCCATTCCTTCTCTCCTGAGTTCTTATTGATTATTTTTTCCTAGCAAATATCGTTGTCCTCCTTATATGACTTTCTGTCACTTCTCATGATTTTTCTCTTAGTATGCAAACATGGCTTTCTTTTTCAAATCTTAAAAATCCTTTAAGTGACATCTCTTGTACTTCTAGTACTGCTCATTTTACTTTTTTTTTTTAAATTTAATTTATTTATTTATTTTTTTATTTTATTTATGTTTTTGAAAAGTTGTGGCAATCAGGTGAAGGCTGAGCAACCTGACTTAGCTGTGGATGTCCCTGTTCATTGCAGGGGAGTTGGACTAGATGACTTTTAAAAGTCCTTTCCAACTCAAAGGATTCTATGATTCTGTGATTCTATGTTTTCTTCCTTCTCAGATTTTTAAAGAACAATCACCATATGTCTCTGAGGTTCCTCTGTGCATGTTCTTACTTCTACCATCTTCCTCTCAGCTAAAACAATTGACACCAAAGAATTAAAGGATTCATAGTCAAGTATCAGAATTAGTGCTCTGCCCTTATCCTGTCAGAATAATCAGTACCATGCTTGAAGTCTTCTCTTCTGTGAACTTCCATGATTCTCTCTTACTTTCTTGCTTCCTCTAATCCTCCTTTTCATCTGTTCTCTGGTCCATTGTTTCACACTTCATTTCATCATATTTGGTGGTACCATATCTTACTCTTTGTTATTATTTTCCTCTATATCAAAGGTCTTGGTCACCTCATTCATTTAGTCTGATGTAACTGTCACCTCAGGTTTACTCGTCCTTGTGTAAGTATAAGACAAAAATCTTTATTCTGTATTCTTTTTGATCAAGTTCATCATCATCTTGAGTGTCAATCAGGCTTGTAATCTGGCTCATCCTTAAAACATCCTTAGTCCTCATATCCATTAGATTTCTACATAATTCATCTGAGAAACAGTCTTTCATAATCGACCACAATTAAAAGTGTTGTCAGATTTCAACCCAATTTCTAAAATAACCTACTCTCTGGCTTTGGACAAAAATGTCCAATGGACAAAAATGTATTTTTACAGCCCACACCTTACAAATTTATTCTTACTTATTTATCATATCTAAGGTATGTTTAATGACATTTACCAGCCTTTAAGCTTTATTCTTTTCAAACATTAATCCTGCGATGTGCAATGACTGAAGCGTTGCACATTGACTAATTGTCTCACTGTTTTTGTGTTTTACCTGTATGCTTAGGACCAAGATCCTTATCTTTGGCTTGTGACTGTGCAATATTTTATTCTGTTTGTACATTTCCTAGTACAATGGAGTTTGTGTTTACAATAAGGGTCTTAATGCTTTGTAATGTTAATTCCCTGACATTATTTCAGAGCTACCTGTCTTTAAGAAAGATCAGAATCAGTCCTACTGTATCTTTTGGTGTTTGTTCAGCTCACATGTGATGCTTTTCATAGAGGAGAGAAGGGACATTCTTTCAATTGCCTGATTGTACCATTAATCTTAAGGTATGGATAAGAAAAGTATTGGTAAGCCATCATCTCCTAAAGTGAATTGGAAGAGGATGGTCAGCTAAAGAAGAATATTAAAACACTTTAAAAAGAGAAAAGTTTCTTACTCATTCACCTTGAAGAGAAAAATAAGCCCCCATTCTTTTATTTGTTAGGAGGGACAGAGAAGGGTAATAAGTGATGACAAACTATTGAAAACAATGAGCTGTATGTATAAATTTCTCCTTTAACTTAACCCTGAAAGTTATGAACAAATATTAGAATGTCTTAAAACTGTGGCATCCGTTAGCTGTGGCTAAGCCAATTTAATGAATTCATACTGACTATTTAACAAAGCTACTAAAATAGGAATGGACAGAGTCTAGTAAGTATCTGCCCACTTTGCCTGAGGGCAAGTAGCATAATTAATCAGGTTGGATGGCCAGATGATTTCTTTATATGCATCATCCTTGGGCTGACCAAAACATTTGTATTGCTGAACTGGCCACTAAAGCAAATGACTTGGCTTTGGCTGTGTCATCTTCTTCTCTGACAGAAAGCCTGTTTCTGGGGCCACATCCTCACTGGATTCAACAGGCCATGATGTAAATTCCTCTGTCTTTGTATTGTAGGAGAAGATTCAGTAATAAAACTGTCTGTTTAAATACAGATTTATATAAATACCATTTTATATCAGCACCCCGTATCGTGTGCAGTGGTGAATAGTGTATGGTATTCCTCAATTCCTAAATTTTTTACATTATATTTGCTTTAGTACATGACCTCTGAAGGCCAAATACACTTTGGAAGGAATCAGGGAATTTACAGTATTGCTCCCTTTTCTGTTTTGAATAGCTAAAAACTGCTGAAGGTTTTTTTTTTTTTTTTTTTTTTCCCATTCATCTGAAGAGAAATGACCCATCAAGAAAATGATCTTTTTTTGAAACCATACATTTGTTGGATGACACTGAATGTTACTGATGACTGAAATAAGTAATTAGCCATTCAACAGGTAAGGCATTGCCAGCCTCCTTCTTACACGGATCTATGAAAAAAGTCTCTATTCTCTATTTTCTTTTCTTTTTTTTTTCCCAAATTGCTCTGTTTCTGACTTTTTTTTTTTTTTTTTTTTTTTTTTTTGCTTTTTAGCTTCTCTCATTTACCTGTCCAACTTGTGGACAGTCTGAAAAGTCTTTCAAACTTGCACAGATCCCTTGAATATACTTCTAATTCACATTTGCTCTCCGCTTTAATTCTGTAGACTTCTCTATTACTAACATTGGTGCTGTTTTTCAGAATGCTTATTTCCAACAATTATTTGTTTCAGTAGACAGTAAAGTACATGAGCAAAAGTACAAGAAATATATTAATCTGATTATTTTTTTTCTCCCTAAAATCTATTTTTTTCCCCTCCGCTCTTATAAAAATATAAAGGAGTTTTTAATGTAAAAAGAATATCTTGAAACTCAACTTTTGGAAATACTTTATTTTATAGAAATTTTAGCTGGCCAAACTTGAAATCTAAGAGAAAAATATTTTGTATGAATTCATTCAGAGGTGCGCCAGGTCATTTTAGCTATTTTTACTAGTTGCGCATATGCAAATGTTTCCTCTTTCCTTTAAAAAATATATTTTTTCCAGAAGCTTCTGAACAAACTTTAAAAGCAAGTGCATTAAAAAGTGAGATTCTGTTAATAAAGTCTAAAGAAATAAAAATCTACTTTAGAGAGATTCAGTGGGCCGTGTGCATATTCTAATGATAGCGGTGTGAATTACAGATAGCACACAAGCAATGTAGCAAGGCCACACAGCACCTTGTAATTTAGAATTTGTCAACATTTTGCAGTTTCCCATGTGAGTCATCACTTGGTTGATGTTTCCCATTTATTGTTTACATAGGCTTAAGCTTTGGAACATCCATGCAAAACAGCACATTTGAGCTTTAAATCAGTCACACATAATGAGAAATCTCAAATAATTCCAAGCAGTTCATTTAATATTTTATAAGGAAAATACGACTTGACTTGTGCAGCTAAATTTGAAAGAAGATTGAAAAGGATAGCAACAGCAGCCATCAATACATTACCCATGATAAAATAGAGATAAACTGGAAAACTCTGAGATTGCGTATCTAAAGTCTGCCACAGCTGTACTCGTGCTTAATGTGTAGGTTTCATTCATTAAATATATGTAAGATATAAATGTGTTAATCGTGTGCCTCTGTCATTCTGAAAAGAGGATAAGAAGGGCAGAAAACATAATTAAAAAGTGTGTAGGTGTTTCTGTAAAAAGAAATTTACCAGTAGTGTGAAATTGAATTTCTAGCTTGCCATATTTTAAATCTGTGATGCTTGGATGATAAGCATCAGAAGACAGGATTTCCTTCACTTTTCCAACTAGGCAGAGCCATATATTATGGTGAATGCCAAGATCCCCAAGGCAGTACTCAAAATGTAACTTGAGTAGAAAGAGGAAGAATGTAAAGAAATTCCATTCCTATTATTTTACCTCACATAATCTGATTTCACTTTCTCTCTGAAACAGTCAGTCTCCAGTGACATTGTATTATAGTTCCACAATTCTTGCCTATGGTATCAGAGCATTAATCAGAAAATTGTTGCAACCTGGGATTATTTTTGTTGTTGTTGATGATGATTATTATTTTCTTTCTTTTTCTTTCCTTCTTCCTTTTTCTTTCCTTCTTTTCTTCTTTCCTTCCTTCCTTTCTTACTTGGTCACTGCTAAATATGTTCAAAGTACTCTAAAGATCTGGAAAAGGAAGTGAAAATCCTGAGCAAATCTGTGTACAGTGATTTCAGGATCTGATTGTGAATTTCATTCTGATGGTGTTGATTTTAGAGACTACTACATCAAAGCATGAATGGTTAGCTGCAAGCTCATGTTTACTACTTCACACAACACACTTGTTTCCCTGAAAGCCAATTCTGATTCAAATCAATTTAATTAAGTAACAAAGCTGGTTGTCATGGTAACAACGCTACTAATTTGTCATGCCAAATACTCTGTGAGATTGACCGGTTGCTAAGCAACAGCCAATGGGCTTGAAGACAGAAGATGACAAATTCTATCTGGTGCAGATGTTGTGATCCAGTCTTGAATTAGGTCTCTGTTCAGAGTGGATTCCCAAGAGAGCATCACCTGGATAGCTTAATAGGAACACAGGGAGTAGCATGCCACAACAAATTACATTGTTTTGCACATTTAAAAATATGTTTGAGGGAGAAGCTAGTAAAATAAGTTAATTTGATGCTCACTGTCATCTTTTTATTTTCCTGTTACAGAATATATGGAGATGATTCAATCTTGCTGTACTTGGCTTTGCATATGCATATTTATATCTCAGAAATATTCTTTTATCCTTCTCTGTACATACGATACATAAAATTTAGGCATGCAAGTGCAAAACAAGTGGATTGTTGTTAAATCACCTCAATGAAATCTGTTTGGAGTAATGTGCATAATTTTCTCATAACAATGGAGAACAATATTTTTATTTTTAGTTTATTATTCTTTTTCTCAGGATAGCCTCCAACTTCCCCGTTTAAAGCTTGATTTATTTTTTATTTGTAAGAATATATTCATTGTTCCTCTCACTGAAAATATTTCAGGATGTTGGTATCTTTCTACTTGTACTCTATTTGATATGCATGAATATCAAACTAACTGTAAAGTAATGGCTTTTTGTCAGTGTATGATTTTATTAAATTCATCTTACTAGAAAATTGATCCTAAAATTATTGTCTAAATGTCTTCTAACAGAATAAAATAAAATAAAATAAAATAAAATAAAATAAAATAAAATAAAATAAAATAAATAAAATACCGAGCCTCAATTTGGAAATAATGACTGTATTCTGTTTGCTTCTATGCTTAGGGCTAATACTAAAGACTACTTTTTAAACTTAGTTCTTTGTGTCCCATTTGAATCAAGGTGGAAACTGACATAGAATATGGAAATTGGTGACAAAAAAATGTAGAGAAGGTCAGAGAAATTTTGATGGATTTATAGTACACTGGAAAATATTCCCATCAAAACAGAAATGTTTTTTCAAATCGGACCGATATTTCTAGGATTTCACTTGCAAGTACAGGGGAAACGAACAATTTTTAAATGGTTGATTTTGTGTTATTTAAGACATTTCAATTTTTCATGGAAAATGACATTACAATTAGAAATAATTTGTCATATTATAATCATAACAGAATAACAAGTGCTCTAATATAACAAAGACTCAAACTCTGAAATCAAAACAAATTCATCTAATTTTCTGAAACAAGATATCTGAGTGACCCAAAGTTCCCCTCTGTGCTCTATCATCATTTTCTTTCCTGTGAAATCACTCCTGCTGACAGACAAACTTCAAAAACCCCCAAAAGCCTTTGTACTGCAGATATTCCAGCCTCCACCCATTTCTAATATGAATAGTACATTAGTTTCTTACTAGATTCATAACAACTAATGGATTTCTGACAGGAATTTCCAGACAACAATCTGACATTATGCTCTACAAAATTAATTTGAATATATAGAACAATGATTTAGCAGTTTAAATAAAATGATATCTAGAACCAAAGTTGGTTTGTTTCACTGTTTTCATTGCAAATGTAGCCATTGTGAGAGAAAGGAAATAAAACTAGGATTTTGCATTGTACTGTGAAATATAAACAAAAAATCTGAACCAATTTTATAGGCAGAATCAAGCCCATTAGGTTTGCTTAAAAGTGGGTTCTCTCTTCCTTTGGAAAGTTATCCAGACTTGTTAGAACAGCATTTTTATATTCTATTTCACTGGGTGTCCATGGAAATTTTTTGTCATGGGGACATTTCAGTTATGGTGTTTCTGGAAGGAGGTGGGGAAGGATAGGTGTTGTTTTAAGGTCTGTGTTTTGTTCCTCCCTACCCAGATCTATCTTAATTGACAACTTAAATTGATTTTTCCAAGTTGAATCTGTTCTGCCTTGTGTCCATCGTTGGTAAGCAATCTCTTCACCTTTATCTCAATGCACAGATTTTCTCATCTTATTTTCTCCCTCTGTCCCTCTAAGCATTAGGATTGAGTGGCTGCCTGGGTGAGAACTGGGCTGTTTGCCAAGGGTAAACCACCAGGTATATACAATCCAACTGAAAAAAGCCACATGCAATGAGTGCATGGACAAATGGAGCCAAGGCTCCTACAGTAGTACGTTCCCGTTTTCAGAACGTGAAATTATTTTAGCACAGGGAAAGTAGTGGCCAATAAGTTTTTTTCCTCCCATCTGAAAGCTGCATTTGAAATCCTAATCTTCTATTCTAAGAAAGAAAACAAATGAAAAATCTAACATAGCACAAGGAATTGACAACTTTCCATACAAAAGTGCTCAGATCTTATATACATTTGCCTTTAGCCCTGAAATAGTTATTTAGGTTTCCTAATAGTAACTCTTCATTGTATAATTTGGGCCTCACAGTTCAAACAGTTCTAGTTTATGAAGCCCATAGTCTGTTGGATGTTTTTTTTTTACTTTTTTAAATTAAGCTGACAATTCAGAGGTTATTTAAACTCAGCAGTGGAAAGGGCAGTTATGACCCTACCTGCTTGCTGGCAACCATCAGTCCTTCTGGTAAGATAGAACATATCTTTACAGATATTTTCATTTTGAGTTAAACACCCAGAGCTGGAGAAGTCATGAGATCCTTGAGTACATTATTCTGCTGGTTAGTCATCAGCTTACTCTTTCTGGATACTGATTTGAGGGCTGATATTTGCTCTTTTAACTTCCTGATCATATGTTTTGTCAGATCTTATGAATCCCTGACGATTTCCAGCTACTTAAGAAAGATGTTCATTTCTCGTTCACAGAGAAATTGCAACTTGCAGTCCTGGTTCCTAGGTATCTCACACTGTCATGGAAAATGGTAAAATTAACCTTACTCAAGTAACATTCCAGTTGTTCTTCAGATGTGTCAGGAGAAAAGAACTTTTCATTGGAATTCCTTTACAAAAACACCAGACAGGAAGATTTTAATGAATTCATTACCGATTGTATTTCTAAATCACAATGAAATCAAAGGCCTTGCAGAAATCTTTGCCAATGAAATCATAAGCTTAATCAAAAAGTGCAAATTTATTCACAATATTTATTTTCAGTCAAGCTGTTTTGATTGATAACATGTATATTGCCATAATTTTAACTCTGTTGAATTCATCCCATGTAACTTTGACTTAGTTGCTCTGTATCCTGTTAACCAGCCTACAGTTTATTAAAACTGAATTATTCATCCTTCCTATATAGTGATGCAACAATCTCTTTTGTCCAGAGCCGCAGAAATTTGTCATTCTATCAAGCTTTATCCACTAGTCCAACATTCCTCTGAATATTTTTGCAACTTATCATGTCTCAAGTATGTCAATATAATTAATTTAAACTATTTTTTCTTAATACTGTTAATTTTTCCTTTCTTCTCAGTACGCCAGTAAAAAAAAAAACCTGTTATTGTTGTTAACATGATCCTATTTTCTAAGAACAGTTGCAAAGTATGCATTAGATAATTCTTCCTTTCCCACAACATTACTGACTTTTATACTGTTCCTATCTGGTTAGCTTGTCCCGGAACCTATCCCCAGGACAGGCTTGCAGGGATTGCAGAGAGGTTCAAAGTCTGGAGGAGGGAATTAAGAAGAGTGTAGCTGTTCATTCACTTCTCTTAGCTAAGGGCACAAATCACAGGTTTTGCAATGGACCGAGGCCTTTCAGTCCTGCTGTGCAGTAACCTCTTGCTCTCTTTCACACTCATGTTGTAACTGTCCTTTAAATGGTCCATCACCAGAAATCACTTTAGCATCTGAACAGTAACAGTAAAGCTAAATTCTCTTATTTCTGTTCAGAGTTGACTTCCCTGATCTCATGATCCACCAAATGTCTGAAAACAGCACACAGTTCAGAAAACTTCTATTTTCTATTTCTTAATTGATCTGGCACTTAACAGCATTTGTTTCAAAAGGTTAAAATCTGTTCCTATAACTGATCTTTTCCTCTGTAAAGCCCATTTTCTCTACCAAATGGGTGGTCTGGCCTCTGGCTGGCTTCCTATCTTCACAAATTTCTCTAAAGTTCCCTATCCTCCCACTATCCTCCCTGGGATGACTTCTACAAATTCATCATTGAACATGGCAACAAGGAAAAGCAGCCATTTCCCACTCTTTCAGAAGCACACTATTCTGCCACATTCTCTTAAAGTATATTCTCCTCCTAAGGCAAACACAGAGCTCCTATCAACACTAATGCACACTCACAGGTGAATGTTACCATTTGTGCATTTGTGGGGGACTGTACTTGAATCACCATTAGCTTCAGCTCCTGGCATTGTTTAGAATGAGTTGAGTCTCATTGCCTCTTGTTGCTAGAATGCCTTAAACGAGGGTTAAACTATTTAAAGGCAGCTTTGTTCTTCTGTCAGACATCTGCTGAATGTTTGTTCAAAATATAATAACTCTGAAGAAGTATTAGAATTTGACAAAGGCCAAGGTCTGAATTATCCTATGGAGTGGCTATCAGTGACTGAGTCACAATTTCTTCAAAATCCCATTTTCAGGTAACAGAATAGTTATGTTATTAATCCAAATTTATCTTTAAAAAGTGTGAACATATATTTTCCTAGTGTTTAAATGGAAGAAATTATATGGAAGAAGGATTGTCTCTTCGCTTCTAACTTTTTCACAGATAGCAGTAGCAGAAGAGTACGTCATGGATTAAGTCCTTGATTTTCTTTCCTCTTCAGAAAACAGAGCCTACATATAGAAACTTTACAGTCTCATGTGCACACGCACACACACACACCAAAAAAAAAAAAAAAAAGAAGAAGAAAAAAGGGAAAAAATGGAAAAAATAGTAAGTTTATGAAAGCTATCCATCAAATGTCAAGGATAATAATCAATTTTTTGTCACAATGAACTGATAAAAGCTTTCAGTAATAATGTCATGGGGAAAAAAATTTGTGTTGGAACTCGTAACGCTCAGCCCTGATATCAAACGAATTCATAAAAGCTCAATACCACTGTAGCCCTCGGAGGCATGACAAAACACAATTTCTCATCCACAGGATATGGAATAATTCCCTCTTTTTATATATATATATATTTTTTTTTTTTTTCCACAGAAAGAGACACAAAAGGGAAAAATCTGAATTTCAAAAAAATATTACACAATCCTGCTTATACAGGTGAACATTAGTGATTATTTTGGTCGCCGATATCACAAACCGTTATGGTGATTTCTCTCACATCATGCAAATGGCTGCATAATGTCTACTCCTCTTGGAATGTAAAATCAAATCAGCATTCTAATGCTACAAGCCTGTGATGAGCTTGGAAATAAATATGCAGAAGCGCATAAAAAAAAAAATCAAGGCAATCAAGGAGAGCCAGCGTCCTAGCTTGGACTATAAATCTTTGTCTGTTTCAATCGCAGAGCTGGCCGAATCAGTGTAAAATTCAAGCGGGGATGTCATCAATTTCTGTTAACCTCTCTATTCTTCTTTGTGTTGGCAGTGCAGTGATGGATTGGTTTTGTCACTTGTGCTCAGTTCACAGTATGTTAACATGGAAGGGTGCAGTCAGGTTATGAAGAAGGGTTATTACTGTCCCAGCTCTGACCTGGACTTACTATCTTTTCTAGTATCACAAAACCTTACCGTCTTTGGAACTGAGAGGTAACATCTTTGGAGCTGCCTAGTAATAAAAACAGCAACAATTTATTTTCCTCCCATTGCTTTGCTATAGTTCTTTCCTGTTGTTTTGCTCCAGCATGTAGGCCTTTTCTTTCTTACAGTTTTTTTAATTAATAAATTAGCGTAGGAAATGCTTATTAATCCAACTACCAGTGCAGGAAGAAAAGTAATGAATTACAGGATTAAAGTAAGAGGAATCTGTGATTTGCAAACACAAAAGATTCATAATTTTACAGTATCCAAATAATAAAGTACTGGTAATAAAACAGAAGGGTAATAACATAAACTTACTGACATATAGTGAATACGTAAATGTTTCAAGGAGTGGACTATTTTCCTTTCATGTTGTCTTTGATGGTGTGGTGAGTAAGAGTGTTTAAATGTTACCATCAACAGATTTGATAAATTAAGATGTTCCTCAGTTTTTGTTTTCTACTTCTCTGTGTTGTGTCAGAGTACTTGTGTTCTGTAGTGCACAGCATTAAGGCACTCAGCCCTACTTCAAAAACTCACACGTTCAACTTTAAGAAACTTAAAGCTCTATTAATATCAATGGAACTGCTCAAGTGCTTAAGTTAAGCATGTTCGTAAATACTTTGATGGAAAAGTGTAATACTTACTCATCCAGAGACCAATGAAATCTTTAGCAGTCTATATATTGACTTCAGTGGGCATTGTACTAGGCTAATAGAGCTCAACACCTTGCAGAACCGAGCTCTTGAAGAGTTAGGTCATTTCACCGCAGAAGTTGTTGTTGCAGTGGTGGGTGAAGTGATCCCTGTGTGTAGTATTTAATATAGTGTGTTTCAGCTTGTTAAGTTAGTAACTTGCTTTGGGATCACTTGAGATGAAAGACATACTACCAATGCAAGTTATTATTACACTGCCAGAAGTAACATTTTTTTTTTTTTTTTTTTTTGCCAGTGAAAAATTACATCAAAATAAATGCTTTAAAGTAAAAGAAATAGAACATTAATCTAAAAAAAACACTCTCATATCTATTTAGCTTTGTAAAGGTAAGCCAAGCAGAACAAAAGAACTCCAGATACAGGTAGTCCACTTTCTGCAAAAAAGCCTAACATTGAGGATCAATGGCACTTCGGAAGTGATACTTTTGCTCTTGACATATTGGATACAGGATATAGAAGTAAATCTGGTCACAAATATCTGCCACTTCTAAAAGCTGTGTTGGCTGCTCAAAAGCAATTAAGTGAAGTGGGTTCTCAAGTCCCATTGAATGTTCCAATTAACAATTAGCAAGACTTGTGCTCTTAAGGGTTTTTGGAGACTGTATACAATATGGAACAGAGAAAGTCACATGAAGGATACCTCAGTTTCCTTGTCTTTTCTATAAGAGCTATTTTAAAAGTTATATAAAAAATTCCTGAATTAAATGTCATAGACAACCAAGAAAGAAACAATTCTTATGTCATAGCTTATACTGCTGTTTATCCCTGAGTTCAGGAATGTGGAAGGGGCCTAGCCTACAGCAGGCTAGAAAATCTGTCCAAATCCAAACTGATATAAGTTACACATGCAATTTTTTCTGTTAAAATCATATTCCTATCACCTGGTATTGTTAAGATGTCTTGGGAAGCCAAAATACTGTGTATTAACAAAGAAGCCAGAAATAAGGTTGGCAACATAAGGCTTCTCTATGTAGCCATGTTTATTTTAATTTTGCCATGAATTTAACCGAGATGACATATTCAAGGCCAACTACAGAGGCTCTAAGAAAGGCAATCAGAAAAGGATCCCAAAGAAGTCATACTGATCTAGTTGATAAATTCCACATATGGAAGAGCAGCATGCACCACTGAATCAGAGATGGACTCTACATTGTTATCCTGACCCTTTCCACTGGAAAGCAATTCTCACTCCAGAAGCAAAAGCTTCTAGACTTCTACCGCCTCTCATGTACTCTTTTGCGCAAGCTGCTCCCCTCTTACTTATGTTAACAGAAGAAATGCATCTGCCATGAAAAGGCCTTGTGATAGGCTCCAGAGACAGGAAACCCCTTATAATAGTTGTTATATTGCAGATACCTTTTAGCAAGATGTCCGTTTCCTGCTATTTTTGCCTTAAAGACCCATGTTTTCAATTACATAATGATGTACAAATTAAATGCAATTTTGAATTTAAACCTGTACAGGTGTCAGTTATCATCTTCCCCTGTTAGTCCTATGAGATGGTCCAGAGCAGTGCTGGAAAGTTCACCACTGTACAGACATAACATTACTTAGACCAAGAAACTCCAATTGAAGGAATAAACACTGATAACTCTTACTGATATTGCTGAGTCCAGTGAAATCAGAAATGAAATTGAGTCTGATTTACAGGTGCTGTGCCAACATAAAGACCTACCTGGACTGCAAGTCTCTGCCAGATTTCAAGGAGAGATGAACAATTTTAGTCGTCATCTAGATAGATCTGAAAAGCAAAGATTCCCTCTCTGCTGCATCATTATTCTGTGCGTAGAACTTTTAGGAGGGGCTAGTTTAGGTTTCCACAACCCTTATTACTGTAATGGGAATTTGTCTATAGATCAACTTAGACTAATTTGAATGGTGTTAATAAAATAATTTGGTCCATTCATGAAAAGTGATTACAAATTAATTAGGAACCCAATTAAAAAAAAAAAAAAGTTTTAAAACTCTAAGAATATTTTTGATAACACCTATTTTTCTTTTCTTTTCTTTTTAGGGTTTATTTCATTTATATTGTCAATTACAAGGAAGTATTCGAGGAAAATTCCCAATGTGTTGAAAAAGTTGCTTTGCATAAAACAAGTAAGTTTTATTATTTTCGAAGTTTCAATCCTGATAAAACTACAGAGGATTCAGATGTATGTCTGACTATTTTTTAAGCATATCCATTGACTATAGGACTTTGGGTTTTGGGTCCGCATTCTGTTCAAACAATTCCAAATGAGAACTAATTAGCAAATCATCACTTTTCAATTGTCATTAACAATTCTTTAAAAAGCCCTCCCCAAAAGCCACAATAAAATGCATGTAGACTGAGAGCACAGACACAAATGCAAAAAATGAAACACAGATACACAAAATGTCTAATGAGAGGGAGAAAACTTGTTTCCAAATAATAGAGAATAACTTTAAAATATAGCTAATACTTGACAAAATCTACCCTTACCTTTCAGTTTCCCTTTTCTGTTTAAAAATGTGTTGACCTTGAGCTCATTCTGTAATCAAGGTGTTTGATAAGTCAAATCCTTCTGTGGTGTAAGTAAAAGGCCCTTTTTAGAATGTTAAACTGGCAACAGAGAGAGAGCAGTTATTGCTTTAGAGAAATGTCATAGATGTCCTCTAACCTTTTTTTTTAGGAACGTATTTCTTGGATGATTTTTTTCAAGGACTCAGGTCAGGAAGAATCTACCCCAAGGGTAGTTGGAGGGAAGAAAAAATAACAAGGCATGGTGGCACCTGGGGACCACAACATTGTTCACATCCTCTGTAATCATCAGTGCACTGCTCAGCTGCTTTGGTAATTTACATAATACCATCCTGACACGTTCACTTCAGTTATCCATCACCATTGGGATGGTGTTTCTGTTTTCCTGCTTTATTTTCTCTCTCCTTATTTCACTCTCTGCGTGCTTTTTTCTTTCTCTTAGTGTGTCTTATGTTTATCTGGCCAAGCAAAAAAGATTGATTTCACATTGTTTCTGCCCTCCTTTTGCAACAAATATGAATTTGGCAAATGAGGAGGCACTGGGTGCAGCTAATAAACAAAAATGCACATACAGAGATTTTACTCTCTACGTCTTAACAAATAGTATCTTTGGGAGAGATGAGGAGGAAAGGAAGAGTGATAATTTAATGGATGGAGAGATGAGGAGAGAGCCAGTTTAATAAAGCTAAATTCTAAGGATATGATGGACTTTATTCGCATGTAAACATTGCTAAATCTGCAAAATAGGACTGGACACCAACCTTAAGAAAAACTTAAAGCTTTTGCTTTTTGTGCTACGTTTCCTCAAAAATGAACAAAAGAAAGGTAATGTTTTATATTTTCTAAATGTATTGTTTATTTTCAAATGACAGATGCATTGGCCATCTGAAAACGTGAATAATTCCTGCAGTCCTACCTACTGAGATCAGGCTACAGGCTTGCTCTCCACAGCTTTAGACACTATACCCTTTAGGATTTACTTGAGTTGTTCTTGATATATGTCACAGATAGCAGTAGCAGATGTGTCCATGACAAGGGTGATAAAGGTGTATTATCATAGTAAAGGAAAACTTCAAGTAACGGGAAAGGACTCTAGAAATTGAACCCTGGATAACTTTTTTTAATTTTCTTTGGTCTATCAGGGTGAATTTCTCATACTCATAACCACCAATTCCCAGGTAGTGAAAGCCACAAGAACCCTTCTTGGCTTCCAGGAATTCCTACAAAGGCATGAATAATTGTGTTTTTAAACAATTTTCCATTAATACTGTAGATATTTAGCATTAATTTAGCACTTTTTTTTTTTTTTTTTTNTTCTTCAAAATCCCATTTTCAGGTAACAGAATAGTTATGTTATTAATCCAAATTTATCTTTAAAAAGTGTGAACATATATTTTCCTAGTGTTTAAATGGAAGAAATTATATGGAAGAAGGATTGTCTCTTCGCTTCTAACTTTTTCACAGATAGCAGTAGCAGAAGAGTACGTCATGGATTAAGTCCTTGATTTTCTTTCCTCTTCAGAAAACAGAGCCTACATATAGAAACTTTACAGTCTCATGTGCACACGCACACACACACACCAAAAAAAAAAAAAAAAAGAAGAAGAAAAAAGGGAAAAAATGGAAAAAATAGTAAGTTTATGAAAGCTATCCATCAAATGTCAAGGATAATAATCAATTTTTTGTCACAATGAACTGATAAAAGCTTTCAGTAATAATGTCATGGGGAAAAAAATTTGTGTTGGAACTCGTAACGCTCAGCCCTGATATCAAACGAATTCATAAAAGCTCAATACCACTGTAGCCCTCGGAGGCATGACAAAACACAATTTCTCATCCACAGGATATGGAATAATTCCCTCTTTTTATATATATATATATTTTTTTTTTTTTTCCACAGAAAGAGACACAAAAGGGAAAAATCTGAATTTCAAAAAAATATTACACAATCCTGCTTATACAGGTGAACATTAGTGATTATTTTGGTCGCCGATATCACAAACCGTTATGGTGATTTCTCTCACATCATGCAAATGGCTGCATAATGTCTACTCCTCTTGGAATGTAAAATCAAATCAGCATTCTAATGCTACAAGCCTGTGATGAGCTTGGAAATAAATATGCAGAAGCGCATAAAAAAAAAAATCAAGGCAATCAAGGAGAGCCAGCGTCCTAGCTTGGACTATAAATCTTTGTCTGTTTCAATCGCAGAGCTGGCCGAATCAGTGTAAAATTCAAGCGGGGATGTCATCAATTTCTGTTAACCTCTCTATTCTTCTTTGTGTTGGCAGTGCAGTGATGGATTGGTTTTGTCACTTGTGCTCAGTTCACAGTATGTTAACATGGAAGGGTGCAGTCAGGTTATGAAGAAGGGTTATTACTGTCCCAGCTCTGACCTGGACTTACTATCTTTTCTAGTATCACAAAACCTTACCGTCTTTGGAACTGAGAGGTAACATCTTTGGAGCTGCCTAGTAATAAAAACAGCAACAATTTATTTTCCTCCCATTGCTTTGCTATAGTTCTTTCCTGTTGTTTTGCTCCAGCATGTAGGCCTTTTCTTTCTTACAGTTTTTTTAATTAATAAATTAGCGTAGGAAATGCTTATTAATCCAACTACCAGTGCAGGAAGAAAAGTAATGAATTACAGGATTAAAGTAAGAGGAATCTGTGATTTGCAAACACAAAAGATTCATAATTTTACAGTATCCAAATAATAAAGTACTGGTAATAAAACAGAAGGGTAATAACATAAACTTACTGACATATAGTGAATACGTAAATGTTTCAAGGAGTGGACTATTTTCCTTTCATGTTGTCTTTGATGGTGTGGTGAGTAAGAGTGTTTAAATGTTACCATCAACAGATTTGATAAATTAAGATGTTCCTCAGTTTTTGTTTTCTACTTCTCTGTGTTGTGTCAGAGTACTTGTGTTCTGTAGTGCACAGCATTAAGGCACTCAGCCCTACTTCAAAAACTCACACGTTCAACTTTAAGAAACTTAAAGCTCTATTAATATCAATGGAACTGCTCAAGTGCTTAAGTTAAGCATGTTCGTAAATACTTTGATGGAAAAGTGTAATACTTACTCATCCAGAGACCAATGAAATCTTTAGCAGTCTATATATTGACTTCAGTGGGCATTGTACTAGGCTAATAGAGCTCAACACCTTGCAGAACCGAGCTCTTGAAGAGTTAGGTCATTTCACCGCAGAAGTTGTTGTTGCAGTGGTGGGTGAAGTGATCCCTGTGTGTAGTATTTAATATAGTGTGTTTCAGCTTGTTAAGTTAGTAACTTGCTTTGGGATCACTTGAGATGAAAGACATACTACCAATGCAAGTTATTATTACACTGCCAGAAGTAACATTTTTTTTTTTTTTTTTTTTTTTCCAATGTGCCATCCAAACTATCTTGTTTAGGAAGGCCAGAATCTTGTAGTACTTGAACATCCACAAGCAGGAAAATGCAGGAACTTAGGAAGATTCTTTTAAGGCCTTATTCATAAACTGACTGTGAAGATCAGTGATCACATTAACCTCTGGGGACCTTGGGACAAGACTTTGTTGCAGTTGACCAAAATACTCTGAGCTAGCTACAGATAGCATGATCCTTTAACCTTTGCAATGTAAATATTCTGTTGTTATCTGATGTGTTATGGCGTTTATTTGGCAAAGAACACAAGGATGGTATAACACGATATAACTAATGATGATAGATTTTATATTCTGATCTCTTCATGAAAGTGTTAAAATTACAGAGTTGAAGGTAAATCTTATTCCCTTCCTTTTATTCGTGTTACAACTTCCTCTTAAATATGAAATTCAGCCATCTCATTACCAAAACTAAAAATCTCTCTGTCTGCTAAGGTAATAATTTTTAACTGTTTTTGTGTAAGTGATGCAAAATATGGAAAAAAAAAAAAAAAAAAAAAAACAAGAAGGTTGACAGGCTCTTATTTTGGATTCTCCAGTACTGGGATGGAGTTTATTGTTTCCTGTACAGTACATGTTTACACGGCTGTCGTAGTTGCTTCTGGAATAGCTTTTGTGGGTCTCAGTTCAGGCAGCGATTTATGTTGGTGCTGAAAGTACTGCCAGCACAGCTAAAGGAGACCTCCTGAGCTCTGGGGCCCTAAATCTCCAGCCACTTGACATTAGTGAACATCAACTCTGTTTCCATTTTCTACAAGAAGAAAAAAAATAGACTTTTTTAATTATTTTTTTTTTTAAGCTAGGAGAGAGGTATGTTAGTAACTGATACCAATGTGACCTCTGTCTGACTGACAGAAGGTTCATCACTGAGTACTATACCTGTCACCGCAGTAATATATGGAGTCTTAGCTGCCCAGTGATTGCAAAGTGAAAATTCCCATCTCTGACCTATAAGTTGTAACCTTTGGATGCATTGCATGAAATGCAGCTTCACTGGCGAGCTGTGCAGTTGTTGACAAGGTGTGGAAAATGAATATGAAATAAGATGAGCGTTTTCCAGCTTCCTTATTCAATAGCAGCTTCTGACTGTCTGTTTAGCGAAACACTACCGATATGATAAAGGAGATAAAGAAGGCCTTTATTCCAGAAGGTAGTCTGAAAGGAATACTTTTCTAGTGGGAATCTGGATCTGGATACCAAAGGTTTCAAATGCCTTCTGTGTTTTGCAAATTATTATGTGACAGCTAAAATTATATGAAAACGTCTTTATTTTCTAGATGATTTCACATTCCCAACAAATTACCTTACTTACTCTTTTAACATTCATGTTCTAATTGTGTATAGAATATATTATTTTTTAATAAATTTACAAAGCCTGGGAAAATCCATGTGGAATTTGTATCCATAGAGGAGTTCTCATCAAACAACTAATATTGTGCTTTTGTCAGCTGAAAGCTGGAATGGTTCCTACATATTATCACTTGATTAAAGCACACAGATAGTGAATTCCCAAAGAAAATCAGAAATTGCACGAGCATTTGGTACTGTTTCATTCTGTGTTCACAAGGATACAGGTGGTGAAGCCAATGAGCTACAGATTTACTGAGACTAGATAACCATATATTAAAAACAAACAACAACAACAAAAGAATCCCAGCTCAATTCTGGCTATATCTAATATTATAAAGTTACTTTATTTGGTCTGGATTTTATGAGATAAATTAAATTAAGCCACACTACATGCAGTCCATTTTTGTCTTTTATGGGAGAACCTTTCTAACTTTCTTCTGTGATAAAGAAATTCAATGCATCCTGTCAGGGTGAGAAGGAAGGAAATCAGTTTTATTGAAATAAGAACAAAATGATAGTGTCAGAAACTGTATCCAAGAGATAAAATATTACATCTAATAAACACATTACATATGGGATTAGACATGGGCCTCTAGAATTACAGCACAACGGAAGTTATAGGAAAACACTAACATTAGTATTGAAAAATAATGACTAGAGTTCCTATTGTGGTTAAGAAAGTAATATTTGCATTTTTATTAAAGGAGCTTAAACAGGAGGGAAAGCTTGCTATTCTTGAATGTTAGAGTTTTTGTTTGAGGCCTAAGTCTGAAAGCCTTGCTCCTGCCTTTTACCTCAATAACCTAAGTAGAATTACTTCTGTGGGTTACTGGACCACTTGGTGAGATCACAATGTTTACTGATAATATACAATCTTCAAAGACAAAAAGTAGTAAGTAACCACCCAGCTCTTCTGGATAGTCAGCGTTTCTACCTTTGAAAGTACCTCCCCCTCGCTGTCCATTCAGAGGCAGGTAGCCAATTTATTGCCTGGGACTAAAAGCATGCTACAGATGTACAGAGACTTCACTGCAACTTGATGTGGCCAACATTGCTTAATTAAGCACATAATCAATCACTCATGCCTTCTCCTCCCTCTTACATCCCTCCTTATCACTTCATAATTTCCATATCCCTGCCAACATGAGGTGAAACAGCAGTGTCTAAACATCCACCCCCTCTTTCGTCAGCCCAGCATTTTGTCTGGGCTGTTTGTGTAATCATAAAAACTTGTAAGCATGCACAGAGTATACCTTGAAATGTTACTCCAATTGCAGCTTCTTTTGAGTTCAGCAGATCTTCCACCACTGAAAGACCACTCGTCCTGTATTTTGAAGAAGTTGATGGTGCAATTCCAGCAGCTCTTACTTTAGAGAGGAATGGTGAATTTGTGAATGCCGAACTGGAGTGAGGTGACTGGTTCTTAGCTCCACTTAGATTTTCTTATGACCTGACAGAAAACACGTGGTCTGCCCAAGAGAGGAAAAAGAAAAAATAAACAAAAAACCCACTCATGTCATCTGGGCATCCATTCAGGTATCTGACTCTGGGCTTGGCATTCCTGTAACTCACCTGCCCATCTATCCTGTGTTGCAGGGCTCTAAGCCTTTATGGGAACAACTTAGGCAGGCGTGTCTGATCAGCACCCAGATAGTGTCAGAGGACAGCATGACAGGATGCACGGCTGTTGCCTCAGGTGGAAAGCCTAGCCACCCATGTTTCCAGCTGCCCATGTGTGTGGCTGGAGATGGAAGACTCAAGCGTTCTCTCTCACTGTTATCAGTATTTCCACAAAGCCAGTGGTAACCTACACATGATATGGTGTGCAAAGTGCATGCAAATCAGACTTGTACTTGTGCACTGCTTTGCACCTATGCTTAGAATGTAGCAAAAATGGAATCTCCACACCTCAGTTCTCTACAAAATAATGATAGCCATCCTTTCTTTCTCCCACCCTTTGCATGTAATTATCTATTTAACATTCAGAATTTTTGTCTCTTCCCATGTTTTCCAGAGCCTAACACAATTTGAACCTGATCATAGGCAGGATCTTTGGACACTGCCCTAATTCAAATAATTCTAATGATAAGAGTAATGCCCCAAGGGTATTACAAAGCTATCCTAGTATACAAGCCTGATTGTAATTTTATTTAGATTTTATATTACTGGCTAAGAGTGTTTATCTTCTTGCCATGTGCAGACATGTAGTTAGTGCACACTGGCTATGGGTTTTCAAGATAATGTAATGCAAACAAATCATACATCGTCTGAGAATGAGTCAGGCCCACATTTCAACTTGATTTGATTTACTGTCACCTGTGTTGCAATGACTATTAGTCTGTTGAAATAAAAAAAGAAAAGGAATACGGGCTTTTAAGGCTGGTGTGGGAAAATACCTGTTATATAAGCATATTTGAATTGCAGGAGGAATAAAAAAAGATGGTTAGAAGACTTACAGCACTTGAAATTTAAAACGTGATGCCTCCTCAAAAAAGGGCTATGTTTGCCTTGATGACAAAGTGAATTCCTCTGATAAATCTGGTCTGATTTAATTCTTGTCCACGCTCCAAACTGACTCAGAGTGGTAGAAACAAGTGGAATTCCACTCATAGTAAGTTCAGGTTAGTCTTTCCCAAAGCACAGTATCGTAACACAGGAAAAACTCCAAATTCAGGAGGGCTAAACTGAAAACAATGATCCAAATCCTCCTGAGTGGTGGAGGTATCTGACACTCTCATCTGCCTGGGGTGGTCAGTCTTTCATCCACGCTGTAATGCTATAAACATACAGAAGTTTAATAGCTTTCCATATGAAGGCATTTCCTGAGCACAGATAAGGAAACAGTGCATTAGGTTGTTTTCCAGGATGAATAATAAATATATATTTTCTTAAGTCACTACTTGGCAAAAATTCTGTCTTCACTCCCCTCCAGCCTCAGCCAGGCTGGCACTCCCCTATGTATCAGTTTTGTGTTTTGCCGACTGGACCAGGAACTGAAAGCTGTGTCGTCTGGTAGTCTATTTTGCTGGGTGTTTTTGCTGTGGATACGCTCTGAACTGCTGGAATACCTGCTGCTCTTGAGCACAGATAACAAGGTAATGTAAGAAAAGATTTCAAAGGAGACACACAGACATGTTGTCTCATACCTTTCCTGCTCCTCATTATTTAAAGTCTGAGAGAGAGATGTGGGGGAAAAAAGAGCTCTTCACAGGTCCCATGGGGCTGCAAAGACATCAGCTCGTGAATATTTCACAAGTGTATCTCTGTCCTGTAACATTGCTGTACAGTTATCTGCAGTTCAAAGGTAAGGACAACAAGAGATGTTGTATATTTCATTACTGAGGCAAGCACGAGACCTTAATTTTTGCACTGGCAAAAGTCAGGTTTTTTTCAATTCAGTGATTAATATCTCAATGACAATGAGATATAGTTTAAATCTAGCTATAAAATTAGTCTATGATCTCAGTGTGCTGCATCTTCTCCACATCTAGTGAATCTCTAACCTGCCAGCTACAGTGAAAAGTCAAAGATTTTGTTTGTTTTAAACTGCCTCTAAATGGCAAATGGCAAGATTTCTTTTCCATTTTACAGTCTCAGTTTTGGTATATCTGAATTGATTATGCTTGCCATGACACTAGCATTGAAACAAATTTCAAATATGCAGCCCTCTTGCAAACAGTCCTACAGTTGTATATTTGAAAATCTTTAATGGGGTGGTCCAAGACACTGTTCAGAATATGTTTGCTGTGGTAACTGTGACTACATAATCTCCAAATTTTGGGGAGCACTGCTTATTTCTGGTGACAAGAATGTATTTTCCATCTCAATTCTCTTCTCTTTTCCTTCTGTTTCTTCCTCATCCCGGAAGGATTTGCCTTCCTCCCTTCAGCTGACTCTGATTTCATCAAACTAGTTTTGATAGTGAAAAATTCAGAAGAAATGGAGCTTGCCTTCATGAAAAAGAAAGGAAAGCAAGAGGAACCACACACAGGAAAAGTGAAATAACGAGCAAAATGCAAAACACAAATTGCTTTTACCCATCTTGACTGGCAAACAAAGCAAAACAGCATCAGCATGCGCTGGAGTGCTTTGTAAGATACATGTTGTTAAAGAGCCTTGTGTTTTCAGTTAGCTGATTCTGTAATAAAAATTGTTGGTACTGGCAGAATTGCATCATTGTTCTTAGCAAGAAAAAGCAATTTGGCCTATTGTTTCCAGAAACAGTTTTGTCTTATAAAAACAATATAGTTGTTTAACCTAAATATAAACACATCTGATGTCAATAATTCTATATACATTACAGACAGTTACATGGTCTTTAAAAACTGTCAGTGCTAACAGATACATTCTACTTAGCTGCATTTGTTCATTTATTACCAAGATTAAAAAGCACCATGATTCCTGTTGGCTCTTGGTGCTCTCTGCAGCACTTCTTGGTGCTCTCTACACACATGAAGTCTGGCCTTTGGGAGCTGGAATCTTTCTTCCATGGGACTAAAAGTGCTGCTGCTGTGACTGCTCCCTTCCAGCCTGACTGCTGCAGCTCAACAGTTTCTGGGGGTAGGTAATTAATATGTTCTGCACTGAAACGTTGTCTAAGAGTGATAGAAAAATGGGAAATGGCTTTAAACTAAAATAGTGGAAATTTAGGTTAGATGTTACAAAAAAATTCTTTATTCAGAGAATGGTGAGGTGCTGGGACAGGCTGCCCAGAGAAGCTGTAGGTACCCCACCCCTGGAAGCATTCAAGGCTGGGTGGGATGGGACCCTGGGCCTTGATCTGGTGGGGGGCAGCCAGCCCATGGCAGAGGGTTGGAACTGGATGGACTTTAATGTCCCTTCCAGCCTAAGCCATTCTATGATTCTATGAAAAGCTGAACCAAAAAAAGGGACTAATTTTTATTTGGGCTCATTGGTATCAGTCAAGTTTCTGTTTCTGTCCATGGAACAACAGTATTATTTTTTGTCACAAGAAAGACTTAATAATGAATTAATGAAAGCTGTACAGTTCACAAAGTTGGTTGTCAGCTGGAGGTCAGTATCTTCTAGTTCTGCAGATCATTTGGATAGTTATTTCTTGACTTCTCTTTTTATCATGATTACTCACAAGCAAAGAACATCAGATTTTCTTCTCCCAAAGCAGCAGGATGGTAAATGCCCTGATGGTCTTGTATCATACTCACAGTGTTAGTCCAAACTTGACTGAGTGAGGTATAGAGAACCTTTCTCCCTGGCATCCCTGCATGCCTGACTCCTATCTTCTCTGCACACTGCCATGGGACACACAGATGTTGGCTATGTCTGGGGAAGTGAGGTGAGAAACACTTTAGCAGGCTATGAGAAATAAGCTCTGGAAAAGCAGTGTAGCCCACAAAGAGGAAAGTATACTCTTGTGCATGCATCAAATTTATTCATTCAATTGCCTGCAAGCAAGTAGAAGTTTGTAAACACTACAGAAGGGAGCAGTACCCTGTGATAGAAAATAGAAGACATAATAGGATTAAAGCATGAATTCTTGCACAAGTGCTGTGGCTCATAGATTCTCAAGGCTTTTGAAAATGTGATCAGACCACAAAAGAATGATAATTGTCCTGTACTTTGCTGTGATTAAGCACCTTGTTTCTGAGCATGGATGCAACCACATCTGCACATCTAGACCCTCTAGGAGACACAGCACACCTATCAGTTAGCAGGTTGATTCTGGCTAACAGGGAAAGGTACATCTGTGATGGCACCTCTGTGTTTTATAAAGAAAATGGAGCCCCAGAGATGAAAGGGGATCTGGTCACATGGGCCCCAGCACTGTCATTCTGAGTCATGGCTGGAGACACATCAGTAGTAAGACCACAGATAATGAGCTATGGTTGGATCAAAATGCTGATAATGCATCAAGCTGCTTTAGTACAGATTTGGAGACTGTTAGTCATAATATAATAGAATACAATGGAACTCTGAATATTGTTACTTATAGAGATGAGTGCTCAGGTGCTTATACCTCCATGAATAAAACTACATAGTTCTCATGGAAGTAGTAGGATTCAATATTAAATCACTCCAGAATATGCCTATAAGCATCAAAGACAGAGTTTGATTCCCTTGTCCTTCTTCCAGAAAACTTTCCTTCGCGTTACTTTCATGTGAGTTTTAATAGTGAATCCTAAAATGCCGGAAAGGCATCAAATTGCACAAAACTTCAACTCAATTTTTTTGTTTTAAAAAGCATTATGTTTTCCTTGTTATTTCTACTTAGATTTGTAAGGCAAAAATTAACAATTAAAAGAAGTGTTCCTATATTGTATCTAAAACACGTTTAGTGCATCCTGGTTTAAATCAGGGGAATGTTCTTAGGGTGTGGGCGAAATGCCTTACAACTTCTTTAAAATACTTCATTCATGTGTGATTAAAGAGCAAGGCATTCTATGAGTTAACATGACATTAATTCTATAGAAGAGATAGGAGTTGACTGTTTAATAGTTTCTGTTTAATGCTAGGCCACACAGACAAATGCCTCTGTGAATTATCTAGAGAGCTGTTAAGGAAGGAAAGATATTAATTGGTATGATGCAAAGTGGGAGGGACATGTAAGAAAGGGAAAATGAAAGGGGAGTATAGAAAACCACAGTTATAACCATCTGGTTGAAGAATTGTTTTGAACTACTCATCACTGCAAAGTCTTACTTTATTGTTTGAAGCATGTTTAGGAGTACCATTAATTAAAAAACAAAACAAAACAAAAAAACATTAGTCGTTTATTATAAATTCTTGATTTATATTCCTCTCTTCGTTGGTTCCTGGGGGAGAACATTGAATTGATAGGTTAAGCTCTAGGTTTGGGGTGTGTTGTTGTTGTTGTCTTTTTCTGTGTTGTTTTGTTTTGCATTGTTATCACTCTTCTTTTAAACTCTTTCCTTTTTCTTCTTTTACTTTTTTAAAAATATTTTTTTATTTTTTTCTATCTTGTTTGTCAGATTTGATCAATGCAGAGGTTTTGAGAGCTCCTATTCCAATATATCTCAACATTATCTAGCTTTTATTTGCACAATTTAAGAAAAAAATGTTTCTATCTGCAGTCAATAAATTATTTGAGAAGTTGAGTCTCTTTCTTCCAAGCGTGTTTATATTTGGCCAAATCCTAAACAGCAAAGAAGTAACTCCATGTTTAAAACAATGTAAATGTATCCCAGTTGTGGAAAGGATTTGACATGCTGTCAGCAATTTATTTCCAAGGGGGGTCTCAGTGTTGTGCAACTTGGGTATCATCTTCAGAAAACTGTTCTGTGTTTGTTTGTTTTCTTCTTCTTTTTTTAAATACAATTCTCATATTTTATCTGAAGAAGTTTTAAATACTATAGAAATGCTAAGCAACTTAGCTTGCTGGTAGCATATTCTCATCTCCAACATTAATTTTCCCTTTCAGAAATGTGGAGTTCTAATGTGGAGAAAAAGCCACTACTGCTGGAAATTTGCTACTGTGTACTTCAAAAATAGGAATAATTTTCTATCATTGCTTTGAGTAAGGACGGAAAAAAGTGTGACATGAGTGTCAGCAGGCTCAGTAACTGAGTTATACTTTTTTCAGGGATCATGGAGATCAGTAGCTACAAATACGTGACAGAAGAAAACTGTCAGAAGTTCAGCTCTTGAACTGCTGCAGAGTACAGATGATAAGTGAGTTTGTGTAGTCAAATGCCTTGCAACAAGCACCAGACCACCCCTCCTTATGATTGCAGGACTGCTGTGTACAGGCTATTCCAGGACTTTGGTTCTTCTAGTTCCCATTTTTAATCCAGATGAACTAGGAAAGGAGGGGGGAGAAACACGACTCACCAACAATACCATAAACAAATCATGCAGAATAATGATGTAGGCTCTTCTCAGATGCATCACCCTGCTTCCTTTGATTCTGATAGTCTCATTAGTAGTGTTGCCATTGCTGTGTGATTTATTTAGGGGCATTGTGTCTGCAACTGAGCTGTGTGGAATGCAGCTTGCTATGATCTATACTAAGCTACATGGTTGAATACACCTGAATAGTGTAACCCTATGGAATATGGAGGAAATGTGTTGTAACTTACATATCTTCTTCTGGAAAATTATAATACAATCTGATTTAATTTTTACCTGTTGTTTCACCTATTAAAATGAGACATTTAAAAAGGGGGGAATTTGCAGCTGCTGGCTTCTCAGAAAAGATCAACTGTTTCTGTAATTAATATGGAAGATAACAATTTAAAATAATGAAACACCCATATTATGTTTGAAGAAAGCAGCTTGTTGCTATAATTAGAACTAGAATCAAATTGTTCTGATGGCAAACACCATTTATTGAACTCCATGAATGGAACAGCTTCAGCAAGCAAATAACATAAGTGGGAAAATACCAGAAACAAAACAGAAAATGGAAAAATGAGGCTGATGGGAAAATCCTACAGCTGAACTTTTTGAGGCCCCTCTCTAAAAGAATAACGTACTCGAAGCATGCTTATGTTTCTGGGAGAGAACATGGAGCTATGACCAAGTCCTGACATGGTCAGAGATTTCACACAGTGCCATGAGGACAATGGACTTCTCAGGAGATTGCATTACATCCTTTCTGCGGTGGTACCGGTGCACAAGGTGAAAATTCATCTATGTCATTTGCTATTGTTTCAGTCTGCCTTGGAGAGCTAAGACAACACCTGCTCTCCCAGCTAATGTTTCTTCCAACAATTTCTGCTGTGTGCCTTTTCAAACACCGGCTGTTTACCGTGTGAAAGCTTCATGTGAGAATCTGCATGTGGGCTCAAACTTGACATTCTGCTTCTGGTGGATTTGAGCTGTTGATTGGTGATTTCTCAAATCTTTATTTCAATGATGAAGCTTGAAAATACTGTCTTCAGGACATTGGGTTCACTCTAATTTGTTTTTCCCTGGGCTTTACTTTCTCTGCTGTGTTGCACTGTAGAAGACACAAGAGAGAGAAGTGCTATTCCTCTGTTGTTTCAATCTGCAAAATCTCTGCTTATTTTGACAATGAATTTAAATTTTCCTGCTTAAGAGACAGTTGAGCATAGATGTGGGATACATTTTGGGCCTGTGACCCTGACTGAGCTGTGTTGCTAGCTGAGGAATTACTGGACTAAACAAACTGTTCAGTGACTGTTGGAGAACAAAACACACAAAAGAAAACCAAATATGTTGATACTGCTTCATTGGTTTAGTTTCTGCTAATTAAAAACAGAACCCTTGTCTGAAACTGATAATGAAGCTCACAAGATTTTACAGTGGAGCATATCTACCTCTATTGCTACTGGGATGTGGGGAATCTTCTCTCATTTCTCATGCCATGGGAGGCAGTATAAGCAGGGGTCCTTGTCCTCCTCCTCCAAATAAACCTACCCTGATAGGATGAGTTGTGCCCTTAGTAGGCTTGAAATACATGGAGATCCATGGAAAGTATGTTCCCTTAACCATCCCTGAAAATAGGCTTCTGTACACTGTACTGATGGCTTGGCTGAGAAGAATCGCTTTGTTGTGAATTCGAAGTAGCAGAAGGATTTTACGTATTAATTTCTTCACATGCTTTAAAAATAGTTTTTAGCATCATGTTTAATTTGTGCTTGAACATTGCAATCAACTGAGATTGTTCATTATTGGTAAGCATTTGCTTGTATTAACAAGAGCATATGTATAGCAATACTATAGCAGAGGAATACCTGCTTTGGTTTTAGAAGATTAGTTTAGTAATGCATTTTCTTTTCTTACCCACGCTTTCCACACACATCTTAGGATTTTCAACGGATTTTTGTTTTTCTAAAAGGTTTAGAACATGTCACTTTTAATGAAATTTCTTCATGTCGCTATAATTTTGCTGTAAGTTTCTATTTTTCCTTGGGCACTTTGGCAGCTGATATAGTAGGATCCCATTCAAAACAAAGCAGCAGCATCCCTAGAATTCCACCTTGCTGGGTGACACTGCTGCTGAATCCGAAAGATGCAATTGAAGACTGAAAACCCAGCATGTATGAGCAGGAGAAAAGTGCTTAAACCATTGGACAGAGTAGGCATATTGCAACA
This sequence comes from Pavo muticus, assembly GCA_016647715.1. Lineage (NCBI taxonomy): Eukaryota > Metazoa > Chordata > Aves > Galliformes > Phasianidae > Pavo > Pavo muticus. Next base: position 834,348 of record JACDJE010000428.1, on the reverse strand, counting down.
CTTGCAGGTAAACAAACTAAACAGGTGGAAACTTCATTTTTGAAACAGCTTTCCAGGTTTCTTGAGTGCAGAATAGTTGTATGACTATAGCTGATCATACGATAAACTTATCAGACTTCCCCTGTTTGTCTTTTGTCCTAAACTATTTGTAATGTAATGTGGTAACAGCAGCTGAATTCCTCCTACTCCATCCAGATATTTACTTGCTAAATGGCCCTTGTCATCATGGTATCTGAATGCCTCTCACACACTAATGGATTGTATCCATAAACTCTCCAGTGAGAGCAGAGGAATATTAGCCCCATTTCTACAAATAGGAAAAAAGGTAGAAGTGATACTCTTGTCTATTCTCTGAGTGTATCTCAAAGGAATAACAGAAACTTCTTGAATTAGACTTCACACCTAGACAGGAACTCAGAAGGGAGCACTGTCACAACCATCTCTTTAAGGGACAAATAGCCCTCATTGTGCACAGAGTAGGAAATGACTTTTCTGAGGTTATACTGGAAATCTGTGACTGATGACAGAATAGAACCAAGGTCCCTCGAGTACCGTATTCAGCAAGGTTATGTATCCAACTATAATTTCTATGTAACACTTATTTAGTTAATAACACAAAATGGAATTGTTTGCTTTTTTTTTTTTTTCTTTTTTTTTTTTTCCCCCTGATGTTTTTGTCTTTAAATGCATTTCATGCTTCAGGTTCACTGTAGTTCAAGAAAGTCTAACATATATTTATAATGATCCTGGAGACAATATTGTTGTCCATGATGTCTGAAGCAGAAAAAGCAGACTTTGATTTTCATAAGCTCTAATGACCCTCCTGGGCAGTTGGAAATGTACATTGTTTGAGATAATCAGACAAACTGATTCCATTATAAAAAGACGTATTGTTTTTATTTTATGTTTCACAAGCATTTTGTCTAATTATTGCTGACATTTCCAACCATATTGTGAATTTTTTTCAGAGGGAAAAGAAGGAGTTTATCTCCATTAAAACTGGAAACAAACTGATGCTAACTGTTTTTATAAACTGAAAACACTAAAATAAAATGAAATGCATTAGAGCAATTAGGAAGAATTATAGCAAAGTCTGTCTCGCCTATATTGTTACTTGTGAAAAAGAAAAAAAAGGACATACCAAAGATTATCATTTTGCAGTATAAGTCTGTTCTAAAAAAGCACCGTGAATGTTTTTCATTAAGCTGTTTAGCACAGGAAATCTGTTATTGTTTAACCCTTTCACACACCAAAGTATTGAAACACATTTAAATGCTGAAATATAAATGCAGACACATTATACGCAATCATTTAGGATTCAATTATTCTGCATGTTCCCAGTTGTTTTTATAGATACTGACATAAATTTCTTGGGCTAAAATACCATATCGTATCTATCGGCAAAGAAGTGCAGTGTCTTGTTTAGCAGGAACGGTTTGAAGCCAGTGCTGTGAAATTCTCCAAGTTGTGCACAGTGATCCTTTTCTGAAGAAAAGATGATTCAGTCATTGTTATTGGCTGACCAGCAAATTATTGGTTAATCCTACAGAGTTTGTAAATCATGTTGAGATCTTAATTGCAATGCTATTAGTGTGGGGAAGAGCACCGTTTCTCATTTGTGTTACTTGGAGATGAATTCAGTCTTAAAAAGTACAGACACTGTTTTAGTTTTTTTCCTTAACATTATGAAGTTGCAAATTTAATACCTGGTTGAAAACAAGGGCGGTTTGACATAGACCTGATATTTAGCTTAACAAAAAAAAAAAAAAAAAAAGAAGTTATTTTTAGACAGTAACCACAGGCTAAGTATTTCTGAGGTTCTTCTTGTCTACTGAGTTTTGTCCTGGTTGTCTGGATAATCTTGTCCCCGATCTTCCTTGGAGAGCAGATTTTCTTATGAAATCATGCTTTAGTGGTAAGGATCTTCCCTAGGTTTTCCACTGCTTTTCTAGGAGCAAATTTGCTAGAGTTAATGTAAGTCCAATGTAAGCCTCCTCAAGTTTAAGGGCTACCATTATGACTGGAGTAAATCTGCTAAAAAATCTATTGGTGCTAATCACTGTTCTTGATATTAGCTGTTATACTGCCTGTCTCCTTCAAAAAAAAGCCTGCTGAGCACATTTATCCAAAATACTTTGTAGCTCCTGCAGTCAAATGCAGCTATTTGGAAAGGACATAATCTGTTTGTCTTGAGAGCTTTGCCATGTATTCATAAATCGTGTGAAAATTCTGTACATCTGGGTTGCCCAGGACACACCAGACTGAGAGATAATGCAACTGGAGAAATGTTAAAACAGAGAGACAAAAAAATAGCTTCTTTAAAAAACAAAATCTAGGCTGACTGTGGTTTATCATTCTACGGGGAAAAAATGGAAATAAAGTAGTGTAATTTTAATTAGGCTTATTAATCTTGGCATCTACCCAAGTTATCTCAGGGACTTTTGACAACTGTAGTTCCAGGTCTTTGACAGTCTGTCAGGTTCCTGTATGGAGGGTTGCAGACGATAATTCCTTTATAAGTCGTGATAGATAATTTCTCCCAAGATATAACTGGGTGGGAGCACTTTCATTATGAGACATCTAAAAGATTTCATTTCATTGTTTCTGAATAGGAATTGCAGAAGAAGATATTCTACAAAACGTTTGACATTTTGAATTTATTTTCTTGGTCTGTGAGAAAATCAAATGCAAGAATACTGCCTTATTATTTGGGATGGATATTCAATTTTTTGATCAACTGAACAGTGAAAAACTGAAAATTGGTCATGATTAATGACAGTGCTACTGATCTTTTTCTCTATATTAAAAAGAAACCCCAGAGTTCAAAAAGAGAAATAGTAGAATGTAAAACTACAAAAAGTAAAAGGCTAGTATTTTGTTCCATGTTTTTGTTTTCTGCCTCAGGAAACTTAATGCATACGAAACATAGTTAAAAAAAAAAGAAAAAGAAAAAGATTATTTCTTTGAAGACAGCAGACAACACAATTTTAGTAAATATAATATTTATAGGACCTTGCAATTAATTTACAAAAATTTTACATCAAAAATGTATGCTGATGATTTTAGTCTTTAGGGACAACAATTGTCTCCTCAGTCATGTTTTCATACACTAAAGGCAATTATTGTTGCTTCTAGCTGTAATAAAAAAATAACCGAAACAGATAGAAATGTCTTAGTAGAAATTGAGCTGAAACTCCCACTGTGGAAATAATCAGAAAATTAAAAGCTCTGCAATCTTGCAAATAACATTGCAACTTAATATTATTGGAACATAACATTATTATCTCTTTTTATAGGGGAAACAAACATAAATATGTTTTCAAACAACACTGATGTTATGGTTTCACTTTATTGGCTGACAGAAAGGAAAAAAAAAAGGAGAAAAACAATAAATTTTGGAGTTGCATATCAAACAACCAACTGGGAATCCGTGAAAAATGATCAACAGTGGCAGGAGTATATTCCTGCCACCATTAGGTCAGCATCTTCTCCACTGAACTGTCTCCACGACACCTATGAGACATGGCCCATCTGCCATCTGATAGGTTTTAAACTAAATGTTATTCGTGTTTGGTTCACTTACTCTTTTATTAGCTACTGTTAGCTTCACAGTCTGAGCAGGGCAGTTAGAAACTCAGAGCAAGCATGGCAACAATTTTTTTTTGTTTTGTTTTCAATTTTGCTTTAATGTTTTGTCTTCATTTAATAAGCTGAGTAAAAGTTTGCTGTTTTTTCTTTTTCTTTCCTTGATCAGCAGCAGGCCATAATGTAGTCTTAAATAAAGAGAAATTTGCATCACTCAACTTTTTTCTTCTTTGAGGATAAACCAACTTTGGGGTCTATTTCTGCTAGAAACCAGCCTCTGAAATAGCTCACCAGCCACAATGGACAGACTCCTGAACTCCTGGCTGTGCGAAGCACACCGAATATTATGGTTCTCCACTGCATTTAGTAATTGCTCAAATCCAGGAAGGAAGTTGCACCTCCTTTTTGATTTTGCCACAAAGTAAATTTCAGATTTGAGCTCCCAGAATTATACTGGTTGCGGCCTTTGTTAATGTTTCCAGCTTACAAGTTAATTCGAAGTGAATACTTATTTATGTTCTATCCCAAAGATTATTGGTAAACAACATGGGTCATTTACTTCACATGTGTCCCTAACAGAAGAACAGCTTTAAAACAAGTCATAATTCTTCTTCCTGACATCCATACAGACTTTAGGAACAGAATAATCTAAGCAAGTCTGGGAGGTGATAGGAAACCAAACTGAAATTCCACCTGGCCATCAAATCAAGGCCAGTCGTTTTCTTTTCATATTACAGTAGAAGCATCTCATGATCCACTAAGATTTTTCAAAAAGTAATCCAAAGGTGTGGATGATCATGCACGTGCAAAGCAAGCTCTGAGACCTTACTCAGTCAAAAGTTGTCTTTTCCCTCTGTAAAAAAAAGTACCTTAAATATCAATATTAATTTATATCCTACCAATAACAAACCAAAGGATGGTCCAACAGCAGCATCGTAGTGTCTTAAGAAGTTAACTTCCATCAGCTGGAATTTATCAGCCTTCAGCTGAAACAGCAGCTGAATGCATGAAGGCTTTTATATTGCTGTTCGTGCTGGCTAGGTTTGTTCTACTGCTAGGAGGGACAGTGTGCCCATGTGGATATCTTATCTTAGCTTACAGGGTGTATCTTCTTGCACAAGGGTGGTAATTGCTAACTTGACTGTTAGTGATCATAGGCACATATTCTAAGAATTAGATCAAAGTCCCTCTTACAGTAATGCTCCCTAGAGAAGCACTGTCATTTTCTGAAAAGTTTTTGAGGGAAATAAAGGAAAACTAGGTACACTTTTTTACTTTTTATTTTATTTTATTTTTGAAAACAAGGTATTTCTGATAGTCCCTAATACTCAGGACAGTTCAAATTAAAACCAGCGGTGTAGTACTAAACCCACAACTTCTAGAGTGAGACAACCTGGATTTGAGAGGAACATGCTAATGGAGGCAAAAGAAAAGGTGCAGATAAGGAGCTGGTAAGAGACTTATGGACAACATGAGAAAAAAAAAAAATCAGGTGTGGGTAGCAAATGATGAAAATATAACAATGCCACCTTTGTCTGGACATCAGTGTTTTTTGAAGGATGTTGAAACCTACTCATAACACAAAGTCAGTTTGGGAATGGAAAGGAGTATCTTCTGTTCCAGGTTTAATTTCCCAGTAACTGGCAATACCTACAGGCATTGCTATCTAGTATCTGACAGCATCTAGCATCTAAATATGATAGATAAGAGCCTGGCAGACAGGCAGGGGACTCCCTCCCTCTGTTTATTCATGTGAAATTGGGAGGAGAGAAAAACCTCCACAGGATTTCTGACCCCCTCTTTCAGCTCCACCCCTGTCAAAAGCTGAAACTAATGAGCTGGAAATAGGAAATGTGCAAAATACCTGACACTTCCCTATCTGAACTGCATTCCTTAAGAGTTGGGTTTTTTTATTACTAGATAAATGCTTTGACATGTGTATTTATGTGAAGTCTGAATGTGATTTAGATACCAACTACCTGCTGAGCTAAGAATATTTGCTTCCTACTTAAATCAATATGTTTATTTAAAGGATCTTTAAGTTTTAAAATGCCCTTGGCTTCCATCTCTGTAAATGGGTAACCTTTGTATGTGGAATGCATTGTGCACTCCATTTGTTATTAATATAAAGTAATATTTTCCTTTTGCTCTGCTCCATTCTTTCCTTTAGGAGCCCTTTTACTCTAGCAGACTCATGAAAAATGTGCATATGCATATTTGGAAAAGGACAGAAAAGGCTGATTCTCAGAGCTTCTTCTTAAAGATGATGTCCACCAATCTTGCATAAATAGCAAACAAAGGGTCTTTGTTACTCTTGCAGAGAATTATTTTGAGAGGTAGGACATTTCTTTTGTTCTGTGTTTTTGTGCACAGAACAATGGGGCTAGAACTTGTGGATGCAGCTTTGATGTAAAGAATAAATAGCAATGTACAGACCGCATGAGTTAATTCATGATTTTTATTTAAAAAGGTCTCATAACTCAGATTTGTACATTCAAGGTGAATTCTTTGACTCCCTACTCCTTGGTTATTCATGTTTAACACAACTATTCCTTTGCTCAGCTGAAGTTCTCCCTAAATTTAAAGGAAAAAATGAATAAGAATATGTGGATTTATAACCAAATGCAAAGATTCTTTATATTTACATTGAAATCTGAAGTGCTATTTTCAGGTTCTCTGATCAGGAAATGTTTAGAAAGCAGCTAGCAGTTAGAAGCCATGGTCACATTCTGAAATTTCTAGCCAAAATCAGGGTACCTTTTTAATGAAAATTCATCTTGTAAATAAAACCATCAATATAATGTAGGCTAATCCCTGCTAGAATGAAGTCCTCTGAATGCAGATGCATATAACAGGATATTTGGGTTCCTGTCAACAACATCACTGACACATGTGCTCTAAGGCTTTCACCTTCTAAGGCTTTCACCGGCAATCTACAATGCAAAGTTTTGAAGGCAATTACTCTTTCTTTTTAATTTGAGCCCACATTCAATTAAGTGGAGCCGAATTGCTCACATCCTTTCAGCCAATTAGTCACAGGCTTAAGTTTTTGTTTTGTTTGTGCTTCTTTCCCTCTCCTCCCTGCCCCCTCCAGAGATACTCCCTCCTTGGATTCCCTAACGAACATAACCCAAACTGTCAAAACAAGTTTCTGGGTGTTAAGACTTCAGACAGCAAGCTCTAAGCACCAAATCCACAGCAAAGCAGGTGCACCCTTTGGAAAACATGCAGTGTTTGGGGTAGGGATCTGTCCTTGTGGGCAAACCACGCAACAGCCTTGGGGTGACAGCAAGTGGTATAGCAGCGAGCGGGATCTTTGTGCGGAAGACACAGTGGCATTCACAGCTGAGCTGAATCAAATTGAAAAGGAACTGTCAAGTGCTGTGCGTGCCATAATTAACCTTTTTCAGGTTTCCTTCCCATCTTTTAACCAAGCATCCTTGCAGGCTATTATGCCCTAAAGCCCATAATGATATAAAGCTGTGATGATGGAGCACTGACCTCTCCACTCTGCTCGGATCTGACCCGTAATGTTTTGAGTAGTGGAGATCTGAGCATCTACTAATATTTTCATACCTCTGTAAGAAGGAAAAGGAAAACTCTCTTGACTTATCTGTTGCATATTTCCACAACAAAAACTGTTAAATGACATTTATTGGGGTAGAGTGGGGAGTTCCAGGGCTCATTTTTAATGTAATCATTAATACAATAATTTATTGAAACTGTTCCCCTGTGGTGAAATAATGAAAAGTAACTGAAGAGGGCTGCAAGTGCAACTTCTGAGTGAAGGATTATTTTAAAGTATTGCCCCCCTTGTGACAGCTTCAAATATTTGTATAATATAGTATGTTGCCCTGAGTAGAGTTTAAAGTCATAAACATAGCTAGTGTAGTATCCCTGAATAGCAGCCCTAAGATTTTATGTACTAAGTCCACAGAAACAGCATAACATTGAGCAGGACATTATTAAAAGATACTCATTCCAAAGCAAATATTTCACTGGCAATTAATCCATGAAGTGATTAGAAAAATTTTGTGAAGATTTAACATAGACGAATTTAAAACAAATAAATAAACAAAAAGAGGTGGGACAAGAGTCGATTTTAACTATGTTTTTTGTATGTTTGATTGGGTTTTAAAGTAGGAAAAAAAAAACAAAAAGAAAACCCGAATGACATGGCACATACATGATTGTAAGCAGCTAATTCCAATTAGACAAATCACATACTTAAAGTTAGCCCAAGAGCCTTACAGAATCTGATCTAGGAAGCCCAAATGCTTTTAAAACTTAGGATATGGCTCAAAGGAACACTGTAAAAAAGGTTTTTCAAAGAGAACAAAATGTTAATCTGTCTATGGGGATTTTACTGCTTTTCATTATGTAATAGTTAATAATATTTGATTAAAAATCAGCATTTGCCATTATAGTCTAGAAATTTACACAAACTGTTTGCCAAAGTCATTACTGCAGTTCTATAGTAACATCTTATCAGTTTTGTAAGAAATCCACTCTCCGAATTCTTTTCTGTAAAGCTGGTTCAGAAAAGCACTGCTGCAATCACGTCACTTTTCAAATCCCGCCCCTGACTCCTCTCACTGCTACATCAAATCAAACAAGTTCTTACCCTGAGCTCGAGCTCACAGTGAACTTCACATAAGTGAGCAATCACGTGCGTAGGGCTGTTCACATCCCCGTGGTTTTGCAGGTCCGGGGGCTAACTTTTCATTAGCTCCTGACCTCACTCTGTGGCTCACTCTGAACAATTCTCAGCCATCCTTCTTGTTTCTTGTGTGCAGACCATCCACCTCACACTGGCTGGGAAAAGCACCCTTACAAAATTCTTTCTTTGAACCCACTCCTAGCACTATCCCTGCATGAAACTGCTGGCTAATACTGCCTAAATAAATGGCCAGGAACAATTCTGTTGTGAAGTCTTAGTTCCACTTAATTTACCAGGGCATCCACATCACTGTCACAAAGATTTCATTCTCGATCATATTGTTTTGTGTATCTATCTTAATTCTTCTACCTTCCTCCCTTCCCCCAATATTACTTATTTTATTTTTAATTGTTTTTACACTAGTTTGTTATTCCTAGATGTGTTCAGCATGGCTGAAACTGGCTGTATTAAGTCCTTTCATGTCTTCCCCTTTCCCTGATGGATTTAATCATAAATAGCTATTTCAGAGAATATTTTCCCTAAGAAATGCACATGTCTAAGGATAACTTTGTGGGTTTTGATAAAGAGACGTTGCTGTGAGCTGTAAAGGCTTCATGAAATCAGGAGGGCTGACAGCTAAGTCCTTTGTTTTATTGCAAATATCTAAGACCACATAACTGATATATGGCTGGCTTCACATATGGCTTGCCTTTCTTGCCAAGTCTACTGGAAGACAAGAAGACTGATCCAAGAGTTATTTTTTGCATGTGCTTGGAAGTCCTGATTGCAGATTCCTCCTACAGTAGGGGTACACTATTTCAGTATCAGCTTTATTGCACCGTGCTGAGATTTTACATCTTTAACCCTATGCGACTTGGCTGGCTTTAAAACAGTAATTATTTAAAAATAAAGAAAAAAAAAAAAAGGAGGAAAAGAAAAAATCAGCTAAGTAAAAGAGCTAAAAGTATTTATCTTGCTCTTATTACTTGGGGTAAAACTTCCATTCATTAAAAAAGGGACTGAGATTCCACTGCAGTCCCTGCAGGGCTGTTAAAGATGACAAAGTAATTTGATAATCCTCTTTACACTGGATGTGTTGCAACCTTCAGAGCTTTGCCTTCCCACCTGACCCCACAAGCACACCTTCTGGATCCGTCACTGGGAGATGGGGAGGATCTGTGGGACACTGATTCCCACTGACAGCTCCCATTCTGCATACGGGAGGCTGCTCCCATTGTTCCTGGAAGCACTTCTCTATATTATCCACACTGTGATAGCTGTTCACTGCTTCTCCATGTCTGGACAGCATGATGATAATTTTGGAAACAAAGAGGTTCTGTCATGTTTGTTGGTATGCTTTTTTGTTTTTTTTCTCTCCTGACTTTTTTTTTTGTTTTCATTTTCATTTTTGTTTTACTGCACCTGCATTGTTGAGTGAATGTAATGTAATCTTGGTAGAAATTGCTTTGAGGTTGTCATGCCAAAGTATGAGGTGTGAGAAAGAAAAAGAAATATCTGTGAGCCAACAAATAACATAGAAATGTAAAAAAAATCCAAAGAATAATAACTTATTCTTTACAGTCAGACTCAAAAACAGACTTTGATGCATTTACATCCTTTTGTATTTACTGTTGCATGAATATGGGACAGACTTGATTAGAGTTTTCAAGGTTTTTCCTTGAATTGGTGAAACCTCACCGACGTGATCTCCTCATTCACTCTTTTAAAAAGCATCTTATGTAAATCCAGAGTTCCTATAATGCTGAACACTTCTCCGATGGCCTGCCTATTGTAACAGTTGTCTAGACAAAAGCAAAACATATGTATATATTGCTTCCTTTCACTGATGGAACAGTGAGATTTATTCTGTGTCGTATGAGGATCCTTCTAGTTTCCAGAAGTCATCTACTCTAATGTCTATACACAGTTGTGGAACTGACACAGACACATTGTATAACCGATAATTTTAGAGTATTCCTTTGCTATTGGTTTTGTACTAATGGCGGATAAGAAATATGTAAGAAACACATGAATATTAAGAATAGTGCTTGTCTGCCCATCTGGGGAATGAGAGCATCAAAACCTTTTATGACCACTTATGTCATATGTGTTTAAAGTCACACATCATTCGAGTTTCTGCTTTCATAAACAGACAAGGCTCCTACAGCATAACCTAAAGACTTCACACAACTGGTGCAAAAGGCCACAACATCAGCAGCAGAGCAGGATGCAGAAGTCCAGAGTCTAAAGTGCTTTTCATCAAATTTAACCTGGCATAAGCACAGAATTATAAATGAAAAGGGAGATTTATTTTATTCTTTTTAATAGAGAAAGCTATAAAAGGAAAGAAGCACACATAGAAGAAGAAATGGAAAGATAGTGAAGCTGACACTAACTGGTATCACATGTGAACAGGAGCAGCAGGAAACACAGAAGACACTTAATGTCAAATGCTGCGGAAAAAGAAAACTACAGCCACTTTTGAAGAGGAGGACATACAGCTATACTTGGCAACTGCTGTGAGAATTGCTAATATGTGTAGCTGGCTGAGACGAGAATGAACCATCTTGTTGGCACCTTTTTCTGTCAGGAAGGCAATAGAAGCCAATATAAAATGGATTAAGAGGGCTTAAAAAAAAAAAAAAAAAAAAAAAAAAA
>JACDJE010000428.1:670214-821206 GCA_016647715.1 Pavo muticus | reverse complement strand
TTTTTTTTTTTTTTCTTTTTTTTTTTTTCCCCCTGATGTTTTTGTCTTTAAATGCATTTCATGCTTCAGGTTCACTGTAGTTCAAGAAAGTCTAACATATATTTATAATGATCCTGGAGACAATATTGTTGTCCATGATGTCTGAAGCAGAAAAAGCAGACTTTGATTTTCATAAGCTCTAATGACCCTCCTGGGCAGTTGGAAATGTACATTGTTTGAGATAATCAGACAAACTGATTCCATTATAAAAAGACGTATTGTTTTTATTTTATGTTTCACAAGCATTTTGTCTAATTATTGCTGACATTTCCAACCATATTGTGAATTTTTTTCAGAGGGAAAAGAAGGAGTTTATCTCCATTAAAACTGGAAACAAACTGATGCTAACTGTTTTTATAAACTGAAAACACTAAAATAAAATGAAATGCATTAGAGCAATTAGGAAGAATTATAGCAAAGTCTGTCTCGCCTATATTGTTACTTGTGAAAAAGAAAAAAAAGGACATACCAAAGATTATCATTTTGCAGTATAAGTCTGTTCTAAAAAAGCACCGTGAATGTTTTTCATTAAGCTGTTTAGCACAGGAAATCTGTTATTGTTTAACCCTTTCACACACCAAAGTATTGAAACACATTTAAATGCTGAAATATAAATGCAGACACATTATACGCAATCATTTAGGATTCAATTATTCTGCATGTTCCCAGTTGTTTTTATAGATACTGACATAAATTTCTTGGGCTAAAATACCATATCGTATCTATCGGCAAAGAAGTGCAGTGTCTTGTTTAGCAGGAACGGTTTGAAGCCAGTGCTGTGAAATTCTCCAAGTTGTGCACAGTGATCCTTTTCTGAAGAAAAGATGATTCAGTCATTGTTATTGGCTGACCAGCAAATTATTGGTTAATCCTACAGAGTTTGTAAATCATGTTGAGATCTTAATTGCAATGCTATTAGTGTGGGGAAGAGCACCGTTTCTCATTTGTGTTACTTGGAGATGAATTCAGTCTTAAAAAGTACAGACACTGTTTTAGTTTTTTTCCTTAACATTATGAAGTTGCAAATTTAATACCTGGTTGAAAACAAGGGCGGTTTGACATAGACCTGATATTTAGCTTANTCAGCCAACAACCCTGTACAAGCTCTTTAAAAAATAGAGAAACAATGATTCAGAAACACATTAATTGAAATTTCTCATTTAAAGACAGGAGTCTCACTGGAAGAAGAGTAAAGGACTAAGACTCTTGACTATGCAGCCCAGAAGACAGTAAAACCAACACAGTGCTTTGTCAGACAAGGTACCTGGATCTCTGCCGTCACCTCCTCTGCCTGGAGAAGGAGTTAATTATTTCCTTGCCAGCTGAAAACAGCTCTATCCAGAAGATGTTATTTCTGCACATTGGCTGCTTAGGAAGGACAGACCACTCTCCTGAGATTACCTTGTACATTATTTATTAATTATACCTATTGCTGAAGAATTGGACCTGGAGTTTCAAGCAAAGGTGGGAATAGGACTCACAATGAAACAAGGTTCTTGGGATAGAGGGAACAAGGCTACATGCATATAAATTTTTACCTTAGTCTTGTGAGGTAAAGGTGCTGCATTTGATAAATATACCTATGAGTTCTTGATAAAGATCTCAGCTACCCTTATTAAATTCATATATCCTAAAGATGAATATTGTCTATCTCTTCCCAAGCACTGATATTGAAAAAAATTGTTCACTACCTCTCCAAAGAAGCTTGTTGCAAAGAGCTTGCACTAAATAGAGACAGGTGAATAGTATGTAGTTATGTTCTTAAAGGAATTTTTGCTTGATACTACCTTCCAGATTCCCCCTCCCCAAATATCAGTTATGGCTATATTTTTGGAGGATTATGCTTATTTCATTTGATTAGAATTGGAATAAGTAAATTGATATTACATCGTCGCAGTTCTCTTCCCCCCCCATTCCCCTCCACCCGTTTTAATTTGAATGCCTTATAAAGTATTACATGTTATAGTTCATTAGGTTCTCATTGATTGGACATTTACTAGCTTCCTAAGCCTGTTTCATTGTTCTGCTGCTGTGCTTTCACCATTTGGTATTCGGCACTCTGAATAATGAATAAATTATAGTTGAGCAAACGGACATCACCATATGGGGGTAATTTGTACTTTGACAGAAGGACAGAGCTCCTGGACTGGTCCTAAAGGGAAGCTCTGCAGTTCTCAAAAATCCCTTTAATTTTTTCAGTTATTTACTTTCAAAAGACCCTTCCCATCCCCAGTGTATGCAGATAGGAACTTTGAAAAGCAGTAAGCTTTTCAAAGGTATATAAGTTCTAATTTTAATTGCAGGGTTTCTTAGATGCAGATGAGATGGTACATACACCGATTAACACCTTCATGGCTAAGGGTACTTGTGTGCATTCTGGCATCCTGGAATTATATGATTATGTGGAACATTTTAAAATTTAGTAACTTCGTGTTCCCTGCATACTGTCAGAGAATATGGGAAATGAATTTTGGAAGCAATCTAAATTTATCATTGGTACTGGCAAGTAGCTGTTATCTGGTCATGCAGTCATACATTTTTTTTCCATGAGAGAAAATAATAGAATAATCTTAAAAACTAAAATAATTTATTTATGCTGGTATCAATGTAGACACAATATGTATTCCACAGCAGACAGTTATAATGTAAACTCCTTTTTTATAGGAAAAAACTTACCTTAACAAAAGTAGAAGGAACAGTGTGATCAAGAGCAAAATTCATACCCCAGCCCTAGACAAGATCACACATAGTGTGTATAAATGAACATCTTCCTTTCATTTGCCCCTTGCTCACTTCGTCAGGCCCCTTGAAGCTGCCTATTCACTCCCTATTAGACTTGTTTGAGATCCAAAACAGTTACTGCTGAAAGAGGATTTAGTAATATTTTAAATGAAGTTTTTCTCCTAACAATTTTTAAACTTGTTTGAGATGCTTTTTCTTATCCAAAGTGTCTTTATTTCCTGTAGTTCTGACACTCTCATACTGAGGTTAAAAATAGTGAGCTAAAATATCCAAGCTGCTATATATTGACGAAGTTTTCACACCAGCTACTTCATGACATCAGAGAGATGTATTTCAGAGGAAAATCTCCTTTACATATAGGATTACCTCATCTTTTCATCTACTGAATTCAGCATGCCAAAAATAACTTTCTGTTTTCCTCTGTGATTTTCTCCCATGTTGGGTCCCAAGTTCCACTCACTTGGTAGTATTCCAGGAAGTCTCATGTGCAGCCACTCTCCCCTATGACATGAGAAACCGTATCCTTTCTTGAAACAGAATTGGTAAAACTCAGACTCCACTCTTTGCTTTAGGAATACATCTTACCTAATTTTGATTGATGAGTCTCAACAGTTACTTAGGAGAAAACACCTCTGAAGAGTGAAATCATACATTCATCCCTTAAGGTCCTTGCAGCTCATTCAGATCAGCTGTCCCAACCAAAGGGAAATATTTGTGCAAGTAATTTATTTCATTTTTCCCTCACTACCACCCAGACCACCTGCAGCACAATATTGGCACAGCAGATCTGTGCAAGCAATTGCTTTAGTTCTTATTATAAGCAAGAAGAAATTCTCAGAAATTAAGAATTGAAGTGTTTAATTGCCATCTTTTAAACATGGGATAATCCAGATTGACCCCAAGTGTTAATACCACTGGAGCACGATCAGAGAGAGCAAAGCAAGCAACCCATATTCATATCCATAAGCTCTGGGTGTAATCCACTGCATAGTGAAACAGAATCTATTCAAGACTGACATAAATGGCAGCAGGGAAAAGAAAGAATACATATTTCCAGCCAGACTGGCCACTCTCCAGGCATTTAGTAGCTGATGTTTTGTGGCTAATACCTTATTAGTATCCTTTGCTTATTCAGAAACATTGGTGATTATTTCTGTTTCATGATTCTGACTGAATTTTCTTCCCAGGTTTAAAAAGCTTTAAAAAACACAGTAAATAGGAGGGGAAGTACAGAAGACGGCCTGGGAGGCATGGAGTCCTATAGGAGTGCCCTGGATCCAAATTCATTGTCAATGTATTTTCTAAGTCATTCTTCCAAAGACCTCTCATTTGGTGACTAATGCAATTAAGAGCCAGCTCTGTGATTGAACAGCCTCACTCAATGCTATGGATATCAAAGTCACAGGCTGTAAAGGATCTGTAAAACTGTACGGAGACCACTGTCAACCTCGTGAGGTTGTTCATGAGCCTTCTGGTCAGAAACAAAGAGTAAGTTACTAGCAGTCTGAAGAACACAACTACAGTTCCCTTGGAAATTGTTAAGAGTTTTATCTGCATTCAGAGCCGCTCCCTTTCTCTCTTTAAATTCCAAAGCAAACCTCACTGAAAATATTTGAACTTTTGTTTTCTTTTTTTTTCTTTTTCTTTCTTTTTTATTTTTTTTAATGCTATTGTCTTTTCTGTTAAGGATGAAGGGAAATTGAAAAGTTTGATGACTTCTTTAAAATATTTTTAAGGAAAAAAAGGTCTGATATAACTTTATGGATACAATTTCTTTAGCTTTTCAGATATCTACATTTCATAATGTGAAATGTTCTTTTACATTCCTTGCACATATCTGTGGAGTTCAAATCTCATGTAATCCTTATTTACTGGGAGTAAGAGAAGTGTAACCCACTCAGCTCTTGACTTTTGCACACATAAAGCTAAGTTTATATACAAAAGTGCAAGCCTTGTTAGTTATAATGAGGTGATAAAATATGAACTTGCACTGTTGTATCATTTCTGGGTACCTCATAGAGGGTACAAGTACAAAACTACCAGAGGAATAAGCAGGGCCAATATCATTTATAAAAGATAAAATCAGAGTGTGAATTGCAAAGGCGTTGTGAATAAATTAAAAGATGAAGTATGAGAACTGAATTTGGGAGACTGGTCGCCCACAATGAACAGGTCTCCCCCATACAGCCTTATCTCATACTTGAAGACTGATGCAGCTGTCTGCATTAATATATTCTTCACTAGAAGGATATAAATTTAAAATTAAAGCAATATCCCTGCTCTCTAATACTCAGAAATAATAATAATAAAAAAAACTAAATCTCACCTGATTCTTTCAATCGCTTGCTGCTGGAGTAGTTCTTACTATCTTAAAATACTAGTTAGAAAGATGTTGATGGATTTTTTTAAGAAATGTCTGCCCACAAAGCAAATATCTGATTTTTTGGGGAGTGGTCTCAGAATCTCTCGATTCATGTGTTCATTCATATTAATATTTGACTTTATTTATATGATCTTGCAGATATTGATTATTAATCAGTCACAGCTCTCTCTGCTCACTTACTAGGAACATTATAAATGAAAACAACATAAGACACTGCTTACTTAAAATGACCGCACTCCCACACCACAACTGTCTTTAAATTCTAATTTAATTTTAAATCAAACATGCAAGTAATATTAAGCTTTTCTCTGTCTCTGCGATTTGTTCATGTCACTCCTTCCTGCCCCAAGTTTTTCTATGTAATAAACCTAAACCTTAACATTTTTGCAGACCAGAGTGGAAATTCTTAAGTTACTGTGATGGGACACTCTTCCAGACATGTTTTTCTGCACAGAAGAGCAGCGTCTACTGATACAAAATTCTTTGTGACACCATTGTTTTTAGACAATCACAATTTGTATCTGGGCAGGTGGAATAGAAGGCATTACTGGTGCAACTAGTGACATTTAATACTAGAAGCTAGTTTAATCCTCAAAGTTCAAATCCAAAATTCTCCAAAATGTGAGAATGTGAAGGTTGGGAGCTAGTTTTTATATTTATGGGCAACTGGCATGATCTTACCTGAATAAACTCTATGATATACCTTCAATAAGAACGTAAGCCTCCATTATCAAATAATGTGTTACAATGATGCAGAATCCATTTGGCTATATATATAGCCCTATGTAGCTGTCTTTAAATTAGAAGACATCTTGGACATCATGGTGAATCTAGCGTCTGCTTGATCCAAGCAACTTTGTTTGTCATGAGGCAAGATTTATATCATTCTGATTCAGGTACCAACTCTGTCATTTGAAGAGATCATACTTCAGTAAGAGGATGATTATTGGTGTCTCACTGCAACGCAGAGAATTCTGGGCAAGCTAGCAATTAAATTTTTAATGGAATTTCTTATTTCGTTGAAATGAAATATATAATCTGATTTTCCAATTATGAGTAAACTATTAATTATCATAGAAGTACGAATATACAAATATAGCTTTTAGATATGCTGTGGTTTTCATAGAGAATCAGTGATTTTGGTTTCACTTGGTACAGCAAACTCAGATCAGACTAGACAATAAAAAACATGGCCTTCTGAAGTGGCCCATTTCTCTCTTAAAGATTATTCAGCCTTTTATCAAAGATTGTTATCAATTCACCCATTCTTCCAAAGGCAGAATGGGTGACTTTGACTTTGTCAAAGACTGGATTGTATTAACTGAAGCCCTCACAAGTGCCTCTTCTGTAGCAGACTCTACATTTTGGGGTCAGGGGTGAGCTCTTATTTGAGTAGGAGGAAAATTGTTAATGAAATTTTGCTCAGTGAGCTGTGTCATCCTTTATTCTTGCTGTGCTCCAGGCAGGTCCACACTGTCAAATATCAGAAGAGGCTGGAAATGAGTGACACATGTCTTCAAGACCAGAAATGACAGTGACCTTCCAGCTCCTTTTGCGAAGGAGCAGGGGTGTTGTACAAAGCTATTAAGACCAGAAGTGAACTCTGACATTTTAGGACTGTTCTGTTTGGATTTTCACTGCTTCTTATGGCAGGGGTTCAAACTCTATTCTTAGTTTTTCCAGCACAAACTCACAGCAGTCCCTTCCAGGACACAAACCCAGATTTACATTGGACTTGGTGAGGGCAGAATTTGCCTGGTCAATTTCAACATTTGGATTGCTATATGTGCTGAATACTTGAATGGAAGCAATGCTTTCATATCCTGAGAAGGGGAAAGGCAGTTGGCATTTTGTCACCATATTAGAAACCAGAGACTATCAGTTTATAGTCCTGCTTTTTTTCTCCTCACTCACAATTTTGTCTTTTTTTTTTTTCTGTGACAGTTTAATTTTTCAGTACTGCACTCAATTTTGCATAATATGATTCATATGGAAATGAAGAGATATTTAATGGAGACTCCAGACACTGCAAATGAGTAGGGATAGGAAGAAGAATGTAAAGTGTATATCCCTACTTATTTACATTGAAAGAGAGATAGAAATGGTTGGATCTTCCCTATCTTTAGGGAATGGTTTATGAAACACCTGCAGAAGTTGACCCGACAGGGGTCAGACAGCTAGAACAGTCCAGGAGTAATTTGTTTTATAACATAAAACAAGGCTGAAATGAAATGTTTCTGATTTACAAGCCTTGCATGAGCTATTGTTGGTTTGCATAGCATTCACTATCAACTTACATTTTTCAATTGCACTTAGAATAGAGGTAGGCTTTTCTGTGTGAACATCACTGCAGCTACTCTTGTCCTGATTACATTAAAAAAGAGACTACTGCAGAAAGATGTGTATGAAGCTGTATCTACAGAGCTCCTAGAATTTGAAAACTAGTGGAAAATGTAGCAACCCATCTGGGAAGATAAAAATGAAGCTATGAGGCAGTGAGGGTATAATTTGTCTCCTGATGGTTCCTCTGGCAGTAGCTCTGGTATCAACTTACTAACCGCTCAAAATTTCTGTACTCTCATTTTCCCTCTAGAGGAATCCCTTGGAGGACAACGGGGAGGTGGGCAATATTGGAAGCTCCAGACTTTGCACAAATGCCTGTATCCTGAACAAACTACTCTGGCACAGCATGTCCAGAATGGCTGGAACCTACTGAAATATTCACCACAATCTTTTAGAGAAGGAAAGCCACTCCTGTTCTAAGGTATGAAATGTTCGAGAAGATCCTAGGCTGAGAATCACAGAATCATAGGATTGCTCAGGTTGGAAAAGACCTTAAAGATCATTGAGTCCAACCGCAACCTAACCATACTACCCTAATTCTAACAACCCTCTGCTAAATCATGTCCCTTAACACCACATCCAATTGATTTTTAAACACATCCAGGGATGGTGACTCAACCACCTCCCTTGGGAGCCTATTCAGTGCTTAACAACCCTTTTTGTAAAGAAGTTTTTCCTGATATCCAACCTAAACTTACCCTGGCACAACTTAAGGCCATTTCCCCTCATCCTGTCACCTGTCACCAGTGAGAAGAGACCAACCCCACTCTCACTGTAAGCACCTTTCAGATATTGGAAGAGAGAAATAAGGTCTCCCCTCATCCTCCTTTTCCCCAGACTAAACAGCCCCAGTTCCTTGAGTCGCTCCTTGTATGGCATATTCTCCAAGCCCTTCACAAGCCTTGTTGCCCTTCTTTGGACCTGCTCCAGCACCTCAATGTCCTTTCTGTACTGAGGTGCCCAAAACTGAACACAGTACTCGAGGTGAGGCCTCAACAGTGCCAAATACAGGGCCAGGATTACTTCCCTAGTCCTGCTCACCACACCATTCCTGATACAAGCCAGGATGCTATTGGCCTTCTTGACCACCTGGGCACACTGCTGGCTCATATTCAGCCGACTATCCATCAGTACACCAAGGTCCCTTTCCATCAGGCAGCTTTCTTGCCACTCCTCCCCAAGCCTGTAGGGTTGCATGGGGTTGTTGTGATCAAAATGCAGGACCTGACACTTGGCTCTATTGAAACTCATGCAGTTTACTTTGGCCCATTGATCCAGTCTATCTAGGTCCCTCTGTAGTGCCTTTCTCCCCTCAGGCAGATCAACACTACCTCCCAGCTTGGTGTCGTCTGCAAACTTACTGTGTGTGCACTCAATCCCCTCATCAAGATCATCAATAAAGATGTTAAATAGAAGTGGCCCCAGTACCGAGCCCTGGGGGACACCACTCATGACCAGCTGCCAACTGGATTTAACTCCATTGACCACAACTCTTTGGGCCTGGCCATCCAAGCAGTGTTTCACCCAGCAGAGCATACGCCCATCCAAATTGTGGGCAGCCAGCTTCTCCACAAGAATATAGTAGGGGACAGTTCAAAGGCTTTACTGAAGTCCAGGTAGACCACATCGACAGCCTCACCTTCATCCACTAAGCGGGTCACCTTATCATAGAATGAAATCAGGTTTGTCAAACAGGATCTACCATTTGTAAACCCATGCTGACTGGGCCTGATCCCCTGATTGACCTTTAATTGGTCCATGATGGCTCCTGAGATTATCCATTCCATAACCTTCCCTGGCACTGAGGTGAGACTGATAGGTCTATAGCTACCAGGATCAGCTTTCCAGCCCTTTTTGAAGATGGGCGTCACATTATGGAGAAGCCCCCATAAAGACCGCGGCTGTTCATGACTGTCCTCTGATCAGAAAAAAAGAGCAGGAGACAACAGTGTCATAGGAAAGAATGGTGGAGGAACATTTCCCCAACTTAAAAGATGTTACTCTGCTAGAAAGTACCAATCAGTGTGCCACTGTGCATACTTGGTAGCTTGGTTCTACAGTAAGTGTATGTAAAATGCCCCAAACTGGGGAACCCTCACATAGACAAAGTGTAGAAGGAACTTAATAGCAATATAAATAAAGCCTCAGTGAATACAGCAGCCCATGTCTTACTGCAGAGTGCAGAATTCTGCAACACAGCAAAATTTCTCTGTTGAGTGAAAAAAACAGAGAAAGCTCCAGTGCATCTACTGCCAGAGACGGATCTTTGGCATAGTGTTTTCCAAAGAAATGCTTGAGGTTGGAACTTTCTTTTCTCTGTTGTTTGCCAGAAACCAGACATGTCAGTTTTTCAGTGTTTTAAATCAGGGATGTATGAGATTAAAATGGGGGTTTGATGACCTAGGGGACCACAAGGCAATGCAAAACAGTTTGGCATGTGGAAGGGCATTATTTTGAGATCAGTAAAGTAGTGTGTGGGATGTCCACTTCATCTTCTGTTTGAACTTGAGTTACAATGCACTTCAGTTGTTTTAGAAACACAAGACGTAGAATGGCATTTGGTTTTTTGAAGTTTGCTGTTAGAAAAATAAAACTCTAATAAGTAAAATACAGCAGTGTTTTCTCATTTCTATTTGACCTATTAGGTGCCAGATCTATCATATAATACATTATTTGATATCAACAGTTATCCAATTACCTACCCAAGTAATGTATATGCATAGACACCAGCTGAGAAGCTGATGTCTGTCTTTTTAAACAGATTTAAATGGCCCTGGAGCATTCTCCATCTTCTTCCGGAAAGCAAACCTTTTCCTGGTTTTGTGTCTTGTAGCCACAGGATGAGGTCCAAAAGGAAAAATGATAGTACTACGATGCTTGAGATTCACCTTGAGAATCAGCATTGATTGCTACAAATATGTACTAAACCAAGTTTATGTAGATTTTTTTGTCCGTTTGCGTCAATTAACATTTGTATATGTGATAATACAAGAGATCCCAATATGTAACTAATCTTTTACGGTGAGATTTTTTTTTCAGTTTTTAGTAAGAATGTATTTCCTTTGTGGGATTTCTTGCTTAGAGACACTGATTTACTGATATTTCAAAAGTAAAAAAATATTTATTTGCATTAGGATGATAACTAAAATAAAGATTTAATGCAGAAAAATGNAAATAAAGCAAAATGCTTTAGAACACCTCAAATAGAGTATAAACTTGTATTTGAAGATCTATACTGCAAACTAACGCTATAGTTGATACAATGTTAGTTTATCTGCAAAGTGCTAATCTACTTCATACTATTTTTTCTTACAGATTTCATTAATTTGAAGACGTTTGCTCCCTCAAAGATGAAAGTGTTAATAGAAATGAGAGTTACTACTCATGAGTTCATTAGGCTCCCCACTTCTCCTTTTGTTCTGTATAACATCTATCTCTTAGAAGCATTTCTTTTTCTACAGGAAGAAAGTAGAAAGAAGCTATTCATTGCTATTGAAAAGCTGGTTACAAATAGCTGTGAGTAGTTTTGTTTGAGTTGTATCTGGTATGAGTGTGACAGAGTGACAACTTCAAAAAGCAATGTGTAATGTTGAGCATCCTCATGGTTTCTAGTGAATAGTTTAGAAGATAGAAATCATACAGCTTATAAACTTACTAAGGTTTTGTGCAAAAAGCTGAAGTGGTGTTTGAATAACTAGTTAAGAATGTAATACAAGATAAATAATAAATGAATATCTTCGATGAAATCAGTGTTTTTTATTCACTTTCACTGAACAAGAGAAAATTTCACCATTTTTTTCTAAGTCAGGTCTCCTATCTTTAAGGAAAGTTATTATTTTCATGATCATGGCTCAGCCACAGCTATCTTAAACTCCAGTGCTTTTCTCCAGTATTTCATGGATTATGAGTTCTTGGTATGAGAACTAGACTGAACTGGCTACTAATTATCTCCTCCTTGTTCTGCTGGGTCTTTTCTGTAGCTCTTGTCACTATGAGACTCAAATGACTTCTGAAAATTTTCATAGACAATAGATCTTCCTCTAATATGAAAAAAAAAAAAATAGCAAAACCCAAAGCAGATTAATTTCCAAGTAGTCCTTCTCTGTGAAATCTTTTCAGTTCCATCAGCTGTTTTGTCTAACTTACATGTTAAGCTAAGCATAGGTACTGATAGTCACATCAAACGGCACTGTCAAGGTTAAATAAGTAATGGTCCTTCATTTTATTTTGTGCAAGACCTGGATTTTATTCTCATGCCTTTCCATAAAGTCAGATTATATGGGTATTTTGATAAAAATGTGATTATTGAAGGAGATCATTAAAGAAGTTTTGATTGGAGGCACTCTGGATTGTAGCAACCATGTCCTAAATGAGTTCACAATCTCAAGGATTATGGCCCTGGCAAAAAGTAGAGCCAGAACTCAGAACTTCAGGAGAGTGAACTCCTGCCTTTTAAGGAATTATTGAATTGGATCCCCTGGAAAACTGTCCTTAAGGACACAGTAATGGAACAGAGCTGGCATCTCTTTGAAGACATCTTTCTGGGAGCACAAAAGCTCTCCAATCCCCCGTGTAAGAAATCAAGCAGAGGAGGCAGGAAACTGGCATAGCTAAGCAAGGATCTGCTGGACAAACTGAAGGAAATAAAGGAAAAGTACAGGCAGTGGAAGCAGGGACACATGGCCTGGCAAGAAAATAGGGATGACATCTGAACACGCAGAGTTGCAATCACCAGGAAAGCCAAAGTGAGTTCTTTGCCTCAGTCTTCCCAGTCAGTCAGGCTTCCCATGCCTCTTACATTCCTGAATCTCTAGGCAGCGGTTGGGGTAACAATATCCAAGCAATATCAAGTCCAAGATCACCTCTTGAGACTGAATGTGTATAACTCTATGGGACTGAATGACATGCACCCCAGGGTCCTGATGGAGCTGGATGACGTGGTTGCCAAGGCACTCTCCATCATATTTGAAGAATCATGGCTGTAAGGCAAAGTACCTAGTGACTGAAGAAAAGGAAGCATCACTCTCATTTTCACAAAATGGAGAAAGGAAGACCTGGAGAACTACAAGCCAGTGAGCCTTATCTCTGTTCCTGGAAAGATCATGAAGGAGAAGTTTCTGGAAGCTGTGTTAAGGCACATGTGAGATAAGGAGGTGATCTGCAACAGGAGGTGGTGATCTGGAGACAGCCAGCAGAGCTTTACCATGGGCAGATGGTGCCTGACAAATCTGGTGGCCTTACATGATGGAGTGACAGCATTGGTGAGAAAAAGAAGAGCAATTGATGTCAGCTACATGGACCTGTGTAAAGCCTTTGGTATGGTTCTACATCACATCCTTATCTCTTAATTATAGAAATATAGATTTGACAGCTGTACTGTTTGGTGAATAAAGAATTCTTTGAATGGTCACAAGCAGAGGGTTGTTGTCAATGTTGCTATGTCCAGGTGGCTGGTCATGGGTGGAGCTGCTCAGTGGTCTATCTTGTGTGACGGAACAAGGGGAAATGGCTTCAAATTTAAAGAGGGGAGATTTAGGTTAGATGTTAAGCAGAAATTCTTTACTCAGAGGGTGGCGAGGTACTAAAACAGATGGCCCAAAGAGGTTGTGGATGCCCCATCCCTGGAGACATTCAAGGCCAGACTGGATGGGATCCTGAGCAGCTGATCTGGTGGGTGGCAACCCTGATCGTGGCAGGGGTTGCAACTACATGATGTGTAAGATCCCTTCTAATCTTAGCCATTATGTGATTCATTGTATAATTATTACTCCACTAGAGAACATGGAATGGGAGCCAATCAGTAACTGGATTAGTTAGGTGATTTGCTATAAAATGGAGAGACTGCACACTTACTGATCTGCAGTCTTACATCCTCACATCCATTTGTTTGAAGTCCTGTAGTGAAAGTAATGAAATATAAACTGAGACCTCCTCATCTCTCATCATTCTACAGCTAGAAAAATATAAAGCAAACAATAACAGCAAAGTCAAGCCTGTACATGCAAAATATGCCTGCAAATTTAGGACCTTCCAGTTCAGCATATATAAATTAGTCATCTTCCGTCTTAGATACAGAAAGGCTTTCCACTCACAAGGCTGTATCACACTGCTACACTTGGCACAAAACACTGCCAGAATAACTTTGGGAAGATATTTGATTTTAAAAGTTTTTATTACGAATCAGACAAATAAGCAAGAATTCACACAAAATCACGTATCACTCCTGATTCTAAATAATTCAATTTTTGGTAGAATGTATTCTAATATCTTTAAAGAGTCGACTAAGTATCATTTTACTGTTGTGTATTGCTTTGAAAAACAGAGCAGGAACTCAAAATTGCCAAAAAATATATGAGTAAAGTACAGATGAAAATTAGTCCCCCCAAATTTTAAGATATTGATTTATTATATCAAAGTAAATGATTAACTGCTATTGTCACAAGAGCTCTGTGCACAGATACAAACTTCTAAGTATGTATGGAAAATTCCCATTTTATCTTCCAGAGGACAAATATAACTTTTGTGACTGAGGATAGCAGGAGAGGATGAGAATCAGTTTACAATTAACTACTATTTACCATTGATATATTTTTTTTCTCCTTATCTTTATAAATATTTCAGAGACTTGTTTTTGTCCTTTTGCTTTTTCACCTTTGAAGAACTATATTTAGGTTCAGTGAATGTTTGTAGTAAAATCAGATTTAAACCTATTATAAATAAACATCCTGAAATCTTTAAAACGTTACCATCTATATACTGTGCCACATGTCTGTGAAGGGGGAGAGAGAAATGATTTAACTAATAAATGATTTAAGAATGTGAAATGATTTTGAATTGGTGTGGTCAACAAGGAAAGCAGGCATTTTACCTAAGGTATATATCATCTAATTATTGTAGATTTTTCCTACTTCTATTGGCAGTTTCTCTTGGTCAGCCTGCTATCAATATATTCCTTTTGTTTGTGACACAAAAGGCTTTCCATTATAATTTAGCAAGTTTTATTTTCAAAGAAAAATCTTGTGTTCTTGCTCTCTCCATGTATGCATAACCTTTATGAGGAAAGCTTTTACTTAGTGGGTGTTTTTTTTGCTGTTGTTTTGTTGTTGCTGTTTTTTTTTTTTTTCTTTAATTTCACATTTACTAATAATATGCTTTTCAGAAAAAGGAGGTGCTTTTACAGCATCATACAAGTGGTATGTTTTGTTTTGAAGGAGCAATATAGCAGTATGTATCTTTTTGCCCTTTGATGTAAATTTGCAAGGAAGATAGATTATAGCATCAAGATGTTTCTCTGTGAGTAATAAACTACTGAGCACAAAGTTCATGGCTGAGAATTGTGTGGGATACAAGTGACTACCTTCACTACAATCAATTATTAGGATGATTATATTGTGTCTGGAGAATATGATGCTAATGACTAGCTAACGCTTAGAATACACACTCTTGACTTGAAAACCAATGACAGTTAAATGCAGCAAGGGGAAAGGCCTATATGTTGAGCTAGCAGCTCTCTAGTGTTGATAATGAATAATTAAAAATAACAGTCTTTATGCGTGGCTTGACAGTATACATGTCCTTTAAGTATATTCCGCTTTGTAAAGAACTTGGCACAATGACAGCCAAAGAAAGGCGTCTTACCACATCCTGTACAGAAACCGTATAGGAAAGCAGGGAGTTAAACACCCTCACTGTTGGGAGGGCCTAAACAGGATTAGCTATGTATTTACTGCTAACCTTCTACTACTCTGTCTTCTAAACAAATAAATAATTGAAACCCATTATGTCTTTTAGGGGAGTTGCTCACATGCTTTCTATATTCACATCAAAGCAGAGATCAGTGTCAAAGAGGCAGCCACATTAGCTGAGTCTCTCGGAGACTACTGATTAATTAGTTTTGCATTTTGGAAGTGCATCCAAAGATGTAAAATAGCGTTTGTTTTTACTATTGCCAAAACTTGTTTAGGAGCTCTCTGGAGGGTGACAGTGATGTACTCAAGATGGTTGTGAAAAAAAGGGTGTACAGTTCAGGTGTGCATGTGCCAGCCATTCTCCCCCCCCCGGCCCCATTAAGTTTCTGCATGAATGTCCAGAGGAGTGCCTAAATGAAAGGCGTGCTGGTATCAATGGAAGGCAAGAATTGGGTGATAACAGAGATATCAACATTTCCCTTAGTCAAGACAGTATAAAATGAAAGTTAGGAAAGGACAGATAATTCAGTTGTTAAAAAACAAATTAAAATATTGCTTTAGACAAGGGACATGTAAGATTTGTAAATCCTGTTTAAGGTGTTGCCTTTTCAAAGTTTGCATGTCTTGGTTCTTGTATAACTTTTTTCTTTATATACTGAAATGTGGTAATATGATGTATGGGGGGTACTCAGTTATGGCAAATATTGCCTACAAAAGTGTGTTCATGTTATTTGCCTTTCTGTCTCTGTCTCTATCAACTCCACATGCTGCTCTGGTGGCCTGCTTTGTACTTAATATAACTTGTCAAAACACATCTATCAGATATATGAAAAGGCAAACCTGGGTGGCCAGACTAGTCCAAGCTTGGCGTGGATTGCATTTTACCAAGACCACAGAAATCTCTTTTCCTCAATGAGATTAAGATGAAAAGCAGAGTTCATTGTTGTGCAACCAGATTTTAAAATAATTACATACACGCTAGTGCATTAGTAGGCCATTTGTGTTTATTTGAATCCCACATATTGTACTTTTATGTGGATTTTAAGCGATTTTTAAAGCTGTCAGTACAAAAAAAAAAAAAAAAATTAAAAGCGATGTTATCACTTGTTTTAGGTAGCCTTGTTTTGTTTTTTTAATCCCTTCCTCTGTTTGCTTCTGTATACTGAGCTGCTACAATCCCAGTACCTTATCTCTTTCCAAGGAAGGTGAGTATGTATTTCCCTTTGGCTATTGACTGACAGACCTCTGGCTGTTTTTTGTACCACAACTAATGCCACCACAATATCTTACATATATGACATGCTTAGTGTTCACCCTCTGACTGCCTGAGAACACGTTATATGATACAGACAGGAACACTGCACATGGAATGAAACACACGGGTTTATTCTTCTGCTTTCAATACCTTTTCATCCTGAATGTATATTGCAGAATGTAAATATGCTTGGTTCAGCATATTCACTGATTTTACAAGTTTTTCCTTCAAATTTCAAAACTGAAGCCCTTTTAGGGAAATCAAGAGTTGCGACTCTATTAAAACCCTGCACCCCATACAGCTCCATTTGCAGCATATTTACGCTTACCTTTCCAATGCACAGGTGGAACAAACTATTTTAAACATGACTTTCTGAGGAAAATTTTGCTTGGATTTCTCAAAGGAGTCCAAAATCATATTGAATTTATGAGCTGAAAATCACTTCCTCTCCAACCAACATGGGACACAATCATTCTATAAAATTGTTGCAGCCTGGGATCTCCTTGGATGTGGAAAATGTGCAAGAGAAAGACCATGAAAATATATTAGCATTTTTATCCTGTTTGAGCAGCTATTACACTTGCATTCAAAGAAATGCCTGAAGCACAACTATTCCCGCACAGCTAGAATCCTTACAGTCTTAGCTTTCCACAGTCTCAGTCTGCAGAGTGAAAAGCATTGAAAAACACAAGTTTCATTAAGAAAGATAGCCCTTACCTTCCAGGAGGATGTATACAGAGTTTCTACCCGCTGGAGGGACAGGGGCCTCCAGGAGCACAATGATACCCATCAGTGCTTCAGAATAGTTCCACATTCTCCTGGCTCACTGGGTGGCTTGGCTTCAAGAGTTGGTTGTAAAGTTAAGGATTATCACTGAGGGCTCTGTATTTGTGTAAGCGAGGAGAAGAGAGGAAACTGGAGGCATCCTGCCAATATTCTCAGTGCCTGTATGCTAACTCCACTGGAGGAGAGCAGTGTGAATGAACTGCTTAGGAATGGGTTGCAGGATATCATTGTAGTGACACCACAGGCAGAAAAATTGACACTCAGAGGTAACTTCTTTAAGCTTATTGGAGACATAATAAAGTGGAGTTTTGCTGGCTGTACTGGCACTGAGAGTCAGCAGCAATCATCTTTCTTCTAATAACCAAATGTGCTGAACACAAGCTGGTTATTGCAAACACAATTATTCAGTAATTGGATAAGCCTAAAATATCTTGGATACATCCTTGATCCAAGAGCTGGCAGCTCACTGATTATATCATTGTTTGGCAAAGAGGCCTGCAGGCTGCAGGACTCATAAGATCCATACCCAGAGCAGACTGCTGGACCCACTATCATGGAATAGGTTCCAAGTTACTGATTCAACTACATTGTTGGAGAACTGGCACAAATCCTGCTAGGCATAGACACAAAATGCTTTAAAGATCTAAATATTAAAGATCTAAACACTAAACAAGAGCTGTGTAACAGCATTCTTTCAAGGCTTGCCTGCCCAGGAACATGAAACATGCACAAGGTGGTGAAGGAAAAGAGTGGTAGGACTATGTGGCACACTGGGGCATAGCTGATAGAATTGGTTTTGTCAAAAGTCAGCATCAGAAACAGTTTGATATCCCAATCAAAAATTCTACTGAGAAAAATGAAACCAAATCAAACCAAAATAACAAAAACAAAAACAAAATGACAGAAAAAAAAAAACAGACTTAGCTTTTTTTCTGCTTTCTCATTTCAGAACAAAGAAAATATATTAGAAAAGCACTAGTCCTAAAGATCAGGCATAAACTGAAGCAAGCATAAGCTCAGCAGTAGAGTAAGGAAGCTCATGAAACTTAGTCTTTTTCAGACCAATGTAATACAGAACGCTTCTAAGGAAAAGGGCAGCTAAAGACGAACAATGATTGCATAATTTGATGAGAACTAGGAAGCTATTACTACAGCTAAATGAGAAGCTATGCAGATGAGAACAGATTTAGTTAAACTAAACATATACGAGGACTACTCTAAAAGTAATGCCTCCTATTTTATCGTGTTGGCCTACAGTATTAGATGCGATTGTTGGTGGTTTGGCAGTAGAGGTTGAATCTTCCTGACTATATTCCCTTACATTTTGTTGCTGTGCGACAGACGGCAGCAGAGAGGCAGTCTGACAAAATGNTTTTTCCCAGCCTAATTGACTTGGATTTTGCTCATCTATGGTAGGTTATGTTTTCTCATTGTAGAAGCTTTTTCCTGCTAAAATCATTCCTTTCACTAATGAGATCCATCCAGATATGACAGGAAGACAGCTCTTAAAACACCCACCGTTTTCTCCCATTCATTTGAATAGCAGCAAAGGGACATCTTTTAAAGTAATTTTTATCAGTGAGATTGAGCTGAATCTCATTAATAAAGAAATGATTTTACTCAAAAGAGCCTTCACAGTTGAGCTATAACTCAGATTAGTGAGATCTAGCCTGATTATAACTTTATAAGACATTGTACTTCTGCCATTCAAAGCATGCATCTGCTACGTAGAGACCATTGATTCTGCAAAGGCTGTTTCAGAAGGGCGGGTATGAAAGGTGAGAAAGGTGTCTGGAGGTGTCTTTTCGTTATTTTGTGAACACGGAATGTGAATTCTTCCTTTTGTATATTAAGATTGGTTTTCCCTATATGTATTTTTATTTTGCAGAGCATAAGAGGCTGGGATAAGTGGAAGTGTGCTAGAACACTGCTGTTTGACTTCACCAGACATTTACATAAGCTCTAGTCAAGTACACACTTCTGTCTAACTTTGTCTCACAGAAAAACAGTACAAAATATATTGCTTGTCAAAGGTCAGTCAAAGAAAGAATGTCTGAATTTTTTGTTTTAAAATGCTTTTATCTTTATTATTATTATTATTTTGGTGGGAAAGTAAGAAATAATTGATGAATTGGAAGAATATTCCTCTCAGCAAATAGAAAATCCATGGAGAATTGCTCGAGCTGCTAGTGGGGTAAACAGTTTTGACACAGATATGTACCGGAACTAGAGGTGAAACAGTTTTCTTTTATTTCACAAAGAAAAAATTAAGTGGTCACCATAGTTTTTTTGCATGTTTGTTTGTTTCTTTAAATTTTGTAGTCCTTCATTCCTGTCTTCTTTTTCCCACACTATTTATACAACGGTTAGTTAGCAAAGAGCTGAACACTCTTGGTTGTCCTTGGTGAAGTCCAAAGACTTTGCCCTGCTAATGAAAAGAAGTGGCATAAAACTTACTTCTTTCTAGTCTAATGAAAGGAAGATGCAAGGGGAAGAAAGAGCTCAATACCATGCCAGTACAAGATTGTCCACGTACCAGGCCACCACTATTTCATGGTGAATTCTTTATGCTGACATTTAATTCACAATAAACTTGGTTAGTATGAGAAACACTGAATATACATGACAACAGCAAGCCTACAGAAGTTAAACAATCACAACAGAACTTCACAGCATAGCAAAGTGTTGCAAACAACAGCAACAAGGCATATAAAAAAGAAATAATGTTGTTTAAGCAGCTTTTCCACTCTATGAATCCCTGAATGAGGCTTCTTATTAGTTGTTTTCCTAAAAGCAGCTATGTCCAACCTGAACCACAAGCAGCTACATCAAGTTGGACTAAGTTAAGAATACCCTACTAAATACTACCCATACTAAAACATAGAACATCTTTAAGGAGGGAACCAAGATTGTCTTGAACAATATTTTGAGAATATCAAATTAATAGGCACACCACCTTGAGACACAGCTGCTAGTTGAAACCTCATGTGAATAAGGACGGCTGAAAGACCAACTGGCCACACCTGGGAAAGCGTAACCAGAGGTTATAACATGGACAGATCACAAAAGGGAAAGAATGCATTGGTTAGAGTGAGTTTGAGGCATTAGGTGGTGATAGAATTTATAGTAGTAAGAGATATGGGAAAAGTGAAGGAAAATTTTCTACTTCAGAAGGACTGCATTTGGACAATGACAGGCAACAGGAGCTCTAGTGCTGGGTAGCAAATCAGCTCTAGAGTTGGGGTTAGTCACTGAATGGCTTGCTACTTGCATAGCAGTACTTCTACAGACGTGTTTCTGCTCCAGAAACTGCTGTGTTGCATACCCTATGGGAAATGTGTAGTCTTTGCAGGGGTTTTCATAATATTCTATTCCCTACAGGAGAGCAAAATTCTTTTTGTTTTGCTATATTTAGCATGGTGAGTGTCATCCCCCCAGCTTCCAGTCTCCCAGCCTTCACTATGACTGAAAGATTAAATCTGAGAGTCTTTTATGAGCTCATAAACAAATTAAAAATGACAATGAGGTCTAGATGGCTCAGGTTATTTGTGTTATGAGCTGTCATTTCTTAGGTGAAGATCTCTGTTCCGCGTAGAGTTAGTACCCAGAGAAATAAGCCAGACCTTCCTACTCTCAGCTACACATACCTTTGTTCTCCGCAGAAGGAACCAAGAGTAGCCAAGAGGGGCTCTGAAAGTTCAGAGACAGAGAGTGTTTAACATAATTTTGCATAGAACCTGCTTGCTTTACCAACTCCTCCCTTAAGTGCATACTACATTCATTCACGCATTAAAAATTGAAGTGTAATATTCTGCTGCCTGGTCTTCTTAGACATTGTCTTTGTTCAGTTCTTAGTCACTGCTGGAATGTGCCAAGCAATGAAATGTCAGTCTTTGAAATATAGTTCTTAGGAGAATTATTTCTCTTAAGCAAGTTTAACTTTAGCTTATAATAATATTTAATTATGTCCTATTTAGTATTGTTCCCATTTTGTTTCTATCAGCCTTCATTATGAATGCCATGTTGCATCTCAACCCTTCTGCCTCTGAAATTAATGTCAATGCCAATATGTGGGTATTACTAAATACAGAGAATGCATAAGAATCAATTCAGCCAGCACTCCTCCACTTTCTCCGAATTCATTGTGTCACCTCCGCCTCCAGTGGCCTATCTTGAAGAGCCCCTAGGTAATTCTTGAATGCATGGCACTGCTGCCCCCAGGCTCCCTGCAATGCAGTTGTGCAAAGTACCCATTCTTCTGTGTGTGTGTGAGAATATTAGTAAGCCAAGCAAGAGGAAAACGCCTGATATTTTCATGAGCATATGAACATTTGATCCAGAGGGAAGGTTCGCATTTTCCACCTCTGCTTTTTAAAGTGGAAATTTTCACCTCTGGGCTAAATAGTTATTCTGTTGTGAGCCTGCTTCAGGCAGTAATTAGGGGTGGAGGAGCCTTAAAGGCCAGGTTTGGCTGACTATTGTAAAGGACTGGACATTAAACTGAAATCTGAATTGTTTTCTGTGTAGAATCTTAACGCAGAACAGCATTGTGACCCCTCGTGCTGCCCAAGCCCATAAATCCCACAAGGTATTTTCATTCTCACCTACCTACTTCTCAGCCTGCTAATGTCACAGTGGGTGAAACAGATCTATCACACTGACAGAAAATAAATGTAGGAAATGTTAAAAGGGTTTAATGCCTTCTCAGCTATACTCTCACAGTTTTATATTTTTTTAATGTAAATAATTCCAGATATAAATAGGAATACTGAAAAGAAAATAACATTAGGATAGGTGACAACAGTCTCAAAGAGGAAGGTTTTACAAGGATTTCTTTCCTGCCTAAAAATCCAGCATCTTTCTCCCCACTTCTGAGATCTGTGCGCAGTGACTGGTATCTGACAGCCAGTGCCAGTTGTCTCTGATGAGTTCACAGGTCCATCATTTCAAGGAAGGGTAAAAGGTAGAAGAGAAAAGACATTATACACTTTCCAATGCTTTAGGCATTTCTTATGAAAAATGAAAATATTCCTACAGGACTGTTGTGTCATTTTCTACGTTGTTGGGCCCCATTCCTGAGTGAGGACTTTCTACATACATTTGTGAATTGAGACTTTCTTCATAAAGAAAGATGAAGATACACTAATTACTTATTAGCTCACTCTGTTTTCTACCAGTGTTTCTCTCAGTCCATGAATAAGAAGTGAATGAGCAGATTAATTCCTTTCCCTTTCCCATTTGGAAAGTCAGTTTTGTTTGTAGTTGGTTAACAAATAGAATTTTAATTTATTTTGAGAGAAATCAAATATCCTGGTTTTTATCATCTTGATAAAAAAAATTATTAAGAACTGCAGGGTTTATGGCAATAAACCTTCATTTAAGGTCTAATGGAAATTAATATATATATATATATATACACACACACACTTAACTAATGGTTCTAATTGATTTAAGTGGTAGCCATTTTTAAGTGGCCTGCTATTGAAATGGATGTTAGATAATAAAAAGATGGGCACTAAATCTTTAGGAGACTTTCATGTATAAATCTACACTTCAACTGTGAAATTGTTCTAATTATTGAGTTATCATATCAGAAGTTTTAAATCTGCAAAAGATAAAGAATAAAGAAAATGTCCCAAGTTACACGTTCTCTTCACCTTTTCCAGCATTCCACCCCCTCCATAAGAATCAAAGGCTTCTCTCCAGTACCTTGTTTACAAATGCAGATGCCATGGCAACTTGCAGTATATTTGTTCTAACATTTGAACGTATGTTGAACTTTTAAATATAGCTCACAAGACATTTAGCCAAATTAATTGCTCAACGAAGTAGTTTTGGAATTATAAAGAAGAGTACAGATCGAACTTTTCAGTAGAGGATGTTTATGGGCAAGCTGCTATATGGAACAATTCTGATACAGAAGCCCCAGGACAGTTGCCACCAATAATATAAGTATAGTTCTATAAACCATAGAAACAGTACCAATGATAGTCATCACATGGTTGAAATGTGTACTCAAACTTTTATGCACATGAGATAGGTGAGCCTATAATAGTTTCTAACTACCTACCCAATTATATTCCACATAAAACTACCATTCCTATTCATATTACTGTGAATATAATTCATATTTGTTGCATTTGTTTATATGAAAGCTGGCTTCAAAGAACAAGAACACTGCACAAGCCAAATCTTCATCTGTTGCAAATAATTCCACTGGATTTCAGTGAGCTCTTCTGATTGGTGTTATTTGAAGTTCTAAGCTGAAGTGTTTTGCAGGCCTTTATTAACTTTACTGAGACTTGTGGAAGCATGAGTCTGTTCTGCAATGTTCATTGCAGTGATGTTAGAGCGAAAAAGAAGTAGAACTATTAGACGTAATGCAAAGGAATTTTTTTTACAGGTAGCAATGAGCACACATGATTCTTATGTGCTTACACACAAGCTATCAACACGAGGTCTAGACATCCTACAGTTTTCCCAAAATTGTGTCTTGAACAACACAGCATGGAAAGCACATGAGGTGACTGCGCTATAGTGTGTTTTTATTTGATAGCTATTTTTTTTCCCTTGTGTGTAGCTTGTTCTGAAATATGTTTCTGAAGAAAATCTGTTTTATCTGGAATTAGTCTGAATGATACAATTGTGATGTTACCAGCAGCGATGTCCATGATACCAACCCTAACCACTTAGCAATAATCAAGTAAGTGTAATTGCAGTAGTTGATTTATTTCATCTACAGATTATGTAACTGCTTATTAAAAAAATTGCTAGGAGCAATCGGCCCCATCCCCATCCATGCTAGTATTATAATCATGCCAGTAGGTGAAAATACATTGATTTTCCTTCTTCTTTAATTTAGAAGACTCTCCATCTATATAAGACTTTCTTACTTAGGGGGAAAAACGACTTGTGAGCTACTTACAGTAAAATCAACATACGTGCAATTCATTTTCCACTGTACATTGTGCATATGGATAAAAACATTCTAAACCAGCTGAATTTCTCAAAGTGTCCAATAAGCATTTAAGTATTAGACCTAAGGTTATTTGTTATTTTATATTGTATAAAGGTGGGATAAAAAATAAAAACTGGAATGAAATACCTAGAGACATCAGGACCACTAGCTGTGCTGGACATAATTTCCATTTTCCTTTTCTAACCTTGAGTTCACATGACTGAAATGTTTCTTGTATGTGATATAATAAAGACTATAGTGAAACCTTGTTTCCTCTTAGAGGGTAATGTGTGATATCATGGCAATGACAAGCATGAATGAGATGCCAGCATTTGGCACTCTTTGGTGAGCAGTGAAAACATTATCAGTGAGAGGTGTCCAGCAGCGTTAAAGAGTAGCCAAATCAGGACAAGTTCATGTATGAGTCAACATCAACTTGATAGAATTTCTGCTTTTGGCAGTTAACGTTGACAATTAGTACAGTGCCCTTATTATATATGTGAGGGACTTGAGTTCCTTGAGTGGACAAAGAGTACAAAAGCCAAGGAAACAGCTGTTGGGCACATAAATGTCTTGTTGAAAGACATGAATATATTTGGAAAGATAGGTTTGTGTAGCTGGCCTTAATCCCTTCCCTTAAGTATCTTCTTTCTGATGGTCAGACATAACAGTGCAACTGAATAAAGGGAAGCATTTTTGACTGGCTAGTGTACATCAGGTCCCATATACATACTGACTGAATTCACGTTACTTGTCACTTGATACAGTTATGAGATCTGAATGATTTTCAGTCACTTCAGTGAAGGCTGTATTTGAAACCTGGTCCCAAAGCCGCAAGGCAAGTGTATTACATACCTGTCAACTAACAAGACTTGCCAAAATGAATCTACTCATATGAACACATGATCATTATTGCTGTTCATACTGTGAAGCACTGCACACTGTGACAAAAGTAAAAAGCAAGAGGATTATTATGCTAGACAGTCACTTACTAAATATATTTATTGTGGATAAATGAATATTCCTTTACAACAAAAATGTGAGCTTTTGATAAATTTCTAATATTGAAAAATGTGATATGGGCAATTTAGTAAAAATTGACCTTATTCTTTTGTAGAGAATAAGCAAATATTTACATTCCCTTGACTGAACAAAGATTTTTTGTGCAGAAGACTACTAAATATTCCACACAGCAAGCACAAGCAGGAGCAAACGAATTCAGCAAGCACTTGGACTACTCAGGCCAAATTTTTTTACCTTTTCACTGAATATTTAATCACTAATTACATCCAAGTTATAAACTACTATAACTACTTACTAGTTAAAAAAAAATTGTCACATCAAGGTAATGTATTGTACACTGCATGAATTTTATATGTTTCCATGAAAAGGAGAGATCAGTGAAATGGTGGAAAAGTTGTTCACTGAAAAAGAGCCCCTTGAAATGGAATTCTGAAATGTATTTTCCTATATTAAGTTCACACAGAAGAGAAGACAATCTAAAGGTATATAAAAAGATTTAGAAGTTTGTTCTACTGTCAAGTCTAGAAAATTGACTGCCTTCCAGATGTCCTCAGAAACAAAGGACTAAGGAGTTGTCAAAGATTCCAGCTAGCCAGCCACATGAGAATTAATGAAACAGAGATGAATACCAGGTCCTTGAACAATGTTAGTTAATCACATTTAAAAATAAAAAAANTGGCTTTTTGTTCAGTCTCCACTGGCAGAGCAGTGACCACTGGGGGAAGGAACAGCGCAAGGTTTGTTCTGGTTCAACAGCAGCCTTTCTGCTGCTAGAAAAACCTGTTAACACAGGATAAGCATATGGGTAAGAGATCAAGCAATGCCAGTATCCTTTCACTCAAAAGAGGAAAAAGCACAATTTTTCTCAGTTTTATTAGCCAGTGTGAGAGTTCCCACAGGATTGTTGTGGTTCCTGAAGGGATACTGAGCCATGATCTTATGCTGTCACCTCTACTTACATAATTCTCTTATATTCACTAATAGAAAAAAAAAAAAAAAAAAAAAAAAAAAAAAAAAATAAAGCAAAATGCTTTAGAACACCTCAAATAGAGTATAAACTTGTATTTGAAGATCTATACTGCAAACTAACGCTATAGTTGATACAATGTTAGTTTATCTGCAAAGTGCTAATCTACTTCATACTATTTTTTCTTACAGATTTCATTAATTTGAAGACGTTTGCTCCCTCAAAGATGAAAGTGTTAATAGAAATGAGAGTTACTACTCATGAGTTCATTAGGCTCCCCACTTCTCCTTTTGTTCTGTATAACATCTATCTCTTAGAAGCATTTCTTTTTCTACAGGAAGAAAGTAGAAAGAAGCTATTCATTGCTATTGAAAAGCTGGTTACAAATAGCTGTGAGTAGTTTTGTTTGAGTTGTATCTGGTATGAGTGTGACAGAGTGACAACTTCAAAAAGCAATGTGTAATGTTGAGCATCCTCATGGTTTCTAGTGAATAGTTTAGAAGATAGAAATCATACAGCTTATAAACTTACTAAGGTTTTGTGCAAAAAGCTGAAGTGGTGTTTGAATAACTAGTTAAGAATGTAATACAAGATAAATAATAAATGAATATCTTCGATGAAATCAGTGTTTTTTATTCACTTTCACTGAACAAGAGAAAATTTCACCATTTTTTTCTAAGTCAGGTCTCCTATCTTTAAGGAAAGTTATTATTTTCATGATCATGGCTCAGCCACAGCTATCTTAAACTCCAGTGCTTTTCTCCAGTATTTCATGGATTATGAGTTCTTGGTATGAGAACTAGACTGAACTGGCTACTAATTATCTCCTCCTTGTTCTGCTGGGTCTTTTCTGTAGCTCTTGTCACTATGAGACTCAAATGACTTCTGAAAATTTTCATAGACAATAGATCTTCCTCTAATATGAAAAAAAAAAAAATAGCAAAACCCAAAGCAGATTAATTTCCAAGTAGTCCTTCTCTGTGAAATCTTTTCAGTTCCATCAGCTGTTTTGTCTAACTTACATGTTAAGCTAAGCATAGGTACTGATAGTCACATCAAACGGCACTGTCAAGGTTAAATAAGTAATGGTCCTTCATTTTATTTTGTGCAAGACCTGGATTTTATTCTCATGCCTTTCCATAAAGTCAGATTATATGGGTATTTTGATAAAAATGTGATTATTGAAGGAGATCATTAAAGAAGTTTTGATTGGAGGCACTCTGGATTGTAGCAACCATGTCCTAAATGAGTTCACAATCTCAAGGATTATGGCCCTGGCAAAAAGTAGAGCCAGAACTCAGAACTTCAGGAGAGTGAACTCCTGCCTTTTAAGGAATTATTGAATTGGATCCCCTGGAAAACTGTCCTTAAGGACACAGTAATGGAACAGAGCTGGCATCTCTTTGAAGACATCTTTCTGGGAGCACAAAAGCTCTCCAATCCCCCGTGTAAGAAATCAAGCAGAGGAGGCAGGAAACTGGCATAGCTAAGCAAGGATCTGCTGGACAAACTGAAGGAAATAAAGGAAAAGTACAGGCAGTGGAAGCAGGGACACATGGCCTGGCAAGAAAATAGGGATGACATCTGAACACGCAGAGTTGCAATCACCAGGAAAGCCAAAGTGAGTTCTTTGCCTCAGTCTTCCCAGTCAGTCAGGCTTCCCATGCCTCTTACATTCCTGAATCTCTAGGCAGCGGTTGGGGTAACAATATCCAAGCAATATCAAGTCCAAGATCACCTCTTGAGACTGAATGTGTATAACTCTATGGGACTGAATGACATGCACCCCAGGGTCCTGATGGAGCTGGATGACGTGGTTGCCAAGGCACTCTCCATCATATTTGAAGAATCATGGCTGTAAGGCAAAGTACCTAGTGACTGAAGAAAAGGAAGCATCACTCTCATTTTCACAAAATGGAGAAAGGAAGACCTGGAGAACTACAAGCCAGTGAGCCTTATCTCTGTTCCTGGAAAGATCATGAAGGAGAAGTTTCTGGAAGCTGTGTTAAGGCACATGTGAGATAAGGAGGTGATCTGCAACAGGAGGTGGTGATCTGGAGACAGCCAGCAGAGCTTTACCATGGGCAGATGGTG
The DNA here is from genome assembly GCA_016647715.1 of Pavo muticus. Classification (NCBI taxonomy): domain Eukaryota; kingdom Metazoa; phylum Chordata; class Aves; order Galliformes; family Phasianidae; genus Pavo; species Pavo muticus. The sequence continues at coordinate 792,928 of JACDJE010000428.1, read as the reverse complement.
CCTGACAAATCTGGTGGCCTTACATGATGGAGTGACAGCATTGGTGAGAAAAAGAAGAGCAATTGATGTCAGCTACATGGACCTGTGTAAAGCCTTTGGTATGGTTCTACATCACATCCTTATCTCTTAATTATAGAAATATAGATTTGACAGCTGTACTGTTTGGTGAATAAAGAATTCTTTGAATGGTCACAAGCAGAGGGTTGTTGTCAATGTTGCTATGTCCAGGTGGCTGGTCATGGGTGGAGCTGCTCAGTGGTCTATCTTGTGTGACGGAACAAGGGGAAATGGCTTCAAATTTAAAGAGGGGAGATTTAGGTTAGATGTTAAGCAGAAATTCTTTACTCAGAGGGTGGCGAGGTACTAAAACAGATGGCCCAAAGAGGTTGTGGATGCCCCATCCCTGGAGACATTCAAGGCCAGACTGGATGGGATCCTGAGCAGCTGATCTGGTGGGTGGCAACCCTGATCGTGGCAGGGGTTGCAACTACATGATGTGTAAGATCCCTTCTAATCTTAGCCATTATGTGATTCATTGTATAATTATTACTCCACTAGAGAACATGGAATGGGAGCCAATCAGTAACTGGATTAGTTAGGTGATTTGCTATAAAATGGAGAGACTGCACACTTACTGATCTGCAGTCTTACATCCTCACATCCATTTGTTTGAAGTCCTGTAGTGAAAGTAATGAAATATAAACTGAGACCTCCTCATCTCTCATCATTCTACAGCTAGAAAAATATAAAGCAAACAATAACAGCAAAGTCAAGCCTGTACATGCAAAATATGCCTGCAAATTTAGGACCTTCCAGTTCAGCATATATAAATTAGTCATCTTCCGTCTTAGATACAGAAAGGCTTTCCACTCACAAGGCTGTATCACACTGCTACACTTGGCACAAAACACTGCCAGAATAACTTTGGGAAGATATTTGATTTTAAAAGTTTTTATTACGAATCAGACAAATAAGCAAGAATTCACACAAAATCACGTATCACTCCTGATTCTAAATAATTCAATTTTTGGTAGAATGTATTCTAATATCTTTAAAGAGTCGACTAAGTATCATTTTACTGTTGTGTATTGCTTTGAAAAACAGAGCAGGAACTCAAAATTGCCAAAAAATATATGAGTAAAGTACAGATGAAAATTAGTCCCCCCAAATTTTAAGATATTGATTTATTATATCAAAGTAAATGATTAACTGCTATTGTCACAAGAGCTCTGTGCACAGATACAAACTTCTAAGTATGTATGGAAAATTCCCATTTTATCTTCCAGAGGACAAATATAACTTTTGTGACTGAGGATAGCAGGAGAGGATGAGAATCAGTTTACAATTAACTACTATTTACCATTGATATATTTTTTTTCTCCTTATCTTTATAAATATTTCAGAGACTTGTTTTTGTCCTTTTGCTTTTTCACCTTTGAAGAACTATATTTAGGTTCAGTGAATGTTTGTAGTAAAATCAGATTTAAACCTATTATAAATAAACATCCTGAAATCTTTAAAACGTTACCATCTATATACTGTGCCACATGTCTGTGAAGGGGGAGAGAGAAATGATTTAACTAATAAATGATTTAAGAATGTGAAATGATTTTGAATTGGTGTGGTCAACAAGGAAAGCAGGCATTTTACCTAAGGTATATATCATCTAATTATTGTAGATTTTTCCTACTTCTATTGGCAGTTTCTCTTGGTCAGCCTGCTATCAATATATTCCTTTTGTTTGTGACACAAAAGGCTTTCCATTATAATTTAGCAAGTTTTATTTTCAAAGAAAAATCTTGTGTTCTTGCTCTCTCCATGTATGCATAACCTTTATGAGGAAAGCTTTTACTTAGTGGGTGTTTTTTTTGCTGTTGTTTTGTTGTTGCTGTTTTTTTTTTTTTTCTTTAATTTCACATTTACTAATAATATGCTTTTCAGAAAAAGGAGGTGCTTTTACAGCATCATACAAGTGGTATGTTTTGTTTTGAAGGAGCAATATAGCAGTATGTATCTTTTTGCCCTTTGATGTAAATTTGCAAGGAAGATAGATTATAGCATCAAGATGTTTCTCTGTGAGTAATAAACTACTGAGCACAAAGTTCATGGCTGAGAATTGTGTGGGATACAAGTGACTACCTTCACTACAATCAATTATTAGGATGATTATATTGTGTCTGGAGAATATGATGCTAATGACTAGCTAACGCTTAGAATACACACTCTTGACTTGAAAACCAATGACAGTTAAATGCAGCAAGGGGAAAGGCCTATATGTTGAGCTAGCAGCTCTCTAGTGTTGATAATGAATAATTAAAAATAACAGTCTTTATGCGTGGCTTGACAGTATACATGTCCTTTAAGTATATTCCGCTTTGTAAAGAACTTGGCACAATGACAGCCAAAGAAAGGCGTCTTACCACATCCTGTACAGAAACCGTATAGGAAAGCAGGGAGTTAAACACCCTCACTGTTGGGAGGGCCTAAACAGGATTAGCTATGTATTTACTGCTAACCTTCTACTACTCTGTCTTCTAAACAAATAAATAATTGAAACCCATTATGTCTTTTAGGGGAGTTGCTCACATGCTTTCTATATTCACATCAAAGCAGAGATCAGTGTCAAAGAGGCAGCCACATTAGCTGAGTCTCTCGGAGACTACTGATTAATTAGTTTTGCATTTTGGAAGTGCATCCAAAGATGTAAAATAGCGTTTGTTTTTACTATTGCCAAAACTTGTTTAGGAGCTCTCTGGAGGGTGACAGTGATGTACTCAAGATGGTTGTGAAAAAAAGGGTGTACAGTTCAGGTGTGCATGTGCCAGCCATTCTCCCCCCCCCGGCCCCATTAAGTTTCTGCATGAATGTCCAGAGGAGTGCCTAAATGAAAGGCGTGCTGGTATCAATGGAAGGCAAGAATTGGGTGATAACAGAGATATCAACATTTCCCTTAGTCAAGACAGTATAAAATGAAAGTTAGGAAAGGACAGATAATTCAGTTGTTAAAAAACAAATTAAAATATTGCTTTAGACAAGGGACATGTAAGATTTGTAAATCCTGTTTAAGGTGTTGCCTTTTCAAAGTTTGCATGTCTTGGTTCTTGTATAACTTTTTTCTTTATATACTGAAATGTGGTAATATGATGTATGGGGGGTACTCAGTTATGGCAAATATTGCCTACAAAAGTGTGTTCATGTTATTTGCCTTTCTGTCTCTGTCTCTATCAACTCCACATGCTGCTCTGGTGGCCTGCTTTGTACTTAATATAACTTGTCAAAACACATCTATCAGATATATGAAAAGGCAAACCTGGGTGGCCAGACTAGTCCAAGCTTGGCGTGGATTGCATTTTACCAAGACCACAGAAATCTCTTTTCCTCAATGAGATTAAGATGAAAAGCAGAGTTCATTGTTGTGCAACCAGATTTTAAAATAATTACATACACGCTAGTGCATTAGTAGGCCATTTGTGTTTATTTGAATCCCACATATTGTACTTTTATGTGGATTTTAAGCGATTTTTAAAGCTGTCAGTACAAAAAAAAAAAAAAAATTAAAAGCGATGTTATCACTTGTTTTAGGTAGCCTTGTTTTGTTTTTTTAATCCCTTCCTCTGTTTGCTTCTGTATACTGAGCTGCTACAATCCCAGTACCTTATCTCTTTCCAAGGAAGGTGAGTATGTATTTCCCTTTGGCTATTGACTGACAGACCTCTGGCTGTTTTTTGTACCACAACTAATGCCACCACAATATCTTACATATATGACATGCTTAGTGTTCACCCTCTGACTGCCTGAGAACACGTTATATGATACAGACAGGAACACTGCACATGGAATGAAACACACGGGTTTATTCTTCTGCTTTCAATACCTTTTCATCCTGAATGTATATTGCAGAATGTAAATATGCTTGGTTCAGCATATTCACTGATTTTACAAGTTTTTCCTTCAAATTTCAAAACTGAAGCCCTTTTAGGGAAATCAAGAGTTGCGACTCTATTAAAACCCTGCACCCCATACAGCTCCATTTGCAGCATATTTACGCTTACCTTTCCAATGCACAGGTGGAACAAACTATTTTAAACATGACTTTCTGAGGAAAATTTTGCTTGGATTTCTCAAAGGAGTCCAAAATCATATTGAATTTATGAGCTGAAAATCACTTCCTCTCCAACCAACATGGGACACAATCATTCTATAAAATTGTTGCAGCCTGGGATCTCCTTGGATGTGGAAAATGTGCAAGAGAAAGACCATGAAAATATATTAGCATTTTTATCCTGTTTGAGCAGCTATTACACTTGCATTCAAAGAAATGCCTGAAGCACAACTATTCCCGCACAGCTAGAATCCTTACAGTCTTAGCTTTCCACAGTCTCAGTCTGCAGAGTGAAAAGCATTGAAAAACACAAGTTTCATTAAGAAAGATAGCCCTTACCTTCCAGGAGGATGTATACAGAGTTTCTACCCGCTGGAGGGACAGGGGCCTCCAGGAGCACAATGATACCCATCAGTGCTTCAGAATAGTTCCACATTCTCCTGGCTCACTGGGTGGCTTGGCTTCAAGAGTTGGTTGTAAAGTTAAGGATTATCACTGAGGGCTCTGTATTTGTGTAAGCGAGGAGAAGAGAGGAAACTGGAGGCATCCTGCCAATATTCTCAGTGCCTGTATGCTAACTCCACTGGAGGAGAGCAGTGTGAATGAACTGCTTAGGAATGGGTTGCAGGATATCATTGTAGTGACACCACAGGCAGAAAAATTGACACTCAGAGGTAACTTCTTTAAGCTTATTGGAGACATAATAAAGTGGAGTTTTGCTGGCTGTACTGGCACTGAGAGTCAGCAGCAATCATCTTTCTTCTAATAACCAAATGTGCTGAACACAAGCTGGTTATTGCAAACACAATTATTCAGTAATTGGATAAGCCTAAAATATCTTGGATACATCCTTGATCCAAGAGCTGGCAGCTCACTGATTATATCATTGTTTGGCAAAGAGGCCTGCAGGCTGCAGGACTCATAAGATCCATACCCAGAGCAGACTGCTGGACCCACTATCATGGAATAGGTTCCAAGTTACTGATTCAACTACATTGTTGGAGAACTGGCACAAATCCTGCTAGGCATAGACACAAAATGCTTTAAAGATCTAAATATTAAAGATCTAAACACTAAACAAGAGCTGTGTAACAGCATTCTTTCAAGGCTTGCCTGCCCAGGAACATGAAACATGCACAAGGTGGTGAAGGAAAAGAGTGGTAGGACTATGTGGCACACTGGGGCATAGCTGATAGAATTGGTTTTGTCAAAAGTCAGCATCAGAAACAGTTTGATATCCCAATCAAAAATTCTACTGAGAAAAATGAAACCAAATCAAACCAAAATAACAAAAACAAAAACAAAATGACAGAAAAAAAAAAACAGACTTAGCTTTTTTTCTGCTTTCTCATTTCAGAACAAAGAAAATATATTAGAAAAGCACTAGTCCTAAAGATCAGGCATAAACTGAAGCAAGCATAAGCTCAGCAGTAGAGTAAGGAAGCTCATGAAACTTAGTCTTTTTCAGACCAATGTAATACAGAACGCTTCTAAGGAAAAGGGCAGCTAAAGACGAACAATGATTGCATAATTTGATGAGAACTAGGAAGCTATTACTACAGCTAAATGAGAAGCTATGCAGATGAGAACAGATTTAGTTAAACTAAACATATACGAGGACTACTCTAAAAGTAATGCCTCCTATTTTATCGTGTTGGCCTACAGTATTAGATGCGATTGTTGGTGGTTTGGCAGTAGAGGTTGAATCTTCCTGACTATATTCCCTTACATTTTGTTGCTGTGCGACAGACGGCAGCAGAGAGGCAGTCTGACAAAATGGCGTCTGACATGGAAGTGTGTATGGAATGAAAGTGTGTCACTGAACTCCTCCATGAGAAAATAATGGCACCCATGGACATTCATTGATGCTTGCTGAACGTTTATGGAGACCAAACAGTGGATGTGAGCACCGTGAGGTGGTGGGTGGTTTCAGCAGTGTCAACATCAACAGTGGGTGGGTGCAGTTTTCTGCTAGCATGGCATGCAGACTCTTGTTCATTGCTGGTGGAAATGCATAGCTAATGGTTGTGACCATGCTGAAAAGTAGTGTTTTGTAGCTGAGAATTTGCTCTGTCAAACAGTGTTACTGTGCTTTTTGTATCTGTTGCAGTTTCTATGAAAAGAAATAAAAGGCATTACTGTTGGAGTGACATACATATACAAACATGTCTGAAATACTTGTTTTCCATTTATGAGTGAGGGAAGACGGCTTGAATTCAATAAATATTGAGGGCATCTAATTACAGACATGTTTCAATACCTAAGGCAGTTGACAAGATTTTAAGCCCCACCTGTTTTAGACCTCCAAAAGATTCAACAAATGGTCTTCATTTGGATAAAAATTCAAATGCCCAAGCAAAGTTTATCCAACGTAGACAGTACTACCTGAGTGTATAGGCTCATATTTCAATTATTCTGTGTGAACACAGGAAATGGGTCCCCTTGCCAGGCAAAGTATAGTCCTCAATGTGAGTAAGGATTTTAGCACAGCAACTGAAAGCTGATAGTAAAACAGCTTTATATGACTTCTTCTGTAGTCATCCAGGGCTATCATGCAGTAGCTTCAGAAAAGGTTTCTAAGCTTTAATCATTGTCTTCCAGGCTGTAGTCTCTGTCTTATTTGAAACAGCCATCTTCCCCTGAGTGACTTGTCTGGTTGCATTTGTGGTACCTGACCTACTTTGCAGCACTTCCCTTGGTACCACCTCATCATCTGATGGCCCAAGAAAGCAGTCAGAATTGAAACTTGCTCCCAATAAAGGACAGTAATTAAATAAAAATAAAAACACATTTGACAGGCCACAACAAAGGCAAATCTCAACAGCTTCTGAGTGTCTGCCTGCTGAATCAAGCAGTAGTTTTTGTCCCCACAGTGCTGCAGGACGATGGATCACCAAAATGACAAAAAATCAGAGTAATACTTTGCAGTGTATTCTTTCTCCTCTCTAGAATCTTGGAGAACATCAGACACATTAATTAATCATCTCTATTTTCCTGAGGTTTACTGTTAGACCTGTTTAACAGGTGGGTAAACCACTGCACAAAAGTGTTGTGACTTGCCTTCTCTGAACTCTACACCTACGTTGGGTCAAGATGCTCCAGCACTCCAGGCTTTATTTAGAACAACCCCATCATTTCTTTAATGGTAGGCAATTTCCCTTCCTTTAGGATGAATCTTACATCCTCCCTATTTGCAATTTAAATATCATGGGAGATGAATGAGTCAATGGTAAAATTCCCATTGAGTTTAAGGAGTGTAAGGACATGAGATTTATTTCTGAAGAGCTTGTGTGCTTGAGAGCATTTGTTTTTCTTCTCCCCTCTAGCCCACAATGTTATTAACCAGTTAAATAACAAGTGTTGCCTCTCCTATGAGATTTGTCCCCTGCTTTGAGCTTTGTGCAACCAGATTGTCACTCACTTAGCAGAAGACCACATCAAATGTGGAAAGGAAAGGTTACTGCCATTTTATATAGTACAGTGAAATAATTTCCAGTTTCAAGTTTGAATGCTGTTTTGGTCACTTTCCTAATCAGTGAGTTTGTATTCAGTATGAAAGAACATTCCTGTGGAGGTAAGATTTCTAAACTTGCACCTGTACCTGATAGGATAACAACTATGACACCAAATTATGTCTGCTGATTGCAACCCTGTGTCGTGTACCAGTAGAAATTACCTTAAGCTTTTTCAGCTTTACAGATTTTCCTATAGTGTGGCCATTCTATTAATCAGGGAATAACACAGTAGTTTCTGCCCATAGTCTGTGAGCTGCAATCAATGGCATACAAGATTTCAAAAGCCATATTCCAGCAGCTTTCTCACCAGTCACAAGTGTATGGAGAAAAGTCACGTCTCCTTAATCAAACAAATTAGTAAAGTAGAGTTTATTTCCACTTGGTGCCAAAATATTGAGGACATTGGCACTTCCCTTCTCCTTCTGTTGTCTCTTTGGCTTGTTTTCTTGTGCCCAGTGTTAGCTGACGGTAGATGCCAGTTTCAGCTCACAGCCTCCTGGACAGTGCCTAGGACAGCTTTCACAAAGAAGAAGGGGGAAGGGGAGAAGCTTGCATGCTGCTGTGTTACCCTTCTTCATCCCTATGGGATTGCCTCTTGTTCTATGGCAGACCTGAGAGGCTGCCTTTTCACTCAGTTGATTTAATTTAATTAGCCTCTGTGAAGCAGAGATTTAAAGATGCTAAACCAAAGCTTACGAGAATCCAGTTGACAAAATGCAAGGGACAAAATCAAAAGCTAATTTTTTGCAAAGTTCACTGTGGACCAGCGTGAAATACATGGTAAAGATCAAAAAGTCTTAGATATTTGTCAAGAATATGAGGCTTCAAAGACAGAGTAATTTAGCATAATTCTGAAGAGCATTAGCAGACCCGCAATAAAGAATTAAATCTTGTCTCTAGTGCTTCACTTAGATTTTCAGATATGCAGTTCTGTAATTCAGCAAAATACCACACAGTATGTGCAAAATAATAATAAAAATATTCCTTGACGCATTTTCTTAAGCTTTATTCCCAATTACCTTTTGTTGCTTCTGAAAAAGATACTTTTTATTTCAGGTATTGAAATATCTACAACTGTTGTACTTTAAAAGTTCCTCCTATTTTAAAATAAATTACATTTTCTGGTAGTATTTCCCATTTAAATCTATCAATTTTTGATTGTATCCAGTGTGTTCTTCTCTCTCTGATATTAGGTCTTTTAATTTATTTCAGATGACTCATTTATTTTCTTGCTATCTTCTGAGGTTTGTAACAGTAGTAACTGGTCAACCAAAACACAACAGGAGCTAAACTCTTCACCTTCACAATTGACATTCTTTCCTCTTTAGAAGAAGCCAAATCCTGGCATACATTAGAGCTTTTACCTCTGTCTTCACGAGGTTTTGGAAACAGTGTCTATAATCCTAGATTTCACACAGCCCCAATAATTCCTTATTTGAATAACCTCACCAAGGTTGAAGGATTAAATGGATCTCTCTCTCTCACAAGAATACTTTGTGGGTCCAAATGAGCTCTGTTGAACTGAAAAGTCATGCACTAGAAAACGTGTTTCTTACTATACAGTCCTTTTCGTGTTACATTTTATACTGAGAAGTAATAAATGAAGAACCAGTGACTGTTCAGTAAGTCAAAAAGGAAGATAAATAAAACAATAATTTATCAAAAAATAACTTAAAATTTTCCTTATTTTAAGCACACTTTTCTGAAATTCTGGAAGCTGAATGCTCTGTTTTGTCTACTCTAATTGATTTCATTTTTGTTTCATACTTTTCATTGTGGAGTCTATCATGCTTCATCTAATTCTGGATGTGGAAATGATTATGAAAGCAACACGTTAGACCAGTACAGCAAACCTCTCTCTCACAAGCTGCTGCACTCAGTCACTCAGTGCCTTTCTCTCAGTTGAATTATGCAGTGGTCAACTCTCTTCCATACAACGGGTTTTGCAAGACTGCTGAATGGATGTTTTTGGCATGGTCTCATTTAGCAGATATTCTCATGTGGTTTCCATGCATCCCCATACTAATGCTGTTCTCTGTGTAAACACATGGATTGCATTATTCGATGCTCTTTTGATCTAAACATAAAATAAATTTAAAAAAAATCCCAAACTAATAAGAAGTCGGGTTTCATTTCAAGCTACTGGGCAACAGCACAGTTTCCCCTCTTGTGGATCTTTCACCTGTGGCTGCAATCCTAGCTGCATTCTGAATCACTCTTTTCTCTTCTGCTGGCACTGGCTCTTCCCTTGAATTTATGTGTGTGTCTGTGTGATTTTTCCCTTACTCTTATTTTCTGGCCTCATAACCTCCCATGAGTCTTCAACTACCGCTAAAATATGGTGCATCAGCTCTTGCCTGCTTGCTCCTGCTGGGTGGGAAAACATTAAAACATTGGGAAGGATGGTCATTCTCTCTTTGCCAGCCTGTTTTTTTGAGGCAGATTCCCCACTGGTGTAAATAGCTGAGCTTCTATGAATTCATGTTACTTACACTGAGAATCTGGGCCTTTGATTTACTTTTCCCAGCTGTAGCCATACTGGCTTGTTCATTTACTTTTATAACTGTGCCATTCAATTCCATCTGAGCACTACTATGGTGCTGTGATTTAGCTTAGACCCTACTTAACACAGAATTTATTATCTTGGTAGATAAATGATGACTGTATACTATTTCTCCTAATAACTTGCATACTTCTGATAACATAATGTGTTGAGCACATTGGATGCAGAAGGGTCCCAGGTGCTTTATAACATAGTATATGAACTATATGAGAAGATAACTTTGCTCCCTGCTGAAATGCAGCCATCTCTGCTGTGAAGCACGCATAACCACACTGCAGAAAATTTTGGGATGCAAAGTGGTGTCCAATTGAAACTGCAAGGGAAATTTTGTGTAAGTAGAATATAATTACCCAAGCTGGACGCCAGCCAGGACTCAGGGAACACCCTGTATCTTGGAGGAACTGCCAATGGGAGATGGAGATGTTACTACAGGCATACATGTTCTCATTTCTTGATTAGTTCCAAGAGGACAAGTTGTTGTCTTTTAATTTCCTCTTTGCTGCTTATCTCTCTCTCTCTTTTTTTTTTTTTTTTTTTTTTATCAGCTGCTCTTTCTGTGGCCTTATTATGTGTCATGTTCTGATTTCTCTCTTCTTACATTTCCTCTCCTACATTTCACACATCCCAGTGTTCCCCCCTTCCCCAAACATTCTTTCATCCAAAGTCCTAGCAAAAAAGACAAAATTAGCTGTTTACATCATGTTGTTGAATAAAATGTTTGCTATATGAGGGTAATATATTTCTCCATATAAATACTTACAGAATATGCAGAATCGAAAATAGTGTGTTTGTTTGTTTGTTTGTTTTTCCCCTTGATACTAAATTTTCTCCCCTCCTTGCTAAGATCATGCAATTGAAGAATGGTGAAATACTCTAAGTGGTGTGTCCATACAAAGACCTCCCCACACACAACCCTCTCCAAAACTGCTTAAGGCTTGCACTAAAATCAATGTGAAAAGATTTCAACTAGGAAAGGTTTTGTTGCTGGAAAGCCACATGATACTGAGGTGAATATATGCAGTCACAAAAATGAACTCTATCATTCTTCATTTCACTGTATAAACCAGACCTCCACTGGCTCTTGAGCCATAGCACCAGGGTGCCTTGGCAGCACACCCTGGCACAGCTAACCTTGGGCAAGGCTTTCACTCCAAAACATGTCACCGAGTGTCATGGGCTACATTTCAGTGTCTGCTCCACCAGTGATCAACTGCCCAACACTTTGTTAGAGGCTTTGACCAACTTGAGAGATTTGGAACAATCTTTGGATTCCATGGGCAGGGAGTCGCTGTTCAGAGTGGCTGGGATTACTGTTTGTATGTTTGTGGAAAAAGAGGTCTCCTTCCTCTGCAGGCATCAAAATCTTGGTAAAAACAAGAATCTGCTCCCATATCTGTAACAGTAACTATTAAATACGTGAAACTTTTAGAGAACAGTATGCTGGCTGACCCTTGTCTCTCCTGCTCAAAGTAGCATGTTCCTCTTTAATGCAATTTTTCACTCTACTAAGTGAAATCAAATGTCAAAGTTCACTAAACTCTGCTGGCTGAAATGTGATATTTTTTCCTAACTTTGTTGCAACATTGTCTCACTTTCTGTGTGAAATGTTCCACTGTAATCAAAGGCTGATGAAATATCAAGGCTCGATTAATTATTATAGTGCCTAGCAGCAGTGCTGGAGTTGGTGGGTGGCGAACTCATTCCTTTCAATTTTGCATTGAGATCTATCCTGTAACATAAGTTCTCAGGTCAAGATCTCAACATATACTTTGTGGAGAGTTTCATTCAAACTTCACACATTAGGAGACGTGCTCTTCCATATCAATACAGTCCTAAAGTAAATGTTTATTTGTTTTACTTTGAATACCATCCTCTTTTTTTCCCTTACCTGTGCACCTTGAATCAATTTGAAATTTTAGAGTTAATGTCGTGTTTGCTGAACTGATTGTCAGATGGTTTATGTGCGCATGATGAATCCCTAATAAATTGTCAACTAACTATGCAACCAGGTGAGTGAAGGGGATGATGGTTACAACAAGAGCTAGAGTATTTTAGAATGGAAAATAGAAAAATCTTCCTTGTCAGTATGTCTTTCTCATTCTTGAAGCAGGAGAGAATCAGTGCTTTCCTTTTGGCTGGAGATTCTGCAGATGTTCATTTTTGTGTACTTAATTAGCTGCATTGTCATTGACATGAACTTTTGTTAAGGGAAACTAAAAATACTTAAATAATAAACAGAAATTGAGTGTAATAATTGTACATATTATTTACTGGAAAGAGTTGAATTTATTATTATGGACATCATTGTCATCAGGGTTATCACTCTTATTACAGCTTTGCTGACATGGTAATTCCAAAGCCCAGAGGAGACAACTATGCTAAACAGAAGGTGAACATAAAATGAAAATCAGGTCCCTGCTCCAAAAAGTTTGCAAGCTAGGGAAAAAAAAAAATAAAAAATCATAGTTTCTGAAAGAAGAATTCATTTGTGATTAAATATCTTTTATTCTCTACTAGATGATTTATAGATGCTTTTAAAACTCTGGAACTGCTCAAAACTCAGTTGAAATCAATGCAAAAGCACAGCTAGGACTGATTTATTCCTTGTCATGTGAAAACCTACAGTTTATCCATACCAGAACCGTTTTCTGTAGAACTAAAATGAAACCACTTCTGGTGTGAAATACAGCAAATTTTACACATACGGTTCTTCCAAGAAAAAGAAAAAGGAAAAAAGAAAAAGAAAGGAAAAAAAAGAAGAAAAAGAAAAAGGCTTGACTCTTTAATGGCAGAAAACAAAGAAGACTATCTTTATCTCACCAAGATTCCTGGCAGAGTTCGAGCAGATCTAGCCTAGTGCAATTGTTGTCTTCTTTTGAGTTTGCTGAGGATACTGGCATAATATCTCTGTTTTTTTCCATCTGATCTCAAGTGACCGCAACTGTTCAGAGCTTTGGTTTTCTCTGATCTAAATGATTGCAGCTCAAGCACCAGTGTCCCCAAGCCCCATGCTGGGAGGCTGGCTCCGCACTGACTCAGAGGGAGCATTCCCATCTAGCTGACTCACCAGCACTCAAGTGCACTGCCAGCGATCCAGATACTAAACTGATCCTCCATCAACATGGGGAGGGGGAGGGAGGAGAACAGATTAGTTCTTAAAAATGAAATACTGATGGTAATGAGTGCATCAAGTGGGCCATTTTGCCATGTGCAACAGACCAAGCAAAACAATTTAAATGTCCGAGTTATTTAAGTTTGTAAAGCAGATGCTGTGAGTTTCCGCTTTTTTTTTTTTTTTTTTAATAGGGTTATTTATTACATATTGCATCCAGACAAATTCGTCGTCCTTTCAATGGGACTGCAGAAGGAGGGTTTTCAAACTTAATTTTTTCCCCTCTATCTCTGTGAAATGTGTGTGAGGAGAAAGTTTGTATAGTCATTATCTTTTATTAGATTAACTGATACGGTTGGTAAAAAACAACAAGCTTTAAGGCAAATAAGCTCTTCATCAAGTTTCAAATCATGTAAAGGCAGCAATGAAAAGGAGTATACAATATGATTTACTATTATTTTTGGGTTTGTTTTCATGCTAGGTTTATAAAATTTCTTCCAATATGTAACAAATACTGCCTTTGTAGCAGTTTTTTTTCATTTGTGTCAGATGCTTTTATGATCTACAGAAAAAAAATAAAATAAAAAAAATAAAAAGAGAGAGAGAGACATTTGTGTTTGCTTTGTTTTTCACAATGGAACTGTAAATCAATGTTATCAAGCAAAAGGCAAAAGTACAGAAAAAAAATCAGGTAAAGAAATAGATTTTACTTTATAATTCAGCCATTTCAAAATTCTAGTGAACTTAATTTCATAGCAGAAATTTACTTCAAGTTATGATTATTCTGCCTTGTCAGAAAAATCCTTCTGATAGTAACTGTTGACACTGATTGCTTCCTATTTTGATTTGACAGAGCTACCTACTCAGATGGGGAAACTGTTTTCAATGCAACCCTGAGGAGTGCCCCATCTGACAATATAACTCTTAGTTCTGTTTTAGGAACATTTAGAAGAGTATTTTTGCAGGGCTGCTCTTGCCTAGGTTAGTATGGCTAGTTTCTTGGTTTTTTTTTGTTGTTTATTTTTCAGTGGAGAGAAAATCAATCTTATTGTTGCAAGTATAACACAAATATTTAGGGAATAAAAAACATAGTAGCAGGGATTATGGAAATCATAGTAGAACAGGCAGTATTACATTTTGTGAAGGTTATCCCCTTCACCATGATTTTTCACCTCTTTTAAAGATGAAAGGTAGAGTGGTTCCTCAAACTTCATCTCTGCGTTCTATTTCCTTTCCATTTTCCCTCCCTGTCAATAGGATCCCACTAGATTATTAGATAATTTCCTTTGGCTTAAGTGAAAGACAATTGTGTTTTTTGGATGGAAAATCATGTGTCTTCTATTATTCTACATGTTTAATTTAGCTCATGGATAGAGGCCCAATAATGGAACAGGATACTTTACAAATCAATTAATTAGTTACCTCTTGAGCTCCTAGAAATATAAAGGTGAGATATAAGGAAGTAACAGAAAGAACATTTTTTAGTTTTTTTTAATTCATGATAAATTTTTTGCTATGTAGTAAGAGAAGTTATAATATAAAACATACTTTGTAGTGCCAGAACATAAACCTTTACTTGCAACTGAAGAGTGTATAATAATGGAATTCTGATTCATGGCAGAGAAAAATACTGCTGAAAGAAATATTATTTTAATGAAGTACTTCAGTGGGAGCAAAAAGTATTTTTAGGCAGATAAGAAGGCAATAACAGTAGTCAGAGAAGACAGCCTGAGTCTGGCCATCCCCCCATTCCAAGAAAAGACCAAACTTGACTGCACATTAAGGGGAAAGATGGGGTAGTTTGACTGAGAAATCGTGTTTAGTTTTTTAACAATAGACATTAAGCAGCTGTGGGTTTTTGTGCCAAATCTTATTACCAGAGTTAGATTGTTTAACCTTTCTTTGGAAAAAAAAAAAAAAAAAAAGCATAGAAAAAATGGAAAAAATATTTGAGTTCTTAATACCTCAGTGTACATTGGAGAACCATCCCTCTTTCTGTAATAACATATGAAGTGCAGTGCACTAGATTGCATTTTTAATGCATCAAGAACATTACTTTGCAATGAATGTGCTTCAGAAAAACAGCTTTGCTGCGTATTTTATTGGCTGAGTTAACACAACAAATACTATAAATCCAGTAATTACTAATTGCCTCCTCCATTATAATGTAAGAAATGAATCATAAACCTTTTATTACTTTAACGGTGGACTACAGGAAGGATTAATCTTCCAGTGAAACATTTTTCATATTTACCTGGTTCCTTCTGTTATGCTGCATTCATTTTCTCTTCCCAATCTTCCTATTTAATGCTCTGTAGTGGCCCCTACTGGGAAAGACATGCCTGGAACTTATCAGAAGCCTTGGCATCTGGTGAGAGATCTATTTAGCTGTTGGTGGTTTAGCTATTACCCCTTGTTGGGGAGAGGAAACAAAACTGCAAGGCAGTTCTAAGTAACCTTTTACCATCCACTGCTCTGGTTGTGTCATGCACTCTGCTGCTACATCTCTAATGCCCCATTCCAGGGTACCTGGAAGCTGGTGTATAGATGAATCTGACAAAGGGAAACTGAGAAACATAACTTGTTGTATGAATGAATACTACTAAGAGAGAAATGTTATATTCAAATATTAATGCAGATTTTGTGTTGATCCCCTCACATAATTCAAACATGTAAGTGGTTTCATTTTCTTTTCACACAGTGAAGTTGGTTAATAAATCTGGGGTTTGCTCTTGAATTTCAGATGCTTACAGTAGAGTTCAAATGTCTTTTTTCAAGTGGTATTTATCTTATTGCTGTTTTTAATATTGTTATTAATGATTTCAGATTATAATGTCACCTTGAAGTCCTAACTGAGCTCTGACTGTATCTGGTAGGAAATGTTTACATGGATATGAATTGGTGGTTCCAGCTCCAGAAAATAATAAAAATAGTAGGGAGAGAAAAACGCTCCTATCAAATCAGTGTCTGAATGAGACAAAGACCTAAGATTTTGTCTAGTTACAAGTTCTCTGTTCTGCACTGTCTCCTTCCAAAGCTAAACAGCCCAATGAAATAACTTACAATACTCTGCACAGAATATGCAATCCAACATATACAGACCAAATGCTCCTCATTAGGAGAGAAATTCCTTGAAAACATTTTAACTGTTTCAAAACTAGACTCAGCTGTAAGAGTTATAGGTGACTCAGGGCAGAAGATTATATATTAAGAGGGGAATAAATCTTGTGCATCTTGAGGCAACTTTCTGCCCTTCTAGATGGATAACACAGCCTTAACTCCATAATGTCTTTATACACACCAAAATACAGATAGTCACTATAAATGGCCAACCGAAAGATTTTCTTTTGTAGGTCTGTACTCATCTTTGACCTCTGTTTATCATTGAAAACCAGAAGCAACTCCACTGAACCCAGTAGATTTAAGGCACTTTACAGATAGAAGCTTACAAAGAATTCAAAGTACCCAGTTCTGGAACTGGAAAACACTGTGAAAAGGCAGAAGAAGAATCTGAGGAAAAAAAAACAAACTTAAATGCTTTAATTAACTTAAAAATAATAATTAAAAAAAAAAGATTTAAAGATGATTTTTTCATTATTCGAATATCAAAAAGATGTGAGAAATCAAATTAGTTAGAGCACATTAGTTTTGTGGCTTATGACAAGGACAGATTCCACAGAAATTGATAAAAAGATGTCAGATGCTTATAGTTTGCTATCCAGAGTGGTTCTTGCAAACATCATTATACAGGATCCTTTGTTTTCACCCAACTTTCCAGAAATAAATGGCCAATATACTTGACTAAACATTTATGTGGACTTCACAAGGACTGAGATCTTGAAGCCTGGTGAGGTGCAATAGGTGGATGAAACAGGGTAGGAGGAAAAGATTACAATACAAACAGCATTCAGAGAAAAGAAGAAAAAAATTATTCAGAAAACTCAGCTTCCCACTTCTGTTGCTGCACTCCTCTGGTGTTTAGAGCTGTACATGTAAATAGAGCAAATATTTTCATCTCTGCTGACCTCCTCGGTACACCAGGTTGTCATCATTTTCCTCCTTGAAACACCAGTTCTGCTTTCTTTTGGATGTCACACTATTTCCAATTACCTAATGTAATGATAGGTAATATGACAACATGAGATAATATGATCAGACCAGTAGTATTGTTTTCATTGCAGAGAAAAGCACCGGTGTGATGATGTTTTGATTTAAACTCAGCCCCCTATTCCCTTTTGTATTTCAGCAGCTGGGCTTAAGCGGACAACTTAATTTCACTTGATCTCTATTTATGTCTAAGAAAGTTAAACAACTGAATAAATCAGTACAAATATTCCTCATCACTCTCCAGCCAAAGCACAGTAGATTACAGGTTTCTCAAAATGAGCTTTATTGCTAAACTTTATAGCTTGCATTGGGTGACCGTGGAAAGGTATAGACCAGACCGCAGGGAGACTTCAGGCCTGGCCTCTCTGAGAGAGACCATGACAACCCTGTGCTGGTCACAGTCGACTGTAGACAGCAATGGGTGGACCACCAGACACAGCTGTGCTCACCTGTGTGAAAACATATCTCAGAAAGGGCAGAAAATGTTGCACAGGGGGAGCAGATGTGTATGTCCTGAAGGACTCGTGGCCTGTGGGAGAGAGCCCACCTCACATCCGGGGACAAGTGAAAGAGGGAAGGAGCAGTGGGGAGAAATAATTAATTTCCTTTTCACAGTTCCTTTCAGATTTAAAAAGCTCAAAATATTGTAGACCATTTATTTTCTAAGATTCGGAATCATGTTGTCACATGGGGAAAGACAGTAATATCCATTCTGAAAGGAGTTAGTGATAAACCCATCGTAACAGAGTGACATAATTGGAGGCAGACCACAGCATTCCTAATGCTTCTCTAACAGTTCATTTTATGTTCCAGATTAAGTCACCTCTGACACTGTTAATTGTCAGATGACTTTCACTGTTTCCCAAATCCTATTGTTGGACACTTTTTTCTTAATTTTGGTCATTTCACGTTGGTGTTTGCAAGCCCTGGCTCACAGGAGATGTTGTCTTATATTTTACTTTGACTGTTATACCATCAGTTCTCAGCCAAATACAGCATTCAGAAATGACAAATCAGCCTCCTGCATAGTCATGAGAGTGACTGTAATTGGAAGGTTAGAGGTGAAGGAAAATGATTTTTTCTTGCAGCAGGACTTCTCTCAAGAAGCATTGTTTTTATGAGTTTTTGTCTATAATCTTTCTTAAAGAAAAAGAAAGTAGCGTTCATAATCTTTCTTAAAGAAAAAGAAACCTTTCTTCTGAATTGAAATTTTCAAATGAATCTAGGACTATTTTTTCTTTTTTAATCAGATTCGAAAGAATTCTAGTTCCTAGCCTTTGGTTAGGGAGATTAAGAAGGGCAATAAGAGATATTAAAGGTTAAATTCAGTGCTAGCTCAAATCAAGAGAAACCTGTGGATAATCTAGCTGTTCTGTCTGCTTTGTAACTGTTATCTACAATTACAGCTCCATAAAGAAGCTTTATGTAAGTCATCCATCGTCCCTATCACAACATGCTACACTGTCCCCGGTAGCTGACTGACCATGTATTACAGATGTTAGTTTCTTCATTAAATACTTAGCTGATGTAGAGGAGTTTGTGTGAATGTGGGTAAAAATGCAGATGCATATATATATAAACAAATCCAAATGTGAGCGAGCAACAACCAATGTAAATTTTATTCATGTCTATCTAAGGTTTTAATGACAGCTCCAGCACTGTCTCAGGGTTAAGGTTCATGAACAAAACAGTGATAAAGGACTATCAGCTGTCACAGCTGTTAAAATAAAATAAAAATTAAAAAAAAAAAATAAAAAAGAAGAAGAAGAAGGAAAGAAAAGAAAAAAGTTTTTGTTAATTAAAAGGATTTTGCCTTAGAATCAAAGAGGCTGTGGATGAAGAAATCTACAGAAATTATCTAAGGCCGCCTCAACCTTAGCATTTATTATTCAACACCTCACTCATTGCCCTGATTATAAATATTTAATCACTCAACAACTGTAAGTGCTTGTGTCTTCCTGGAGGACCTGCAAGCATTAGGAAATAAAGGGATGGGGGGGGAGTGGGGAAGAGGGGGATTAGAAAGGCAGAGAGCCTAAAAGATGTGTTGAGATTATGCAGGGACATGTGAAAAGGTGTGAAGGACGCCACTGAATTGGGCCTTTGTAATCAGGTTGCACGAACACCTGAACGCTAATTCATTTTGTTTCTATTCACTGGACTTCAAAGCCATATTTTTTTTATTGCATGGCAGTCTCTGACAGAGGGTGCCCTTGGAGAAAAGGCAGAAAATGTTCTTAATGAAAGCAGAGCCCGGAGCAGAGAGAGGTGCCATCCGTGTACCCTCCTTTGTCTGTCACAAAAAAAGCAGGCTAGCTTGGCAGGCTTTTGGGCCTATCAATAATACATGAGAAGAATTACATCCACCCTGATGCCAGGAGAAGAGAACAGCAGAGAAGAGGGTTGTGTTACACTACCCTGAACACACGTTTACTTCCTATATGTCCTCCTTCTTCGTACAGAACACATACTTTTGAATATAAGTTAGTAATGCATGGCTTACATACTCTCTAAAGGAATGTTGTTACTTTCTGTATCTTTGGAGGATATGCAGATATTTTTCCAATGCAGGTAGGCACCTTGGAGAATGCTGTTTCAGTCTGAAATCTTGTGAGACTGGTTATAAGAGCTGTTTGTTTGGTTTTTGTTTTTTTTTTCATTGTGAGGGGGGAAAAGAATGTTAAAAATATAGCGGGGAGAAACCCTTGTCACTTCTTAAAACTGTACATTGTTTTGAGTGCCCCCAATTTGCCTTCACTGTGAGGATTCTGGTTTAGACGTGAATGTATTTCATGTTCTTTTCCTTTGGTGTTTATTTATTTATTTATTTTTACTCAGCATTGGAAAGAAAAAATAAATACCTAAAGAAGAGTAAGTTTTGAATATACTTTCATGCAAGAATGAGGAACTTCCAAAACCTCAGTTTATTAAAAAGGCACAGAGTAAAAGTATGGATACATGCTGCAAACTGAGTCTTTCTTTTTTAGCTTCCCTCCTGTAACAAGATCTGCACCCTTGAGGGCTTATTTCTTTCCAGACAATATTGTGCACTTTCCATAATTTCTTGTATAAACATGTCCTCCGCAAGCACAGCCACTTGTGATTTGGCATAGTACTCAGAGGCCAGTATTTTCTTCTTCAAAGTTTCAGGATACGGTATGGACTTTCTACAGCTCGGCCTAGCCAATTCTATTGCACAGAGCTGAGAGTTTTGCATATTTTGTTCAGTTCAGTTCAGTCCAAGTGCTGCTCCTGAAGCCTGCAGAAGGAAAACCTTGGCAAGCGCTTCAACCTTCAGCACTTAAGTTAGACTTAGATGGGTGTGGTGAACCAAGCTCTCTTGTGTCTTGAGGAAGGCTGATCATGCAGTTAAGCTTAGTCACATATATAAAACCCTCCTTGGGAAAAGTGACCCAATTGGGCAGGCAATGCTTGAATTTGTGAATACAGTTCTTCCTTCCCTGAGCAGGCAAGGGGCCTGAACCAAGCATACCATTCCTGGTACAAGTGGCTGACATCCAGCCTCACCACCCTGACTGTGTCAAATCTGCTCCACAGATCAGCGTGCTCTTCCTAGTCAGAAAGTGATGCTGCCACATTTTTCTTGATGGATCCCAATGACCAAGTAAAAGTCTCAGGGGAAGAAGATAAATTTGAGGTATCCAAATGCAAATGTTGGTGCTCTTCGTTCTTCAGCTGGATGCTGGCCAGAATGTCCAGAAGCTGTGAATGGTCTTACGATTATTAACACTAGCCTCAGGAAAATACAGTAGATGACATGGAAGTAAAGAAAAAAACCTACAGCTCCACTTTCTTTAAAGAAAGAAATTCTTTCAGCAGGATTTGAGTTTTTGTGACTTCTCTTTGAGGGACCACAGAGCTCTGCAGTGGGAGTTATGAGATATTATTTGGAGTAGATTAATGTCATCTCATCCAACATAGATAAGTAAGAGAGTATTAATGTTATGCCATGTCAGCAAGCTGATATCTCATTATCTTAAAGTGGAAGATTCATAGCCAGCCTTGCTTACTACAGTTCCACTTTTGTATCACACATTGTGAAGAGGAAGACAATCCATGCAACTGTCTCCTGCCTTTAGGATGGTTGTTTTGTAGGGATGCAGTCTGAAAGAGACAAGATAAAGGGAAAGGTATTGTCACTGGGGTGCTTAGTCATGATCAGTGTCTGAGCTGGAGCTTGGGATGGTCATAACTAGAAACAAATATTTTACTCCAAACTCTCTGCTAGTGCACAAAATACAGTACTCTGTTTTCACAAAAACATCCAGGCACTGGAGCCCACTGACCCAAGAGGAGCTTGGATATGATACGATTCCCCTCACTTATGGCTCTCCAGGACCACACAGTACTACTGAGAGATTCAGATAAGGTATGTGTCCCTCTCTATCACCGCAAGTGTTGTTACCTGCTTAGAAAGCTAACCTACAACCTGTAAATCTTGTTGCAATAATGAATCTTGGCACAGCCTGTGCACTGTCTCCTCTTTCTTCTCCCTCCTCCTCCTCCTCCTCGTCTCTTTCTCCTTCTCTCTGTGCCTGGGGTTGGCCACAGCTAGAGCTAAGAGCATGCTTCTATGGCAGTGCCAAGCAGCCCCAAGCTTCTGCCAAGCAACTGCCTGTTTTGTCTTTGGCTACTGTGTGTAAAATGGCAGATCTAATAAGACAACGTGGAGCAGCTGGTTTTGGCTGTTCCTCTGGCACAAGAAATTATAGCCGCAAGTTGGGGTGTGAACGATTTGTACCTCAAAGACCATATTCACCCGAGTGAACTCCTTTGAAAATTCCTTAGTGGGAACGATTTCTTGGCCCCTAGCCCCAGCACATCACTTGTGCCAGACTTCACTGTGTGCTCTTCCCCTGTACTGCAGTTTGCTTACTGAGGCATTGTAGGTGTAAAGACCCACCAGTGCTTAAGCAAGTGACCAATTCAGAATGAAAGCCTTTTGAAAAGGCTCTCCAGCCTCACGGCAAGAGAGCCAGAGGCACAGACTTTGCCTCTCTGCCTTCTGCAGAAGGTATGTCCCAAAATATCAGCTCAGGGATCACCCCTTATTTGTGGTTTGTGAAAATGCTAGTGGTGCCTACTCTCTGCAAAAAGACGTGAGCCATAAACATGCTAATGGCAGATTGTAGTTCTGGCTTCAAATGTGAAGATACAATTAACTCTAAGAGGTCTGTTCTTCCCTTGCTTTATGTAGATGAGTAAAGTTAATGGGATTTACACATATGGACATCAAGAGGAAACTTACTTTGTTTGAAATTAATACATTTATTTTTTTGACATGACTAACTTCAAGCTGCAATAAAGTACACAGTGCCTTAAAGTGAACTGCAAAAATGCTGTAATTGATATCACTGTTAGTGCTTCTTTCACCTGTCTTTGATTGCTTTGCTTTTTTTTTTTTTCCCAGAGAATAAAAAAGAATTGTGCAATGCAGTTTTGATAAAGATTAAATAAAAACAAAAAATAATTTCCACATATACTGTACTTTTCTTAGTAAGATCAGTGCATAATGTGTCATCTTCCTCTCTCCTCCTTGGAGAGATAAAAAGTGACTCATTACCTTGCTTCACTTTAATATTTTAAATATATGAGAAGTCAGAGACAGTAACAAGAGAGTCAGTGAACAGGAATATGAATGGTGGAGGTGAAGGAAGAAGGCTTGGAATGATACATAAAAAGCAGAAGTAGAAGTGAAGTAATGTTCTGGAGAATAAGCATACTTGCTTTTGATGGGGGAGGCAGGGACAAGTGCAGTTCTATTTACTTAATTAGCATGTGGAATACTTTGGAATAAGTTATATGCATTTTGATCCCATATGAGTTATTATACTAGCTTGCCAACATAAAAACATTTGGAAATGCCAAACAGTGTAGTGAATCTTTAAAAGAGCCTTTTTGCAATCAATGGTTGTTTTATGTTGCTATTAGAGAATGGAATGATATACGGCATTGCTGTGTGATATACTGCACCCCAGTTTACTGAATTTATCAGAGAAACAAACAAGATCATAATAACTCACAAGCACTGAGAGTAGTAGAAACCTGTGTGGGCTTCCCAATAGTTTAGCTAATCCTTCACAGCATACTGTATACTGAAACACACTATCATCTTTTCACTCCCTACTTCTAAGTCATTACATAAGGACGCTTTTAACATACATTATTGAAAAATCTCTATTACAGTTCATCATTTTAGTGAATTTGATTAAATCTCCATGACAGAAAATAAGGCATTATAACACTAGCACTTGTATTGCAAAGGTCTTGTTGTAGCTGAAGCTTAGATGCCTTATTATGTTCAAACAAACTGTTCTGAGAAAATAATTTGGTGAGAAATGAACTTAGAAGAACTAAAAGCATTTAGATCTGAACAAATTACTGAGCAGAATTGCCTTGCCATGAAATCTTAGTCTCATTGTCAAAGATGTTTAGTCTACTCTGAACGTTTGATCTATAAGAGCAAATTTCCTTTTCCACAGTTTTGGCCACAGAGACTCCATGAGGTTTCTACAACTTGGAACTTAGAGATCCCTCAGCTTGATTTTAGAGCCAAATGTTTCTGGGCACTCCTCCTCCTGAGCTTTGGCTCAGGACTTTGGCAAAAGTCACAGACTAGAGCCGAACAAAAAAGTTGTCATGCCTACCTTTATGCCCTTATAAAGAGGGGAGCCACTGACTGACAACATCAGATCTTCTCAGTCCATTGTGCAGGCTACGAGGTTAAAACAGTGATATCACAGAGTGCAAAAAGTCCTCCCGGGAAAGCTGACAGCACCAGTAGGGCATATTCTTACCCTTGCCTCACTCTACTGGAAACATTGGAATGGGCTCTGGCACATGAGTTTGTCACAACTTGCGATGGATCTACTTGTATCTACAAATTGACTGGCATGATAACAGATGGTTTTTCTCTGTGCGTTTATCTTGCTTAAATATGGCACTGTCCTTGATGCTGAATGGCTGCTGGCTTCCACCCCAGAGGTGGCTGTACTTCAGTGTCAGATAACAGAATAAAATGCCCTAGGAAAAAAGAGAAGGAAAAAAGAACTGTACAAATATCATGTGTTGCTCATACAGTGCTTACACAATTTATGAATGCTTTTACTGTTGACTTCCTGGTGGACCTTCTCTGCCTGGAATGTTGCAAGATGCATTCTCGTATGGTTCATATGTAGTGGTCTGCAACCACTGCACATCAGGACAGGGAACAAGCCAACTCAGGACGTGCTCCCAGTGAGAGGCAGAAAAGAAATGACTTGCTGCCTCTCTGCAGTTACCTCTATGAAATTGTACATAACAAGACCACAATAATGCCACACAGTGGCATTATTATCTCCAATTAACAATAATGCCACACAGCGTCTGTACAAAACTAAACTTTCCTTACAGAGTAAAAAACTGATCATTGTCATCACGTGTGTTGGAACTTATCAGAATATCCACCTCCTTGTTGGTCTCAGAGTCATAGAAGATTATATAGCTGCAACAGGAGTGCCTAGTAGACACAGACACATAGATCTTTTTACTGAAATATGGAAATAAATGTCTGATTCCTTTTCCAGAAAGGACAGTGCCAGGCAAAAGGCACCATGTTATCCCTCTGCTTTTTATGTCTCCCAAAAGAACATGGTCTCTCCTATGTATGTGGAGCCATTTTGTCTTTCTGATGCAATGCTGCAATGCACCATGCCTCTCAAAAGATCTGCTTCAGAGATATGGTTGTGATATCCCTAGATTGTTGCCTTTGCTAATGAACCACAGCTTCTTCTGCAAGAAGTTCTGGCCAGCGCTCCCTAGGCAGTCGTTCATGTAGGGCAGCACCTGCTGGAGCAGGCAGATTTCCACTTCCTCTGCCCCCATGTAGAGACTGCTTCTTAATCCAGGTGCATCCCCATGTGCAGTGTTCTCGGGTTCCAAGACTTTGTGAGCAGCTTGTCACTTGATACATCTGATTACCATAGTTGTACTAGACTTTACATAACACCTCTACATGCATGTTGACACCTCACATGATAGTCAGAGAATTTCCCAGACACCCTTTGCAATGTAATGTTGCACCAAATTCATCAAAGCTGGCACAAGGAGACATAAATCATAGTTCCAGATCCTACGCTGGGCATTTGAGTTGCACAGTCTCCCTAGAGGATAACCAAAGTTTCCAGTTGCTATAGATCTTCTCTTCTGTTGTGGATTATTTTTTCTTTTTTTCCCCATCCAGGTTATCAATCTTTGAGTAAAGCCTTAGAGAAGACAGGGCCTCTGCCAGCGTATGTTCTAAATCACTGTAGTTTACCATCTGTGAAGGCTTCTACTCTACTTGTGGTTTAGATCAGGTGCATCAGGTGGTTGGAGTGTAACTGAACTACAGGACATGTGTCAGATCAGAAAACATTTTCTGCCACTCAAAGGAAGTTGGACATGATCAGAACTTTTACTGTCAAAATCACCTAGGCATGTTTCCCCTGTTATTCCCCTGTGACAGCTATTCTACTGGCTTATTCTACATACTTAATGTAAACAAAGAATATCACTCTTGATCTGTTTGCATCTTCCTTTCATTCTTGTCTTGTTGTTTTCAATTTCATCTTTTTCTTAAAAGATTTATCTTGGTTTCAGCTATCAGCTGTGTGCAGAATCGTGATTTCCATTTTCATATTCTTAACTAGCAAGTATGCTTTAGATTTTCCCCATTATTTTTCCATGTAGTTCCCTTCTGATCATTTATTTATTTGTTGCTCCAGATGGTATGCTTTCTTATTAGTTGTCCAAGATAGAAAACAGTATTCTATTTGTGTGTAAGACCACACTTATGTAAGAAAGGGCTCTGAACTCATTATATGGCGTTTCATGGCACAGTTTTTCTGTATCTTCGGCCCCCATTTGGCCTTTGTTTGCTGCTATGTTATGAGTAGGGCTCATATTTACTTTTAATTGTCAACCACTAGTTCTAGATCTTCTTTCTGGATCATTTCTCAGAAGAACTTCTATACCACAGATAATTTCCTTGCTTTATTTCTTGAATCTAACTGTAGTGCTGTACAGTGAAGCAACTGGAAATTTATTTTGTTTAATATCTATTCACACTGTTATAATTAAATAATCTAATTCTTCATTTCTGTCCTTTATACCGCCTGTACATCCACTAACCACTAATTGTCCACTCCTCTCATCCAATAGTTCTGTTAATATGTTGCCTACTCTGTATTTGAGATGTTTAATAAATATATTACAGAAGACAAAAAGCTGATTCCTCTGGTGCCCAGGTCAGCACCACTCCTCAGTCATTGCACTATGGTTTATCATTACCCTTTCTCTGCAGTCTTGTTAACCCTTTTATCCATTAATGTTTGTTTTCAATCCACATAACACTGTTCTCCTCCAAGCCATCTTCAATTAAGTTTTCAAGTAAGGTTTTGTCAGACACTGTATCAAATGCTGTTCTAAAATCTCGATATATTACGTCTGCCACTTCCCCTTCATCCATTAATTTTGATGTTTTATCCAAATATGCGACCAAGGTTGTCTACCAGATTAGGAAGGAATTTTTCAAAGGACTCAGGCCTGTGCTCCACATTCACACAATTTGCATATATTAAAGGTATAGCAATATTTTTGTACGCAAAACTAAATTGCAAGGGTAAATCAAAGTAATTGTTCTTCTACCATCTTATTTTTTCCATCTACCGATGGCTATTGGACAAATATGTACACTTCTGTCTGGAAGTCAGTTGCATGTGAAGACACTTTCAGCTAAAAAAAACAAAATACGTGTTACCAAAAATCTGAATATTTTTACTTGTGTTAATAGCTTTTTATTATTGAGAGAATTATCCAGAGGTACAACTACAAATAAAATTGAAATGCAATGTAAAAATGCTGGAAGAAAGTTATTTGCAAAGAGGAAGCCTCTGATGATATGCTCATCATTACAAGAAGATTCTTATGTTTAATGACTATGATTCTGTTGTTCATTGTATGATTAGAGCTTTTTTATCAATCTCATTTTGGAAGATTTTTTAATTTTATTTTAGTGTCTAATAGCAAAGACTAATTAGATCTTTGGATGATAAATTGTTGTAAGCAGCAATCTTTTTATATTTGAAAATAGTTGTTATTTTTGTTTTCTTCAGTCTACGTGATTTCCCTAACCCTTCATAAAATATTTTTAGAATGACATTAGCTCAATACGTTGGTTGACTAAGATGATCTATCTTTTAGTTTATTTTGGAGTTTTACCATAATAGAAAAAAAGGATATATATAAAATATTTTTTACTCTGTCTTCTTTTTTCAAAAGGCGAATAATCTCCAATTGTTTTGGATAAGGGATTTGGTCACTGTCAGAATACAGATATTGAGCCAGATTTTTCCAGGTCTTACAACCATGCGCTTCTCTTTAACTCATTGAGAAAAATGCTCAGAAATTTGGCCAGCCTATATCGTGAGGAGTTTATTTGGTGGGGTTCTTCTCTCTGTCCATCCATCCATCTACCCATTCATCTGAATCTCTAAAGCTGCTGTCTTTTTCAGCACTTAGAAGCAGCTGAGTTTCTTTTATTTCTTGCACTGCATATGATTAGGGCTAAGAAAAACATGTAGTGCTAAAGTGGCAGTACAGACTCAGAGGAAAACCTGTCTCTGAAGAGCTGTCACGTACCATTTTGTCCAGGCTGCTCATCTAAACTCAGAGAGCTAAATTTATTCCTGTTATAACTCTCTGTCTTCATTACAGTTTTGGCCCCTTATGCCTTCTTTCCACTCCAGGGGAAACATTCTTCTCAGCATATGAACAATTACTGCAGTATCTCCACTGATCTTTTCTTTTTTGTGTAGTCTTGTGAACTTTTATCACTGGCAAGAAAATTTCTTGTAGCCAAAAGACTCATCCAGAGTTTACTCAATTATTAAAGTTAGAGCACTAACTTTTGTAAGCAATCATGATGTTGACTAGTCTGGAATATTTTCAGTTGAGATAACTTGACAGTATGCTGCTGGAAAGTGATGAGTTTCTGAGGTATCTGCAGAGACTGCTCCAATTGAAGGGATGCATTATATTAACTGTAGATCTGAACAGGCTGAAACGTAGAATTTTGAAATTTATCAGTGCAAAATGGGAATCTTTCCTTTTCTTTAAAATATTTAATCTATTTTCCCTCTGATTCAACGTACCATCTATAAAAGGTTAAAAACACAGAAAACAAGTGACCTTCCACTATGCCTCATAGAAATTTCATAACCTCTTAGGTTATATTTGAAATTCTCAGTGATATACTAAATTGTATGTGCTGACAAAGGAATCAGCCCTATTATCATTTTTGTTCCAGTGGTAAAATCAAATATGCTAAGGGTGTTTTGGGAAGTAAATAAGCACACAAAACTCAGTACAGATGAGAAATGAACAGCAGTCATCTCTTATAAAAAAAGTTATGTTTCAGCACAGAAGAAGACATAATTAAAATCTATATGTAGGAAAGGAAGTTCTTTGGATAACTGCAGCAATGGTGAGTGTGCCATATGAGTGAGTGGCTAGAAGATAAGATTTTTAATTCTACTCTTTCAGTGCTTATACAGCTTTGAAAATCTAAGCCAATTAATATCAGAAATGTGAATACCATTTTTTCTTCAAATGAGAATAAAAAGAAAATGAATAATTTACTGTATTTTTAAATAAATAATAATAATAGAGAATATTTAGAAAGCCTTTACTTTCATAAGGGAAGGCAGGAAAGCTTCAGAATTTTAGACAAGAGAGCTACTGTGAATTCTCATCAAAGTCTAAGGGAGGTACTCAGCATTGCCTTTCATTTATCAAGGACCAGATTTTGCCACTGTCACTCTCACTGAGGACTACCTTATTCCGCAAGTGATCTAATTGACTCAGTGTCAGAATTTGCCTCTAATTAAGGATGTTCTTGTGATTAGAGCACAAGGTGCATGTCAAGAGACTTGTCTTTTTTGTGGTTGTTCTGTAGGCTTATGAAAGTCAGACAATACTACCAAAGCAAATGTTAAAATCTCATATTAAGGCAGGATCCCTCTCTTCTCTATTACTGAGGCTGATAAACAAAAACTCTCATTTCCAGGAGTCTTAGCATCTCTCAGTCCAGTTGAATTCCAAGAGAAAATTACTGAACTTTGTGTATATATATCACCATTTGTCACTTCTGAGTAATCTCTGGAACTTAAGTACACAGGCTGCTGGCTGAAGTGATAGAGAATAAATGCACTAAGAAAGTAATTGCCTAGATACAAGAAGATGGCATAGTTCCAGAACCCAGGTTAATGGAAACCTGTGAAAATATCAGTTTGTGATTACTTGAGTTTCAGTTTGCTTTTTGTTAAATGGTATTAATAATGCAGCCCACCACAGGTATATTTTGAAGCATATTTACTTGTCCTGCTATTTTACTGAGCTATGTGAATATCTAGTACTGTATTCAGTTACCAGCAATTTAGGGCAGATACTGTTTTTGGCTCTGGAATTATATCATTCAAGTACAATACATTCTGGACATGACTGAGACAGATATTCTAATAGAACAAATAATAATTCTGTATTTATTGTTGATACTGCTCTTAATATCAACAGTACAAAAAGTAGTACAAGCAATATAAAATAATATAAAAATCAGTGTAGTAAATTGTTTTTCATTAGCAACAATTCCCAAACAGGATTTTTGCTTACATATGGCTGTTCTTTGTACAACATAGACAAAGTTTTCCCCCTGCTCAGTGCAGGCCACCTCCTAGTTGCAGCTTAAACCAGCTGCATTTTCAACTGCAGATAAAAATGTTGAAACCTGGAAAGGGGCTGGAAATATTTAGAACAGGATGGAGCCAGAAAATTGATTGGAGATCATAGAGCTAGACAAATCTGCTTAAAATGTAAATTGAAAGATAACATACATGGAACAGGAGATGACATGCTTTATATGCTAAGAGGATGTAGCTTGTTTTATGCAGATCTTCCTATGGTCTCATTAATGACTAACTTTTCAGTCTTGGGATCTCTTTCTGAAATCAACAGAAATATTAGGTGATCATTGATTCTCCCCTTCGCTGATGGCAATGATTATCAAATATTAGCATGCCATCAGTCTCTATTTAAACCTCCTCAAGAATGAATTAAGCATGGTAACTAAGTAACCTTGAGCCCTCCTTCAAGATCCCATTAAGATACTGTAATATAAGTGTTACAGGTAAACACTCTGCATGCCCTGAAATGAAGAGATTCAATATTCCACGCTAAATCACATTCCAGAGGAATGAAATAATTGGGGGGTGGGTGGGAGGAAGGGAAAGGATAAAGAACCATAAACATAGAATAGCTTAAATTTACAAAACACCAGCGTATTCAAGCAATAGAGTATACTGATGGGTATCTTCGTCTCACAAGCTGGTATGAGTTCCACTGTTGTGTAGATTTAATTCACCCTATTAAACTGTTGTTTATTCAATTGAGTCTGTAGGTGTCTACCCATGGATCTTATATGCTTAATTGCTTAATTTATAGGCAGAGTTGCTGTAGTACTTTTAAAAAGACTTCTGGTATTGGTTTCCTTTCCCATCACATTACTGAAATAACGATAACCAGTTACAAGAAATCTTTCAAAAGCAGAAATGTGAATTAACTGCTTAAGACCTAATGGCTCACAAAAGAATTTCTGTTAGCAGCAGACCACTGGAATCTTAAAAATTTCCTCATGAAACAACCTATCTTTTGATTCTATCTCTTGAACAAAAGAGTGGTCACTTCAGTGAGATAGCTTTTGGCCTAGGTTTACAGTGAAATAGATGTATCAAAGCTACATCTTGCTATATTGTTGGAAACTAAATGCATGCATAAAATTTTCCTGTACACAGAAAAAGAGAAGGAAAACGGTAGTGCTCATCCTGGTTTGTCGAATTCTGTTTCCTTTCTTCCACATTTTCTTTCTTTCATTGGAGTTTTACATGCTTTCACTTGACTAGGGATTAATAGGTTTGTTAACAGAGCCAGGATGGAGAGCTGGAGAGGGAGAGAGAGGGGAGGAAAAGAAAAAAAAAAAAAAAAAAAAAAAAGGAAAGAAAAACAGCCTGCAGACAACTTGAAGATGTGAATTTTCTTGGCTCAAGCTTTGAAGATAAAGCAGTGCCCTAGGGACTGTGGTAAAAAATAAGCTCTCGATTAGGCATCAGGCACAAACTGACCAGCCTCCAATCAGATTTGTTCTGCTGTGTTTCATCGGAGCAGCAATGTGCTAATGTCTTTGTAATTTTAAAGTCACACTGCTTTATTTATTTTATTTTTTTTTCAACACAGCAGAACATAAACTAAATCAGACATTTTAGCTCAAGCCATGATTATTTACATTGATTATTTATTTTACTATTCCATGAATGTTTTTCACTGTCTATAAGCAAACATATTAATCATTTGCTGTCATGAAACCTCTTTGAATTCCTCATTAATGTGAGCCATATCTGAAGCAAAGAACACAACTATAGCAGATATTCACCTTCCACCATCCTTTCTTTCAGTTGTGTCTTTCGTGTGGCACCATATCCTTCACCACTGAGAGCTTGCTCACTGTAGCAGTTTCTGTCCTGAGACAGGAATCTTGGACCCTAAACAAAGGCTTAGAGGAATTCAAAAGTTTGATTCCAGCCTACCATGAGAAATCAAGGAGCTGGTGGCCTAGAGAGCCTGATCCTTCTCTACCTCTCTGAGCTTCCGATGGTGAGGAAGAGTTAGAGGAAAGGAGGATGAACTTACAGGCCTGTTTTACAGCTGCCAGGAAAACCATGAATGCTTGCTAATTCTTGATTAGTGGCTGTGGTGGACTAGAACTAAAACTCTTTTTATAAGCAAAATTCTACTGGTTGAATTATTGGAATCTTACCATATTAAATAATTAAGATGCATCAGAGAGTACATGCCCTTAGCCAGCACTGAAAGACAGTTTACGAAGGTTGTATTACCTTGCAGTTTCCATGGATAAAATACATACATGAACAGAGGTGTCAGAACACAATAGGGGCCCAGTAACTACTTAAATTATGGTGATTCAATACGTAGCTAGATTTGTCCATGATCCTTCAGATCTTACATCGAATGGAATTTGGTAAGGCTCAGGCCCCTGTTCTCAGGACTTACAAAATTAATTAGTACCCCGTATGACTGAATGATTCCAGATGGTCACTGTAACAAGGCTATTGAAACAAACATTCATTAAAATTACACAATGGGATATTACAAGGCTTTATTTAAACTGTAAGATTAAAGATTAAAACCTCATTGTGTGGGGTTTTCAGTCATAAAATGGATTTTTTTCTATGTACAGTACTCATCTTGTCTGTATCTCTGTACTGTTTGATGATCTCCTAGAATTTGATGTTTTTCTCTCTCTCAGTACCTCTGTGAAATGTCAAATATTTCTACCCCTATCTTACAGGGTAAAACGAAATGGGGTAAGGTGTAAGGTTAGACAGGAAGAGCACAGCTTAGGGAGGAACTGAGCTGTGATCCAAGCTAAACACACTACATATTATTTCTTATTCTCTCTTTGTTATCATGTACAAAATTTGAGAGTCAGATCAGTCAGTAGAATGGACAGGAAGGTATTTGTTTAAAATTTTGTTCTCAAATATCATATAAAGAAAAAGAGGAGATTGGGAGTGTGCAACTTTAGCATGGGAATTCACGGCCAAATTGTGACACCAACACATCAAGGCATAATTGTTTTTCAACTTAAAAAATAACAGGCAAACCATGCACTTTAAAATTTGTAATTGTTTTTAAAAACTAAAAGAAATAATATAGTTGGGAAAGAGACTTTAAAGATACATGCAAAAGAATTACTTTGCTGTAGAAAACAGCATATGTTCAACCAAATGAAGTTAAAAAAAAAAAACTTTAAAAATAGTCTTTAAAAGTCATTATGTGAGGTTGTGTTTTTATTTTTTTAATGTTTTTTTTTTATTTTATTTTTTGGCAGTACAAACAAAAATTCAGTCTTTCTCCTTTCCAGCCTGTGGCAGCAGTGGCTGGTAATATACCATTCTACCATATCGCTTTGTGATCCTTTCAGTCGCAGTGCCATGTAGTGCCAGCTATTACAGGAAAACAAAGGTCTCTCTATGTGTAGTGTACTAACAAAAGTAAAAGTAGAAAAGATTTTAAGAAACCAATATATATGTTTCATTCAAAAGGCAGTGAAATGGTCATTCAGCTGTCTTCCTCAAGACCTTCAGTCCCACTGTAACGTTCGTGTTCTGCATTTATATCTCCCACTGTAGATGTGCTGAATTTCATCTGATCAGATATTGTAAGAAAAAGTCCCTGTCTTAGATAGCTTTTTATCTAAATAGATTCTGCATATGTGTCAAAAAGTTTGTGACAATGTGCATAGTTTAATGGCTAGAGGTGGAAGTTGGAATTTGAACTCTACTTTTTAAAGTGAACTATAAAACAGTGCTTCTTCCTTATTATAGATCTTGCAAACTGACAGTAGATTCTCCCATTTTTACTAGTGCTATGCAGTCTATTTAATTAATTGTAATTTTCAGTGTTTCAGGTTAGAGGAAAATTAAGCCCAGTATGCCTAATCCTAGATTCATTATTGACTCAGACATAATTCATATTGGTTTAAGTCAGTCTGAGTGGATATTTTTACGTATTACTCATCCCACATTCATTTCTATCACTATCAACAAATATCTGTAACAAAAAACTCTTCACAGTACTTTCTTTAGACAGCGCATGTGATTATAAGAATATCTTACATTTTTCCAGTACTTAACATTTCCAAATCTCATACACACTGGAATGGATCAAATTCAAACTGCAAGTGAGAAGGTCAAGCAACAGGGGCAGCTCTTCTATTGCAGTTTCTTACATTCTCTTGCATGTTGCGTTGTTGCATTTCCGAGTTTCCCTCTCCTTGCAAAACTCTACATTCTTCCCATTAGCACTTCCACCTCTTTTTCAGTTTGAGTAAAACACAAATACTCCTTGGCTATAGTAGATCATTATTATGCACACCCTAAACCATTGAAGTGTTAAATGGACAAAAAATGTTGTCTCTCAGTTTGTTACCTCTCTGAAATTCCTTCGAAGACCTCCTTGAGATCCCAAAATGCTTTTCTCACATGTCTGTGGACCTGACTTTTTTCCATACAGAAAGACCCCTGCATAGCAAGAGAGGATCAGAGTGCACAGAAGACCCCATCTCAGGTACTAAGGGCAACGCATTCACAGGATCAAAATTTCCAAGCAGGAAAATAAGTAAGTGCCCTATTTGAGAAAAGTACTCTTTTTAAAAGAGACCTTATCCTGAAAGGAGTACTGAGGCCTCACCAGTCTGTTCTGTGAACTGCTTCAACTGTGGCTTACAGCAGAGACATATATATGTCTACAAATTAAAAGCTATCAGTGTATCAGTGTAGAAAGCTTTCACATGTGAATTTCTTCCAAAAAAGGTTTTAAGATAATTCAAAGAAATGTCCTACATAAGCCAATTATGGCAAAGCATTCAAGGAAGTTGTAGCTATAGGTAAGAGTTTCATGACTTGTTGTGATCTTGCTGAACCACAAACATACAAAGAACCAGAAGACAAAATGGCAGAATAACTGTTTTCTTTTTTCTTATTTTAAGCGAGAAAAAAGAATGAGTCCACCAGTGAACTTATAAAGCACAGACAACTTATTTGGGAGGCAGATATGAACTTCCCCTGGCCATGCTCTGGAACATGATGTAGTTGTATTAAGGAAAATGATGCATTTAGTTCAGTATATCCTGCCTCAGTATTGTGTTTATTCAGGCTCAGTGCTGCTCGTCTGAGGTCATAAGTAGAATGAATGCAGAAGCTGGGGTAAGAACAAGCCACACAGCAAGCCTTTGAGAAATAGTCCTCAAAGGATTCCAAGCAATGCTAGCATACCACTTTGTCTTTGAAAAGCATCATACTTCCAATTCTGTCAGTGAATGGCCACATTTGGAGCAGTAGAGCCTGTGGGAACTCCAGTGGTTAGAGGTGGAACCCATTTTTTTGCAGGCCAAGCTGCTGAGGATGTATGTAGCCATAGCTTCTTCTCACTCCCCATTCTATGCAAGAGCTGAGCAAGAGTGAGGTAAAACTTAATCTCAGTGGGACAAAATACCACCAGTAAGCAGATCAGCCTTCTCCTGCCTTTGTGCAAGGTAGACTCCTATAGCTAACAGAGATTTGAGCAATATCTTCACAGAAGTACAGTATCTAGTTTCTTCGCCTTCAAAAATATCCTTGAAAATTGTAGAAATATGAAGAACACTGATGATTTATAAGAGATAGTGGGAAAGAGCTTGTTTGGAAAGAATGTAGTCACCTAATTACACATTCTCCAGGCTATGTATACTGTGTCTGAGTGTAAGGATATAAGTACATCAAAGATATATTTTCCTCATTGGTGAAGTGTTAATATGAAATTGTGCTTCTGTTCAAGTGTTTCAGGGACAGGTATAAGCAGGGTTAAAGAAGCAGAAAATGTGAGGGATAGAGGAGTCCGAGGGGTGGAAAATTAGGAAGATTGTTGGATGTGCTGGCTTTTATCCTTTGCAAGTCTGAATACTGGGCAAGTACTTTTTCTCCTAGTTAGCTGTACTACCAGTATCCAAATTTCACTGGCAAGGCAATAAGCACAATGAAAGTGAATAACAAGTTACTAGCAACCGAAACACTAATTATTTAACCATAATGTCAGCAATATATAGCTGATATTAATTTAACATAAACATTAGTATCAGCTGTAATCCAGAGAGACATAGAGGAGAGGATTTGATTTGTTTTCCACTGTCCTAAACATAAATGATAAATGATAACTGTGGTCCTGATCAACAGACTCCAAAAAAGATTCATAAGATAAAGGGCTCTTACTGAAGTCAGAAGGGATGCTCATGTTGCTAAAATAAGGCATGTACTTAAATACTTTGGAGCATACAAGTGTTTAAAAGCAGCAGATCTATGTTTGCCAACTGAGCCTAGCTTTTCCTCATTTTCTTTTGGCTACTTCTTATGGTTTTGTTTGATTTCACCTCTTCCAGATCTGTAAGATCTGTAATATAAAGAGCTGAGAAGAATCACTTGCTTTTGCATGATAAGAAGGAAAAAATAACTGACAGAATATTCATTATCTCCTGAAAAAATGACTAACATGAAGCCCTTCATCAATTGCTGTCACTGCTTTAGTTACAATCAGGCTGGCAAGAAATAGGAGTTAGAGCAAAGTGTTTGTGTCTAGTTTATGGATGAGAAGCTGAGGACCAGCAAACATAGTCATGGCTCCACAGCACAGTTCAGTGACTCTTAAAGGCAGTTCAGCTTATGTGGAATAAGCTAGTATATTTTAAACTCAGTCTTGTACAAAAATACAAGGTCCTGTGGGCAGGATAGCTCCAACTGATAAATTTTTATCAGATGTGTTTCTTAATAAAGCAAATTATCCTGGTTTCAATGTCCCACTGATTTAGTGGTATTGTCTGGGATCTAGTAGTGTGAGGGTAAGCAGAGGTATTCTCTTTTATGACTGTGTTGCTTAATCACATGCTCATGTGAAAAGATTGTTAAAAACAGCATTTAGACACTGTTTTGGGGTGAACACGACTGTTCTCCCAGCATTGCTTAAGGCTGACTGAAGTAGATATGAACAGGTCATAGGAGTAGTGAGCATTACTCACATTGCAGAGCCTGTGCAGGAGATTTATAGCTGTGCAGGAGGTTTGCACTGCCTCCTCATTTGCAGTGTGGATGAATCTTGCCTTAAGCCTGGATGCTGGAGTTGTGTTTCTAAAGAATCCGTAAATCCAAGGCAAAGTTTGAGTCCTGGGGCAGCTGAGATCTGATAATTGAAGTGAACTCAGCTTGTTCCACAACTGGGCTATACAGGACCATAGCTGGAAAGATTTTTTTGTGCTGGCATACAGATAGATAGGGCACACAGGAAACTAGAAAACCAAGGAGTCTGTTTCTGTCCAGCAGTCTGAAAAAATTGTTTTATCTTCCCTGCAGCCTACTCTTTTCTCTTTTGCATGGCAAGAGGGACTTTAGTGACAGGGTCAAACAGCTGTGACACGTCGCACAAACATACAATGGGTAATGGTTACAGTTATACATCATGGAGATTTGTCACACTGAAAGAAAACTTGAAGTGGGAATTAAAAACAAAAACATTCCTTCATCCATTTTTTTTCTTTCCTTTTTTGAATGACCAAAATGATCATATTAACATTGCTCTTCATAAAACGAATGTGCTTATGATGCTTTAAATCCTTCTTGCTTCACATTGTAAGCACAGGGAGCCTTAAAAATGATTTCAAGACGTAAATCAGGTTAAGAACTGGTACTTGCAATAGATAAGAATCAGTCTAACACTTTGACAACGAGCACAGCACTGTACATAAAGTGTAATGCAATAGCTCCTTTATTTATTCCTGTTTTGCAGAAAGCAGAAACTATTCTTGCCATGCATTACCCCTATTATGTTCCTTCTTGGGAACCTGAGACCTTTTGAATCTATCTTCTGAACCATTTTAATATGCAGCAGAACAAAAGAATCACAGTGTCACTGATGAATACATTGTAAAGCCAAAGCCATAATTACAAATAACAAATGGAAAATGTATGCATATATATAGAGAGAAAAAAATACCATATGCAAGCACAAAAATAATATTTTTTCACCGTATTTATGATATTTAACCCTCTCTCTCTCCCATTCTTCTTTTCCCTGGCTCCTCTCAAAGAAATCTTTCTTTCAATAGTCTCTTCAGACATGGAAAGGGACACCAAGGGGAAGGAGGAATCAGCTTGCATTCATGCAGTGACTAAGGGCCATGGTCTTGGCCTAAACCCCTGACCCTCATGTCTGTAGCATTATACACAGTGTCTGGTGTGATCAGCACAACCTTGTTATTCAGCCTTTGTACTGTGCATATTTAATTTCAAAACACATTCCAATGGCAGCGGGGAAAAATCGCCCTCTTTTAAGTGTATGATTCACCAGCTCTTTAGAGTCAGTTGGTGGCAGATGGGCAAGTGTGAAAACTTCTATTTGTGATCTCACACTATATAATGAGCACAAGCCACCACTGGAATCGCAGTTTCTGTATGGAGAGCCCTGTGCATTCACTTCCCTTTCAAAGCTGGTTCTTTCAACTTGCACTGCCAAGGTAGATGTGCCAGGATGCCTGGACATGGTCACTGTCCTCAGTTCCTCATGAGCATCTGAGGCTTTCCGAAATTTCTCTGCACCAGCTATTTGTCAACCCAACATGCTATGCTGCAGAGCACCCTCTGCATTTCATACCTTGGAGTGCCTGGCTGCCAGCATCTACCATTCCACCTTGTGTGCGTCTTTATGAGGTGATGAGTAGCATCTGATCTTTGCTGCTGTTAATCATCTGCATTATAAAGCAAAGTCCAGTTTCTTAACTGTTCTTGCACTTTAGTCTACAAACCCTCTAACTTCTGTACAAAATAGCCACAATCTGGCCTACAGCTTGTAAGAGTGAGGAGTTTTCACCAAAGTGAGGCATCTAGTTTCACTCAGGAGTGAAACTTCTTTGTCTACATTCTCTGTGACTCAGGGCCTAAATTTCAGCTGAAGTGTTCGCATGAAAGATGAAAATAATAAAATTTCTTGAGAAACTACACAGAATGAAATTTATCAACAGTCATATCTTAAAGGGTATCATCATGCTTCTCAGTCCTCGTACCCAAAGAATGCAAAACTGTATTTTGTGCAATCCATCCACTAGATGCGGATTACTTTTCTCCAGTCAAAATAAGAACCTGGTGTCAGTTTAACTAATAATGGGATAGGAACTTTTCTGAAATTGAAACCAAATTCTGTTCTTACATTATTATTCTTACTGGTAGTTGTTATAGTGCATTGGTTTGTACAAGCTAATCAGGAGTTAGAACTCTATTCAGCTAGGCACTGTACAAATAAATAATTAAATAATTAACATTTCAGTGATCTAGATATTTCTGAACTCTCCTAGAATAATAATAATAATAATAAAAATTGATAAGGAGAATGGAATGACAATGCAGGAAGGTGTTATGGCAGTTGCTGCTAAGAATGTCTAATTTCAGAGAAGGAAGTTTTATTTTCATTTTCTGAGTCCTCAGCACCTTCCAGTTTTTGGCAAGGACCACAGACCTAATCTTGTGAAGTGCTGAATGTCTCCTGTGATATCATCATCCCCTTAGTGACAGCCCCCAAAGTAGAAGGACTAAAAATACTCTAAAACATGAAAGAAGAAAATGAGGTGCCTAAAATTTGAAGAGAAAGATTGTTCTTGGAGGGTTTGCAGCCCAGTTTTGCAGCCCACTTAGGCAATATTTGGATTTAAAAAAAAACAAACAACAAATGTAGGGATTGTTAGTTTTTGTGAATCTCATCCAGGGATTTGGCTACATGTCCAGCATGAACTGAACTTCACCTTCTTTCTGATGTAAGTAAAACATATTTTTGATATGTTTACTACAGGTCAGCACAGAACATCAATAATTTTAATATCTAATACAAATTATAACTATGAATAACTATAAAAATTCAAGAGAGACTTTTGTACACGGGCAATTTTTAGGAACATCATTTGTACTTCAAGAGAAAGATAAAATATTGGCTAATCTGAAAAAGGACCAAGTTGTAAGACATTAATAAAAATACCCTACCACCTCACCTATCATTATATTATCATTACATTTCTCCTACAGCTTAATGGGAATCTCTTTAGCATATGTTCTTTTCCTTTTTTCCTGTATTTTATGTTCCAAAGGCACAAAATATGCTTTGCTTATGCTTACTGTTATTATTTGTGCTTGCTATTCAAATACATAAGGGTCGTTTTATACAATCACAGCAGGTCATCTCTAGGAGTTTTAATAATAATAATAAGACCAACAAAGAGACGAGAGGAAAAAGAATTTAAGTAAGTGAGACCTGACAATTCTTACAGACTCATTTGAATTGAAGGAATTTTGCTTCACCTTCAATCCTTGCCATTAAGAATGTAGTTTGACTGGATTCATTCTAAAATTAGAAAGATACCATGTTAAGCATTATCATTTTCGCCTGGAAAGAGTCCAGCGGAGGGCCACGAAGATGATAAAGGGCCTGGAGCACCTCTCTTATGAGGAGAGGGACTGTTCAGCCTTGAGAAAAGAAGACTGAGAGGGGATCTGATCAATGTCTATAAATATCTAAAGTATGGAAGGCAAAGCGACGAGGCCAGACTCTTTTCAGCAGTGTACAGCAATAGGACAAGGGGAAATGTCAACAAACTGAAGCACAGGAAGTTCCACTCAAATGTGCATAAGAACTTCTTCACAGTAAAGGTGAGAGAACACTGGAACAGGCTGCCCAGAGAGGTTGTGGAGTCTCCTTCTCTGGAGATGTCCAAGACCTGCCTGGATGCCTACCTGTGCAACCTGCTTTGGCAGGGGGGGTTGGACTAAATGATCTCTAGAGGCCCCTTCCAGCCCCTACAATTCTGTGGTTCTGTGACTCTGTGATAACTCGTTCTTTTAGATAAAGTCAATCCTTCTAAAGTTTACCATACCGTGTAGAGACACTGTGGTATATCTTCAGAGTTGACAAGTCAAAGTTCAAGACATGGTTAAATTCAACAGTAGGTTTCATAATAGATTTTCATTCTTTTCCTTTTTTTCATGCCATCCACAATCAAACTGAGTGTTTGTGTTCAGGTCTCAGGGTAGCTGGGGCCACAACCAGAAAGCCAACTACAAACAATCCCTGTCTATTTGAAATCCAGACTGATTCTGGACTACCAGCAATTTGATCTCATCTCCAGTTTTCAGTTAGTGGGGAAGTTAAAACTGACATTTTTATATAATTAAGCTGCATAAATTATGAGTAATATAGTGATTATTAACAAATATTTTTGAAGAAAGAGAAAGCAGTGTGCTCTCTCTCTCTCTCTAAAGTGCCTTGGCCTTGATCCAGTTATTATTATAAGCTGGGTGAGCTGGCGTGAAGCCAAGATGCAGATAATTTAGCATGAAGCCAAAATGGATGGCTTTTCTCCCATTCCTCTCTATCTCATTTATAGCTTGTGGGTGTGACAAACATTTCTACAGCCCAAATTTTCAAAACCTCTCATGGATCAAGAGTGTGTATGCCTCTGTGGGCGGGGGCAGTGCTAGGGGAGATCTACCATGTATTGTGTGTTTAGAAAAGGATATGACATCCTGTTTATCATCTTACAAGAATTTGGCTGCTCCTTCATCTTATTTCATGAGGCAAATGAAAAACCGATGAATGCTTCTCTTCCTGGGTCTTTTTCTCCGTTGATACCTGAGTAGACCCTGGCAAGAAAGAACTCTCTCAGCACAAGGATGCATAAGACTGTTGTCCTTTAGGTGCACAGAGGTTAATGGAAGCTTTTTTGTGAGTATTCAGCAGAAAATGGTCCAGAGCTGCAGCTCAACCTGTCCAGACTTTTAGACTTGAGAGATTTTATCTCTAATTCCAATTGCCCCAGAGAGAGGATGGTAAATAGAAAATTGAATTTAGACTACCTTCTCTGGCCACTCTGGAGGGAGTGGTGTGTGTCCAATCGGGGAGGGTGAGCAGGGGCAGGGGCAGGGCAGGTTCCTGCACCTGGAGCACACGCTCTTAGCACGCAGTCATCTGCTTGCTGCAGTGGCTGCAAGAGCAGGCTTCAGGCACAGGTTCTGTAGCTGAGGGCAGAGACTTGATGGAAGCATTTCCCATTGTTTTTCTCCCCTTTTTATCCCCTTTTGAGGTTAGTGTGGTAAGGTGTGTTGTGACCCATGATGATTATATCAGCAAAAGTACATGGGAGCAGGAAGAGATTGAGGGGATAAGAAGGTGGGAGGTCAAGGGACAGTAGAGACCTGTGTATCTGGAATTGGCCTGAAATGAGCGCATTGGTCCTATCAGCTCTATTCACCTCTGGATTCTCTTATGTTCCTTTCCTTCAACATCTTGACCCAAAGATCCCAAGCAAGGAAAAGCTTTCTCAGACATGGGAAAAACCAGAATGTACTTCAGTGATTGGTCTCCTCATCTACACTGATCTTATCCAGAGCTTTCTATCTTACATAGTTATTGCAACTGTGCATGGTCTTTTTCCAAGTCCTCAGAAGCATATTATTTTGAACTTACCAGTGAATTTAAGCTAAATGTACAATTTTCAAGTGCTTTCAGACTGAAATGGATTAACAGGGATCTGTCAGAACAGCACATTAGGGTGCATCTAAGAGGATAATTAACTGGAAGATCTTTAATATAGACAACTCTTCCATGGTGCACTGTGTTACAGTCTTCCTTGCAATTCCATTTGTGATGCAAGATCTAACTATCAACTACTGTGTGGCCCCAAAGAGTGAGTATTGAACAAATGTAGGGATATTGTGGCAAAACAATCTGTAGTCCTCTATTTTAAATGGAATCTTGTTCAGTCTGAGGCCCTATAAGGTTTAAAATTGTTTACCATTTGCACCAGCACTTAGATGGAAGAGATCAAAGCTGTCTTTTCAACCACTCTGGCCTCCTCAGTGTGCTACATACGGTAAGCAGTACCCAAGAGATGCAGAGACTTAACAAACTAATGTAGCATGATCATGCAGGTGACCAGATCTCTCAGAAATCATCACTCAGGTGGCGACCAAATATGCCTGCTCCTGCCACAATGCATGCATTATGCATAGTAGCCAGTTGCCCACTTATCTGAGCAGACGCAAAGAAAACTTCAAATGACTCTTGAATAACTATGGATGTCTAGATCTATATAGATATAGAAAGACAGTCTACATGAGCCAATACATTTTCTTTATTCCTTCCTTTAAAGCCAATGATGGATATTCATTGGAGATCTAACATAAAATAACCCATTCATCCAGTTTGTACAGTGGAGATATCCCCTGGATGAAAAATTATAGCCAGCTAAGCATGGCTAGAAACTCATGTCGTACTCTTGGGACACAGTTACAGTTTGTGGGTGCTTATTTAAAGCAACTTAATGTGTTATTTCTTGCAAATCAAATACAATCAAATGGAAAAGAATAGCTTGGCCAGGTTCTCAGGGAGATTGTCTCCTAAATGGATCAATCTAGATCTCAGTTGGCAGTGTGACAGTAGTAGCAATACCAAACAGCTGACTAGGATGAGAAACCATGATATTTTCATCAAGAATGCAGTCATTTGACCAGGGACTGTTACTCCCACTTTTAAGTAACTCAGTAATTCTGCGTAAAGTGGAATTATTCTGGCTTAACACTGCAGTAACTAACTACAAATCAAACTGGTGAACTCTGGAGAATATAATAACTTTATTTTTCCAGTGCAGAAAAAGGGTGTGTTTCACTTAGACAGATTTCTGTTACATGATTACAAAGGATAGATGCCTGTGTAAGGACTGCAGGTTTGGTCTGTAGGAGGCGGACCTTGATTCAGCAGGGTGCTTAAGTATTTGCAGAATGTTGAGTAATAAACAGCTCCATGACTTAAAAAACATCTAACTATAGAAGATGTGGTTTAGTGGTTGAAGGCGAGATCTGGGATTCGGGGCTTTATGCATTCTAATCCTAACTTTAGTGGTTACTGTGGTCTTCTCTGTTTTCAGTGTTAGATATTAATCCTTAACTCATGAAAAGTACTAAGTCTTATTGCGTAACAACATGGTTCGCTTTTACTTTTGTTATTTTTTGGTCTCTCCAAGTGTTATACTTACCCCCAGATGATGTACTTCTGTAACTCGTATTGTGTCTCCAGTTCACGTCTGGTGTTGCTCTTAACCTTGCATCAAATGTATAGGAGGAGACTTCCCACTGATATCTCTGCACTCTACAGTAGATGGTAGGGTTCCCTACTTATCCAAACAAAGCTGGGAAGGGCATAGGAAAACACTCCTCTTTGAGCAAACACATACAGCAGATTGCTGACAGATTGACTGGGAACTTTGTGAAAGACAACAATTGACCAGAAAATCTTGCTCACTCCAAAGTCTTCTCATATGAGGACAGGCAACTCCGACTGTAGGCATCCTTTCAAGATTAATCCAGATTAATTAATTAATCCAGGTAAGG
This sequence comes from Pavo muticus, assembly GCA_016647715.1. NCBI lineage: Eukaryota > Metazoa > Chordata > Aves > Galliformes > Phasianidae > Pavo > Pavo muticus. Next base: position 748,410 of record JACDJE010000428.1, on the reverse strand, counting down.
CAAATGCAGCTTACTTGAAGCATTGGAAATGATTCTGTGCTATGTCTGACCATTTCATTTGGAAAATTTTTGTTAGTGATCTAACAGACTAGTAGTGTAAATCCCAGCTTTCATTCTACCAAGCATGCTTTAGAAGCCTAAGAAAGATGGGAGAGGTTTCTGTACTCGTGCCAAAAGTTCTAGCATCAGATCATTTATTTTGATACCCATTCCCTAGACTAGATTTGTCTACAGTCCAGGGAACGGCAGAATTCAGTGACACTGTATTTTAAATGCAGGCTTATTTGCAAATAATTGTTCACTGGTCCTGAATAGATATAGCCACAACTATTGCCAGTAACTAACTCACAGACATTTTTTTAGAAACTTCTACATAGTACTGCAAATCCTGAAAAAGCTACTGAATTTCAGTAATTAATGCAAAGTTTGGTGAATATAATATGATGCTAATTCTTCAATTTTGCAATCTTCCCAACAAGCACAACATAAATATAAAATGTCAGCTGCAAAATATTTGCTCAAATTCTAAAATCTTGAATGAACACTTTTAAAATAAATGCTAATGAAAACTTGAAGAATAGCATTCTATGTTTAAATAAACAGAGAAATGCAGGAAAAGTTAGGAGAAAAAGACAGGGCAGTTCACAACAAGTGTTTTGTATAAATTTGGTACTGTCTTTCTTACTTGGACTTAGCTATTCTTTATTTTCTCTGTTGTTATTGAATCTTCAAATGTCTAGGGACTGGCAAAAAAGGGAACTAGGTAAGTAAATGCTGATGATTTATTTTGCTAGTTTTTGCTTGCTTGCTGGAAATCTTCTGAAATTCTCAGTCATGAGTGGTGATGAACGAGAGAATGTGGTGGAACAGCATACCAAATAGGATATGGACCTTTCATCAGAAACACGTTCGACTGACCTACGAGGATATCAGTATACTGCTGAAAGCTTGTAATTCTAAGGTTCAGTGCCACAGGAATGAAGAAACATGAAGCCTTACAGAAATATACAAACACCGCAATCAGGAATTGACTCTCACAGAGGAATCTGGGGAAAGAATTCAACCTAAGTTTCAAACATTTGACCTTTGGGATTGTAATAGGAGGTCTTATTGCTTTCCCAATATCTTACAGTCAGAGCTTGATCTGTGGGCTGTATTATACACGAACTTACTGGATAGGTCTCTCTCTGAATACACCTCAAGTAGAGGCCAAGTGGTTTTAGTTGCTGAATTAGATGAAGAGCTTTCACAGATTAAGAATAACGCATTTCTGAATGTATCTTATTGCTTATTAATCAAAAGGTAGGTGTCTATCTTTTAGTGTCGACAGCATACTATGACTCGCATTCTACCTTCTGCTATCAACATTATCTGCAATTAGAGATCTTTACCTGATTAAAGCTCAGGATTAGTCTTTGGTTATTTGACAACTTTTGTCTAATTATGCATAAATGAATTCTAATTAATTGTAACATTCTCACCAGTGCAGTTCAACAACTTTAGCGTTGGGTTGTATGTGAAGATAAAGTATAAAATAAAAAAATGACAGATTAAAAATAGAAGTTAATTATTTGAAATCTAATGTTACCTGTTGTTGTTATTCTGCAGTTGTCCATTCTGAGGCTCCATCTTCGGTCACCTGTCAGGTCATGTGTCTGCATCTATGTCTAATTAAAACATGATATTTGAATATAACCAAGTTAACCACAATGATTGATGAGCAGGAAGTTCTCTTAAGAAGCTAATACACAGTTGGTTGGACCCAGTGCTTGACATGACGTCTATATTGTTCAGTCTCTTTTACTTTCTCTGCTTTCCCTTCTTTTGCACACTGCATACTGCAATAGGAAAAGGTTATGGAGAGAATTTTAAATTTATTCCTAACATGTTTGTTGATAAAGTTTACAGTGTTGAAGTGATTTCCTCAATAAATTAAAAATGTTAATATTGAGAAAAGTGCAAACAAAAGTTTATTTTTCCAATGCAAAACTTCCTTATTCTTATTTACATTCAAGCTGAAAAAGTTTTCTTGCCTTTTACAGTTGCTGCTTGATTTGGCAGAAGAAGACACCAGCTTTGGATCATTAGAAGCAGCTCCTAAACATATTTCATGATGCAGTAGTTTAGTAGGTATCCTGCAAAGAACGTTTGTGTTCTGTTTGCTTTTAAACCAGAGTACAGATCCCCTGGGCATTCTTAGTTTATGCAATCCCATGTGAGACAGTAGCAGCAGGGGACAAAATGAAACAAGAGAATTAATCTGACATAGTCCTTTAAAAAGGGTTGCTCACTTGACCAGAGTACTGGGCACCTGCCTGTGGCATCATGTGTAGAAAAAAGTCTCAGTTCCATTTCCCTGGATGTTTTTGTATGTTTTTGTCCTAGTTTAGTTTTATCATAAATAGATTTGGTCATATGGAGAATAGTGGTAGATAAGTGCACCCAGCACAAAACATCTGTCTCATATCTAGCGAAAGACTTTAGAAACATATGTGTTTGTACAAAGTAGATTGCAAAACCCTCATGATCCTGAGCATGTACGTGGCACCAATTTTTGCTCAGGCAAGCATGAAACTGTAGCATGAACATTTTCCTCTAATACAGATCAGTGGAAGTGGTATGATCAGATGGTCAATGGGAACTTTCCCTGGAGGGATGAATATAATTTTACCTCAACCCAGGCTCAATTGAGTCAAGTGGAAGAATCTGAAGGGGAGTATGCCTATGTGTGACTTGGGAGAGCTCAGCAGAGATTACAGATGTTCTTGCTCTATGGAGCACATGAACGCAGAAGAGAGGAGGGAGCCAGATAGATGACATGGTGAATATTATTGCATTTTTCATAGTTACTTACAAAACATGTTCATATTGGAAGGTCCTAACACAGCCTTAGTTATCAATCATGTATTATCTTCATTTTTTCGCTATTTACACTTCATAAAACTTTGTAAATAAGCATTCTCAAAATTAAAATGTTGATAGTTTTGCTGAAATCCTTCTTAATACTTTTGGATTACATTTTTGTGTCTGACCTCACCAGTGACGTGTAACTCAGCTCTACTATCACTAAATGATGCTTAAGCAAATTGCCTTTACTGTAACATAGCAACTTATTTTTCCAGTCTTCACTATTTTCAGCCTATCCCTTTATCTATCGCTTATTACAGTTAGAATCTGAGTGTCTGATACTCTTCTGTGGATTTTAGCCTGACAACAACCCTGTCAGGTAGGACGTATTATTCTCCAATTTTATAGAAATAAGGAAAACTGAGACTTGCACAAGGTCACCAAGGAAGTCTTGGGGTCAGCTGAGCACTGGATGCAGGCCTTTTGGGATCTGGATGTGGTGACATATATACAAGATTAGATTTACTATTCAGGCTGTGCAGCAAATGCAAATAACCTCAGATTTTGTATATGATCGACTTCAACTGTCTGCAGTTGTTGTGCCTTAGTTTCTTCTTGTTTTCATATGTAGTTCCAAAAACTATTTAAGCATTACATGGATTACATGAGTTAAACAAAACTTGAATTTTTGATAGAGGTAATTTTTAAAAAATCATATTATTTCATTTCCATAACATTATATTTCAAAATTCATGTGTGGGTTTACAGAGAACAAAGCAAAACTACTCTGTATTTACAGCATTTCAGTGACAGAAGAAGATATGTAGTGAGCCTGGAAAGGCATTCCGAGCTTACGTAACAGTGATGAAAAAAAAACAATTCAGTGATATCACACAAAATGATGAAAACCATGTTTTGTATTTAAGGCTGGAGTGATGTTTAAGAATTCAAACGGCTGGTTTTGGCAGACGTCTAATTGTAATACTGTAGCATCGCTGCAGGCAATTTTCTTTGATTTAATTAGATGAACTGTGGTATTTTTTTCTTTTTGCAAAAAGGCTTTATTATGTAGAAATGAAATATGTATAAATTTAATTTTTAATCTTGTCACTACAGAGTATGCAGGAATAAGCTGATTCTTTTAATTTATCCGCTTTGTTTAAGAAAAAAAAATTAAATTAATCTTATCACAAATGTTTATGAGTAATTGATTTGAGTTTTGCACTCCAGTCAGAAGTGATAGAGTTAAGGTTGCTCTGTGCTTCTGAATTGAGTGTACTGCAACCATCTTTCTGTGCTAAACACAAACAATTTGAGGTCTCAATTACATTATTTTTCCTCTAGATTACGATAACATTACCATGAATATCAGTTGGGATTATGAAGTAGATCGATCCATAAAATATATTTTGCGTTTTTCCTTGGTGGATTTTTTTAATATAGTTGTCTGTTAAGTTTAACTCCAAAAAGTAAATGATCGCCAAAGATTTAATACATATTTCATGTTTTTATTTTCTATTATCGGCCAGCTCCAGAGGATATCATTTTGAGTAAATTGAAAGCCAATATAATTGTAAGTATCCAACAGCACTCACAGAGTCTATGCCATCAGTTTTCAGACAAATCTTTCCCACTGATGCAAATCAGTTGGCCATATCATTTTCCCAAATTTGACCATAATCTTGCAATGTCCAGTATCTAGACCATGGCATTTATTAACTTTTCAAAAATTTATTGATGTGAGGTATCTTCAAAATTCTGTAGAAGCATCCTTGCACTTCTTTGTAGGAGCTAGCCAAAATTTGAAAGCCTACGTTCATGGAATCTAATGAAAAATTTCCACAGACATCTTTGGAACATAACATTCTGCCCTGTGTAAAATGTCTGATTCATGATATATTGAAACAAATTAGGAGGTTTACCTTGCCAATAAACCAGTCACCACTGGCTTCAGTGCTGAGGTTGAGGGCATTACCTGGCTCTGAAGCTATAGCTTTTACGCCATGTTGCCTAGTATTTTTTATTGATCTGACAAAGATGTCTTTCCAGTAGTGGTTGGGATGGTGAGAGTGTCAATTCAATTATTATCTACTGTCAAATTGCTGCAGTAAGGATATGAGAGTACTTGCACCTTTGTTATCATTATTATTTGACATTGAAAAGTGTTGATGTACAGCTTGTTCAAGTTTCTTTAGGTCAGATCTGTTCTCAGACGGTTAAACAAATGAGGTGGTTTCTTTTCCTTGAAATGCATCTATTAAAAAGAGTGAATATTAGAATACAAACATCATTTTAAATGGTGTATTTTCCAGTGGACCTCAACTTTCATGAAACAAGGATGCATAGGCATTTTTTTAATATTTAAATTTATATTATATTGACTAAGTTTAATCTACTTAAATAGATTAAAAACATAGCTCTCAAAAAGAAATCGAATATTATGTGTCAGTATTTTTAAATAAAAATTTCGTGTTTGAAATGAAAATATTCTATCATCTTCATAGCTTAAACCAAAGACATCACAGAAATTCAAATTTCTAATTCTGGATAGTCAAATCCAGAACATTTTAATTCTTTTCAGATTTGTTTTGTATTTGTTATTTCGTTTATTTGGGGTTTTGAACAAGTGAACGAATAAAATTTTGATGATTATATGTATGCTTTTTAAAATTATGATTTTTTCTCTTTGCTATAGTTTGATGAAATATTAGATGTATTCCCAGAAACGAACTGCCAGATTCCATATTTTTAATGCCTACATAGTACCATCAGTGAGTATGATTTCCACATGTATCTGTGATTCAGTATGGAACATGTTTGACTCTTTTAGCCCCAAACGCAAATTATGTGACTAGGTTCTTCACTAGCATAAAGTATTTTCAGAATCTATCTTTCTTCTGCTGAAAATAGCAACCAATGTTTCCAGATTGCTAAACAGCATTCAGCTATTTATTTATTTATTTATTTATTTATTGCCATACAGATCCCAGTAGAAAGAAAAAACAAGAGGCGATTTTTTTGAGCCAGTAACATTTTTCTTTATAGAAGGGAATGTCTCATCATCTTTTTAAGCCAGCTTCCCCATTCCTTTGCTTTCTCTGCTGCTTGATTTAGTACAGAGAGTGGGCACTGGAGCAAATACAACATTTAAAAAATTAGTACAGAGGAGAGCGAATCAGGACTGTGAAGATTTTTTTCTGGGATAGCTGCAGCTCTTCCAAAGGAGAATTCTCCCTTTTTTTTTTTTTTTTTTTTAAATTTCAAAAAGAATTGAAACCACGCTGATAGTTTAGATAGTTTGACTGCGCATTGATATGAACTGAGTTCAGAATCTTAACCGCTAGTATATGTGGTATATGTGTTATAATATAATCTGCCATACCATGGGGTTGCAATGAGTTTTGCAAAGCTCTTTGAGTTCCTCAGAAGAAGGATGCTATAAAAGTGCAAAATGCTGTTATTATTATTACGAACTTCTAAATGCCAAAAACTAGGCAGTAATAATAGAAGTGCTGAAACAACTTTAACAATAGTGATGTGAGCACATTAAGTTGTAATAAAGCCAGAGTCAACTAAATCAATCAAGTAGGCCTTGCAAACTGCTTGTTAGGACAAAATTGCATCTTTTCTAAAATAAATACAAGAGCAGATTCTCAGCTGGTGTAAATTAGCCCAGCTCCACTGGAGTCAGAGAGACTTGGATTTAAAATGAGAGTTGCAGTTGGTTTTTTTTCTTTCTTTTTCTTGGTGCCATTGTTCATCTATGCATGTGTGTCTGCATGTGTCAATGTGTGCGTGTTTGGATATGCATACTGTAGAAATACCAATGCTAACAAAATTTATATCAACTTCATATGGGACAAAAGCCAAAATTATGAAAACTAAGCTTCTCAGTTTCATTTGAAACGGGAAAAGCCTTTTGCGTTGCTACAGGTAAAAGTCTGAAATTGTTTCTTTTGTATGACTTGTACTCTGTGGAAAATCTCTCTGCATCAGTCTCTGTGGGTGTTATGTCAGAAGAGAGGATGTTTTTGTAAGGCAGAAGAGGGACTATGAGAAAGTACATTTGATTGTGTAAAAGTCAAAGACAGACACTACAACTTTCTACTTTTATCTTCCTTTAATTGACTCTTGCCCTATATGATTATCAATAAAATACTTATCCATCAAATTTGCATGATGAATAAGTAAACTGATTTTACAGATCTGAATTTTTAAAATACTTCAAAACAGTTTCAGTTAAGTACTTTTCAGTTGTTTAAAAACTGTTTCAAAACCTGCATAGCTCTTGCTTTTTAAAAGTACATCAGACAGTTAACATCATAATCCTACTGCATCAGATCTGTACGTCATCTTGTGACCGTTCAGAAAGATAGGAGATAGTACATAGAGTATATATGATTAAGTACATCTGAATGAATATCTTATTCCTATGATGAATGATCTTTTTTCTTGGAAGCAAAACATTTTTTTATGTAACTAGACAATGATGTCAGCCAAACTTATGCAGAGAAGAGGAGCAGGCAAAGTATGGGAATCTGAGGCTCGGTACTTGATATGAACAGTCTCTCATCACTAGATATGGACTAGGGTAAAAGGAAAAATGTGGAGGGGAAGTAAAAGTCCAGAATGCCCAAGTATTTTGAACTGTGACTCTGTGACTGATGTTGTATGTACCCCTCCAAACCCAAGCAGATGGTTCAGATCTGTGTTTGAATATTGCATCTTGGGACCATGCTTAGTTCTAAGAGACTTATTATAATTTATTATTAATAGGAGTAATGATTGATATTGTTGCATTATTTAACAATTGCACTACTTTCATTATTTAATAATAATTATTATTTGCACATGCAGATTAGGTAGTTAAGATTCTTTGCCATAAGAAATGCAAATATAGATTAATGAGTGATTCATAGTAAGTAACATAATTTGATAACTTTTTCCCCTGCATTTAAGCATCATTTAATTTAAGTGATCCTCAGTATTATCACAGTATGCTCAATTGTTCAGTAGTGAAATCACCACTGAAATCACAAGGAATTGTTCCTTTGTCCTCATTACTGGAGCATAGCTTACACAATGCTTATTTGTTCTTTGTCTGCCTTGACAGTTAAGACTGTAATCCCTTCAGATCAAGAACTGTGTTCTAGTCAATCTCTATATAATGCCCCACAAAATTATGCCCTGGGCTCTCTTAAATAATCAGATTTCTAATACAGGTCAGTAACAAAAATCAAACTTTTGCTGAAAATATTTCAGGAAATTAAATATTGATAAATGGATTCTAGAAACATTTGAGAAAGCCTCTAGAAAACTGATTTCTATATACACACACAGTGACTATTGAATATAATTGATATTCCTTGAGTAAAAGAGAGAGAAAAAGAGCAAAAGGATCACAAGTATGGTCAACATTTATTTCTTTATTATTCATATAAATATTTAGATAATACTATATACATAAAGCTTTTTTAATTATGTGTAAGCTCTAATTAGCTTTCTGGTACTTATTGTGGTGATATTTTCATCTCATGGATGACACCGTGACTTCTAATAAATTTAAAAAAAAATTCTGTGATGGACATAGATTTATATAATACACTAATTCTTTCTCTTCCATCATATTTACTTGTAAGTATCCATCACTACAGATAACTATGCTATCTGTTAAAAACTTGCTTAAGTTCTTATAGGATTAGAATTTTACAGAAGCCTAAAAACAAGATAGTTCCATCCAACTTTGATTATCTTTGATGATGTAGGCCTAAATTGGGGATGCAGAATTAATCTGTAGTTGTTCTGCTTTTTTGCTGTGGGAAAAATCCATCAATAAACAAAAGTGATAGAATTTTGAGAAAGTTCTGCTTATATAGAAGCTTTCTATTTGGGAGTAAGTAATTAGCAGTGTCCATTCTTGTTTCTGGAAGCAAAATTTCACCCACTAGTAACCTTTTAATTAAGTCAACACTGTTCTTGGGTTGAGTTTTTTTGGGTGCACTTTTCCTCGGGAAAATGAGATATCAAGCAACCAAGATTTTCTTTCTTTTTGTCTTCATCAGTTCTTCCAAACTGTACTCCCTAATAAGACTGTGCTCCCCTTTTAAAGATTTTAGTGCAATTTTTAAAATTATTTTTTATAGCCTGTGTCACCACTGCTACCATCAAGATTCCTCTTTCAATAAGATGCTGATTGGATGAATATGGCTTCCAGTAACTCAGCCTTTGTTTTGTAAAAACATTATTACAACATTGTATAACACTTTAGAAATGTTTCAAATTTAGGCTGGCGTGGTGACTTAGCAGACTAGGGGGCTAACATATGGAGTCTGCTACACACTAGAGACTGTGGTTTTATTGCTGGCACCAACAGTCAAGGCAGGATTAACAACCACGGTATTTTCAGCAAGATTTGAGATTACAAGACCTCAGGTGTGGTTGCCTAACCCTTGCCAGAATAAGAGAAATAGTGATGAGTGAAAACAAAGATGGATTTGGTATAATGGGAGGGACACTTTCGCTGTAATGGCTACATTTTTCTTAGGATTAAATCACTTCCTTTGTTTTCCATTAAAATAATCAAGTAGTACAAAATTTAAAACATACCCCAAATGGTAGCTCTTGCTGGGTACAGAGCCATCCTTCAGGACAGTGACCCTGAATGAGATGCCACTGGCACCTCTACTTCTCTTCTGCTGCAGCTGTGAATGTGCCAGACCCTGAAAAACAAAATGAGAAGTGAGAACACAAGCAAACAAACAAAAAGATTCCTTTTCATATGAACTCACAGTGCGGGCAGGATCTCAAGCAAGATGTCTCTCATCTCAGCCCTGTCTCTGCTGCTGAAAAGTAGAGAAAAAGAGGAAGAACTTTTTTGGGAAAGACAGGCTTGCTGAGAGTAGGAATGATACACTTTAGGTGTTGATTAATAACTAGTGGGGAGATTTCATTAGAAAGTAAAAGAATGCATCTGTAGGAGAAAGTGAATCCCATTAAAGAGCTGCACAGAGCCTTCTTTTTATTTAATGGTGGAAATACAAAGTGACAATATCAGACAAAAATAAAATAAGAGGGAGAATGCATTCTCTATCTTAAAAAAAAAAAAAAAAAAAAAAAAAAAAAAAGTGGCAGTAAAAGCCAATAAAGTCCTTTATTTGAATGCCATTAGTGGGTTTGGCAGCCATCCGCGCCATCTACTTCAGAGGAGCACTGCACAGATTAAGAGAGGCTGGATGCTAATTTGCACATATGGAAATGCTTTTTCTCGCCGTTCCGATGGCTCTGTTGTGGACAGATGGAATTAGTGAGCACTCCAAAGCCGTGAAGGCAAACACATAAAAAAAAAAATAAAAGCCCCCTCTCCTTCTTCCTTCTTCTTACTCTCTTTCTTTCTTTCATGAGAAACTTCAGACTTGAAATAAATAACATTAGCAGACCGCTCTCCCTGGCATTAACAAGCCATTTTATCATATTTCAATTGCAAATCATTTTTTAACTGGGAGTTATAGTCATCTTAGCTAGAACCAAGTGTGCCAAAAAGGATTGGCAAATTAAGGACAATCTTCAGACAAATTTGGCCTTATATGCTGTATATAAATCCCTCTCCACTTTAGATTATGCCTTGCAACCCTCCCTTTCCTGACAGTGTTCAGTAACTATGAATCACATTTTCTCTTTCCAGTCCTTACACTTGTTGTACAAGCGACACTTTCACTTATGATCAGAGTTTTTCTTACTGGCACGTGGGGCAGAAGGCAGCCTTAGGAGTGGAAGATGATGATAAAACATCTCCTGGTAAGGACCAAAATTCAGCTCCTGCTTTTCAAACAATACAAAACCCATTTCACCTGTCTGCCTTTGGACTACTGGATGCTCTGTGAAGAATCTGCAAGCAGGACATGGATGTAATAGAGCAGCCTGGACTGTTGCCCAGAAAGGAAGGCGTAGGAATTCTTCCTTGGGCTTTCCCCTGGGCAGCAATGCTCCCCACTGACTCTGAAATGGGGCTATGCCATCAACATGATTAAAATACTGTAAAAAGGATTAATCCAAGGAGACAAGGATCACTTTTATCTTGCTAATTTACAAGGGGAATTTCATATGCACCTTATCTATTGGCAGTCAAACAAAGCAGATGCATCATTCTTTAAGGCAGCCGAAAGTCAATGACCTTTGTTGCCAAATGTCTGTCTAGCTATTTTTTTCAATTTCTTTGAAATCAGCTGGCACCAACACTTAGCACCCGACCACCCCCCAAAGTTTGGATGAAGCGAATGCCGGAAACTGAATCAAGATTCAAATATGGTAAATAGTACCTCTCCTTCTTTCAGCACTTTGCCTGTGGCTCACTGCCACTCGCAAGAAGGTCTGTGCACAGTTCAGTCTTTCAGGGACAAATTCTGTTCTTCTTTAAGCTGCATAAATCCATTGAACGAGGCTAGATGCTCTCCTAACAAAAGGCAAAGGAGGGTTTTTGTAACCAGCACCTGACTGTGACCTTTCTGTTACAATGTGGTGAGCAGCTCAAAGGGGAATTGAGGTGTCCTAAAGATGACTTCTGTCTTGCTTTTTTCTTCTTCATTGTCTTCATCCAAGTTCTGAGACTGCCTCAGTGATCTTAATGGATTCACAGCTGAAAGCAGAGATGAAACGCACCATTTACTTGACTCTCACTAAAGGATCAGCTACGAAAAAGCATTTTGTCGCCAAGTGATTTTTTTTTTTTTTTTAAGGGCAGTATTCTGAGCATGTCTCTTTGGTGGCATCAATCACAGCTATCAAGCAAATTGGAAACATGTGCACTTCAGGCAGAGGAACAAAATGTTGTTTGTGATCAGTTCCACTTGGTTATTAGCTTTATTCTAAAGAACTTCACAGTTTCTGTAGAAGATGATACCGGAGGAGAGATGTAATGAATTGCTATAAAAAATGGTGACAGCACTTCTTCCTTTCTTCCTCTCTTACTCTTCACCCCCATCCTTCCCTCCCCAGTTCTTTCCCAAGTGCTCTGATGCCAGAGGCTGGAAGGATTTTGCTTCCAAAGAGCAGCATGTGTCTCTGGAGTGACAGATTCCTGACTGCTGCTCCAAGGCATTGTTCACAGTGAACAGCGAGGCTCTGACCTCTCTGATCACACAGCTGAGAGAGGAGGGGAGCATACTACTCTTACTTCTCTCTTTGTGTACAGTGCATATAATGGGGACACGCATTATACCGCTCTCTTCCTTTAGAGAACAAGGTCCAGTCTTGAGCCCTCTGTTCAGTCTAAACCCTTACTGAGGTTTGTTGAAGCCAACATCCTTCAAGAGGCCCACTCCTCCTGTGCTTCAATGATGTGTAAAATACATCTTCAAATTTGCATCAGAAAAAATGTTATATTTTTTCCTTCCACCTCGCCATACAACTCTTTGCCCATTTTGCAGCAACAGCGCTCTGGTGCTATTCTATCCTCAATGATCTTTTGGTGTTTTGAGAGGAGTGTCATTGTTCTTTTCTGTGACAGCTATAAGAAAGAGGAACAACTTATTAACTTTCCTTTCCCTATAAGAATCTAGTTGCAAATATACCTTTTAAATAACCCTTTGCTTTATGACAGTTTTATCAGACAACTAAACTGAGATCTTATCTCATTCTGGATAAGGCACAATGATAGTGATTAGAATTCAGTCCTGGAACCTAGGAAGTCAAGGGAAAGACTGCACTTTTTGCAATAAAGCTGGGATTTCACTCAAGTTCCTTACCAGTTTGACAGTAACAACCCCCCCCTCATTTCCCCACCAAATGTATTGGCATTTCCCAAATGATTTCAATGGCTTTGAAATTTAATCCCAACAGAAGAGATTTTAAATTGCTGCTATTATTCACAGATAGCAGGCCCTTAAAAAATCTGAGCTTCAAGGAATTGCATAAAAAATAAAAAATGCAGAATGATCATATAGACACAGTTGAGGCTTGTGATATAAGATCCAATAAAATATTTGTAAAAATTAATGCTTTGGGGAAATGCTAGTGAAGATTCTTAAAGCTGGAAAGTTTCATTTTTGCAGAGACTTTAAAGGAAATTTCATGGAAGTTTTTTATTTATAAGAAAGTGTATATTTTCTGAAAATTGAGCACATGGCATTTTCAGAGGAAAAATACAAAATTCTGTATGGGAGGATGATGGAAACTGCATATTGAAAGAAAAATCCAACCCCAAACATTTGTATTGAGTTTGTTTTTCCTTTTTATTTTTTCTATTACAGTTTTGTTTCTCTTCAGTTTTATTCACTTATTTATTTATTCATCTAAGAAAATGCAAAAATGTTGATTTAGAATTCCTCCCAAAAGCAAAATGTGAGTAACAGAGTGGTAACAGAATTCAGCATCACCACTCTGCTGTGAGGGCTGCTACAAAAGTAATGCAGTTATCCTAACCAAGATGAAAACTTCATACTGGCTTTAGATATGCTTTAGATATGCAAAGGAATGCCAATTTTGTCCTTGTTGGGGTAATACATAGCAACGCTGTTCTGACATCAACAAACAATACCTCCAGTTGAAGCTAATAATTGCTGTAAGACTCGGGGTAGTGTTTCAAGTGTAACTGTCCTCCAAGCCTTAAGCAGGGAGGCTCTTTCCTTGACTAGGAAGCAGGCAAAATCACAACTTCATTATTCTTTTGACTTCTGATCCATTTGATTGTGAGGTACTGTAATCCTTCCTGAGAAGTGGGGTAAATAGCCAAAGAACTTTGTCAAAAAGGATTGAATCTTTTCCTGGAAGGATACATCAAATCACGCTCAGTATCCCACCCTCTGCTGACCCAGCACCAGCCTGCTGATGCAGCACCAATCTTTCTAAAGAGAAAAGAGTTCAGCAGACACTCTCTGAACTGAATGATTCTTTGCAAGGCCTTGCACACTGACTAACTCTGTACTCTTTTCCTGTCTGTGAGTTCCTACTGAATAGCCTCATTTGGATTTCTTTGTTTCTGGACACTTTGGGTGGTTTCTCAATTCCAGGCAGTTGTTCTTACAGCCAGAAACGTGGCCCTGTTGCAGGGTGCAGAAAATATGGTGTGTGCTGGCATGAGCCGATTCTTGTGCTCCTATCCAAGAGCTGATCCCAGCCAGCCTTTATTTGTGTATTTGAATTTATCTTCTGTTAATAATTTAAACCCATTACCCAGAACCGAGCAGTGTCACTTTCAAAGATGAGAGGACTGTGAACATTTGGTGTTCTGTCTGTCCACAGAAAGCAAACAATTAAAATGTTTTAAAAAAGTCTAATTAGAAAGCTACATAAAAGTAATAGAGGAAGCATAAGTTGAAGGATCGTCTATTACAGAAATAGTGAAGGATTCTTGGAACTGCACTGACCATAAGCTCCTGTAAGCTACAATTTCAATACACAGTTTTAAGTAAATTCCCTTTTCAGCTTCACTTGTCCCACATGAAAGAAAAGCTAACTTTAACACAGCAGACGAGAGTCCTTAAAACGAAGCAAGAGGAATTTTTTCTTTAAGTGAAACATCATGGGGCACATCGGAGTATTTAATACTATTTTCCCTCCAGCTGTTTTTATTTATCTTTAAACTTCCAATAAAAGTTATGTTTTATTTCAAGAAGCAATCCATAATAAACTTTTCAGCTGATGGTAGTGGTTAGTGCCTGTGCCACCAACAGAGGTGATTAATTCTTTGGAGAAGAAACAAAAATGACTCTTTTCTATGTGGCACCTATCACAATGAATTTAAACAAGGGCATTTGGTCCCTACTACCAATTAACAGATTAGAGGAAACAATAATCTCATTCCATTGCTGTATGATAATGCTGGGAACTTGAGATGGGGTCAGTGTCTTACTGGAAGGCAAACTCAGAGCAATTCTTGGTCCAGTACATCATCGTTATTATTCCACAGTAATGATATGTCTCCCTGGGCTGGGTAATGTACAGGCATGGAGTGACGGACAGTTCTTGTCCTAAAAACATATTGCTTTGAGTCATTATGGACATACATATCCTTTTAACTGTCAATCAAGCCTTTGAATGGAAAGAGATGTTTTACATGTGCCAAACTGAGCATATGTTGAAATCCATACGGGATATGGGCCTACATAGGCATGGACCAAGGATGATGAATTTAAGTGTTGTTAGTACACAGTAAAATTACCAATTCTTTTCACTTTAAATAGAGATCACAAAAACAGTGAGGCTACACATAAAATCCTCTGCTAAGACATGACTTCATTCAGGCCTGAAGCCACAAAAACAACTCCTTTTCTGACCCCAGGTCTCCTTTTCTCGACTTCAGCATGCTATTCAGCATCCTGTCTACTCCCAAAGGTCTATCTCATGGCTTCATGAAACTCCTCTTCCCAGTACTGAGCTAGTGCAGATGGGCTGAGGCATTAATTCTGCTTTTGTCCAGCTGCTGACAAGAAGGAGGAAACTATTGAGACAAGCTCGATTAGAACCAGTGGCCTCCAGCGCTCACAGCACTGCCAGTTTCCATTGAGACAAAGCAGAATACTTACCCTGGTCAACACTCTCAGTACTAACTTTGTTGTGGGTCTTTTTGGCCAGGCTCTGAGACTATTGTTTGGTGGAGCAAATCTGATTTATGTCCGCAATGCTGAACCTCTTCTGTATGGAGTTGCATATTGAAACCTCATTTTGATAGTTGACAGACTATGTTTAATTACTGACTGTGATACATGTCCTTGGAATAGGAAGGGCCTCCAGGAAAACATTTTTTCAGGAAGGTTGTTGAGCTGGAATATTTGACCTCACTGTGGTTAGGATTGGGTCCACCATACAAATATTTGTACATTTATTTTCAGTCTACCATTCATTCTGCACTGTAGAAAAAAAGACAGACCAGTTAATGGATCTCCTTACAACTGGTCTTCCTTTATTCTCTTATGTGCAGAATCATGTATCACACTTATACATACACACTTATTACCAACCTATATCATGCTCACTGTTTTACAAAAGTACTTTAAAGAAAAAATATTAACATATGCCACTTGTTTAGCTATCTTCTTGCCATGTGAGATGTTTCTGAGGTTGAGTGCATTGTTTTAGATTTGCTAAGCTTACATCCATGAAAGGATGTGTGTGCTATAAAAGGTGAGGTTAATGACAAGCTTCTGATATTTCAAAAAGATATGCTGAGGAACTGAGGTTCATTCCAGCACTTTGGGCCAGTTTGCGCTAGATTTCCTCTGAAGTTCCCTGTTCTACAGAAATGACAACTGCATATTCTCCTTGTGGAGAATCCTGTCAGCCAGCGGCATGAAGTTGCCAAGGGCAGCCTGGGGACTGGTATTTCACTGATCTTTTAATAATAAGAGCCTGGGCTTTGTGAATAAAGGCCTTCAGACTAGTGCAGAGTTCTATGAGAAGCCAGTGGAGGGAGCAGAGGGATTAGAGGACTTGGGAAGGTCTGCAGGAGTTTGCGTTTCTAAGTAAAATATACAGCAAGAGCCAAACTTTCCAAACTACTGAAACTTGCTGCCCTTGGATTTCTTAATTCCATTCAAAAATAATAGTTTTTTCTCTAAACATAATAAAAAATATTTTGTGCCAGATAGCTATTTATTCCTAAGAGATGGTAAAAAAAAAAAAGGCAATATACTGGGAAAAAGGCCATATCACACTCATTTTTAGGAAGGGTAGAAAGGATGACTCAGGGTACTACCAACCTGTCAGTTTCACCTCTGTTCCAGGGAAGATCATGGAGCAGATCCTCCTGGACGCTGTGCTAAGGTACATGGAAGAGAGGGAGGTGTTATGGTATAACCAGCATGGTTTCACCAAGGGCAAGTCCTGCCTGACCAAACCTGTTGCATTTTATGATGGTATAACTGCATCAGTGGACAAGGGAAGAGGCACTAATATCTTCTCTCTGGACTTCAGTAAGGCCTTTGACATGGCCACAACATCCTTCTCTCTGAAACGGAAAGATACGGATTTGACAGGTGGACTGTTTGACAGACATGGAACTGATTACGAGATCGTACCCAGAGAGGTGGTCAATGGCTCAATGTCCAGATGGAGATCAGTGATGACTGGTGTCCCTCAGTGGTCAGTGCTGGGACCGGTGCCTTTAACATTTTCATCAATGACATCATCAGTGGGATTGGGTGTACCCTCAGCAGGACTGCAGATGACACCAAGCTGTGTCAGCACTCCCAAAGGATGGATACTGGCCCAAAGAGACCTAGACAGGCTTGAGCAGTGGGCCTTGGAGAACCTCATGAGTTTCAACAAATTCAACAGATTCAAGTGCAAGATCTTGCACCTGGGTCGAGGCAATCTCTGCTATCAGTACAAGCTGGGGGATGTAAGGACGGATCACAGCCCTGCCAAGAAGGACATGGGAGTACTCGTGGATGGCAAGCTGAACATGAGCCAGCAATGTGCCTTCACAGCCCAGAAAGCCAACTGTATCCTGGGCTGCATCAGAAGAAGCAGAGATAGCAGGTTGAAGGAGGTTATCCTGCCCCTCTACTCTGTGCTTCTGAGACCTCACTCGGAGTATTGCATCTAGATGTGGAGTCCTCAGTACAGGAGAGATGTGGACCTGGTAGAGCTGTCCAGAGGAGGGCCATAAAAATGATCCAAGAGATGGAATACATCTCCTACGAGGACAGGCTGAGAGAGCTGGGGCTGTTCAGCATGGGAAAAGAAGGCTCTGGTGAGGCCTTTAAACATCCAAAGAACAAGGGGAAATGGTTTCAAATTAAAGGAAGGGAGATTTAGATTGGATATAAAGAAGATTTTTTTTATAATAAGCGTGGTGAAGCACTGGAACAGGTTGCCCACAGAGGTGGTGGATGCCCCATTCTTGTAGACATTCAAATTAAGACTGAATGGGGCTCTGAGCAATGTGATCTAGCTGTAGTTGTCCCTGTTCATTGCAGAGGAGTTGGACTAGATGCCCTTTAAAGGTCCCTTCCAACTCAAATGATTTTATCATTCTATGAACTAACATTCAGGTCACAGGGTGAAATCTGAACTCGTTTGAACTTGGAAGTCATTTTACTGCAGATCTCAATTATGGCTATGGTTGTACAGCAGACCATTTATTCAACTGGGTGTTGGCCACAGGAGCAGGTATATTCAACTTACAATTCTAGATTTCACTGCCATATATCACGCAGTCTTCACAAATCACGTATGTCCACATTTTCCAAAGAAAATTGTAATTTTTATTGGCCTTCTTAGGGCTGTCCACATCCCTCAGTCCAAAATTAGGCATTACTAGAAGCATTGTTCTTTATCTGCGTGAATTCAAAATCTTGTTTAACAGAGCAAGCTCACACAAGATAATGAAAAGTGTTTTTACTATGGGCTACCTTCAACTTTGAGATCAGGTTATATTCTCATAGACAGCTCACCAAGCCTAGCTTTTGTGTGCTTATGATTATTCGCTGTTGCTGATAGTTAAAGATAACACTGCATAAAAAATTATCATACTTTTGCAGGAAGTACTTCATTGATTCACTGCCAAATCTGAAGTTGCTTTTATTTGTTTATTTTGGCAGCTGTATCTCTTCAAAAAGTTTTCTTCTGTATTTTAAAATGCTTAAGGGCATCCTTTTAATTAAACTGCTGTTTGGTGCACATGATATACCATTCTTTACTTGCTTAAAAGCAATATGTTGAGAAAAAAGCTCCCCATCTGCACTGTGGATTCAATGGTAAGAAAAAACATAGCAAAGTTGAATTTTTTTTCAAAAGTTTGTCTGTGCTCTGGCTTCCTATCATTATACTCATACTTTCTATTTTTAGATTGTCTAATTCTAAAAAGTCAGGCCAATGCCCCATTAACTTGAATGGAATAAAACCGAGTCATGCTTTTCTTACACTTAATCAATATCCAAGGAAATGTAAGCAAAAAAAAAAAAAACAACAGGTGTTTAAACTTCCTCATAAATAGGAGCCTGTCTTAAAAGATAAAAAAAATATCTCTTAAAATCTGTTGGATGAATTATTAGTTTTGTGGATATCTCAGTGTCATGGCCTTTCCTCTTTCCCCTTACACAAGACATGCTCTCTCCTTTGCTTTTTTGCAAGTGATCCTGTGCCTTCTCTCATTCCTTCTTGCTTATTTCTTTGATGTGTAGTTTAAGCATATCAAGATAGAAAATTTGTTGAGTAATGCACAGAGCTCAACTTTTTTTACCTTGGCAGTTCTCAGACTTTTGAATGTGCCTTACGAAGTGAATGTGAATGCTAGGAATCTCAAAGGGATTTCTAATATTGATTGGTAAATCCAAACCATGGTATTTCTGCCAAACTGTAACTCAAAGGTAACTTGAAACAATAACTTACTTTGTGCTACTTATCTCCATCACAGTGACTTCTGATTAATCCTGACTATATTTCAGACCAAAATAATACTCTATCTTAAGCTAAAGAGAGTATTTGAAATAAAGAGAGATCAAATAAGAGCTTATAAGGGGTTTGGTTGTGATTTTAGCCATGGACCATAATTAAAGCTCCACATCCCTATTATTGCATCAGTCCAAGATATTGTTTCATCCATTGTTTCCATGGGAACGTCCCGATGTGTGGCATTACCAGAAAGAGTTCAACCAGTGTAAAAGGTAGTGGTTATTGGCACAACACTACAGCAATTCTGCATGATAAAAAGAATATCACTTATCTAACCTTAGCATGCAGGCAGGCACAGGACAAGGGAATAGTTAGAATTTTAATTAAAATTCTTATGTACTACTGTTTCCATGTAAAAGGTGTATAGCCAAAATGCTGTTTAGTTGCATAACTCATCTGTTCAAAGAAATGAGTCTCTGGGAGCATTTTCCTCTATTAATGCTTGAGTTTAGTATTAACCTGAGTGCTTAAATGAATTTGCTGATCGCAGCTAAGGCTCACATAGACCTTATTCAACATCAGTTACACTCACCATTTGGCACCTGTAGCAGTGTCTGCTTAAAAGAAGTCTAACTTTAAAGCAGTACACAGAGAGATTTTCTTTGCTCTTTCCAGGCGAGTTTAGTTTCTACCTTGAAGTTAGGTTTAAAGTAAATACACATTGAACAGGAGACAGAGTACAAGCCTTGCCTTCCCACTCTCTGGCTCACAAACAGAGAATTTTAGTCTCCAAACTTTCATCTTTATGAACTCTTTATAATAACAGTTTTGTGTTTGTTTAAACAATGTTCTTTTTTTTTTTTTTTTTTTTTTTTTTTATTTACCATTTAAGTCAAAGGCTATCTACTTATATAGTGCAGATGGTTTAAAAAAATGACCCCTTGTTTAAATGGGATATGACAGTCTAATAGGATAGCTTCCAATCATCTATAGGAAAATCTGGCAGCACTGCATATGCTGAGTACAATGTCAATCAGACTACAGCCAGAGTAAGGCTCTGCTTAGCATAATTAAGTGATCTCAAGTCCTTGATGAGCAAAGAAAAAAAATTCTAGCCTAGTTAGGAAAAGAAAAAAATTAAGTGCAATTCTGAATTGTGGTAACTAGAGACAGACTGGAGCTGCCAACTCTGGATTCAGAGAACTGGTTGGAGGGCTATTTAAATGTTTTAGTATATGCCAAACTCAATTAAGAAAGGAAAGGAGATAAACATTATTAAATGAATGGAAAGTATTTTCTGTATAATACTGCTGTTTCCCAGAATGCTTACTGTCTGTAGCAGCTAGTTGACCTGGAAAAGTAGAGGCCAGAATTTTGAATCCTAGATCTTTTGAAGGTTTAGGGTTGATAGCAGACTGATATAACTGCTTTTCAAACTTTCATAAGTATTCTGGATTTTAATTGAATATGTGAATATGTGTTATTGCTGGAATATCAGGCTTCTATTACTAATTTAGAAGCATATCTGTAAGTATTTAAGAAAGAACTTCATCTCTTCACAAATAAGCCAACAAATCCTTTGCATCTGATGCAAGGAAGCTGGACTTAGGTTTCTCTGTGGACTCAATGGGTCTAGGATTTCACTCAGCACCTGATAATTGCACCATTTCTGTTCCTTCCACCAGTCTCTTGAAAAACCGGCATGCAGTCACCAAAGTGGCATTGAAAAAGAGGCTTCCTCAGAAGGAAGGAAAAAAAACTAGGCTAAAATAAATGCTGACATAGAGGGTGCAATTCCAATGACATCAATGGAATCTTGTTTATTTACATCAAAAGAGAATTTGGAAAATCTTGCTGGCTTTGTCAGAAGCATGCTAAAAAATTTAAACATTGTTTAAAGACCCCATTTTAGCTTTGTTGATTACTCAATCTCTGCAGTCATTTATAGCTCCAATTCTACAAAGTAAGATAGATTATCCCTTAATTAGGCAATTTTATCCTTGTAACATCTTCAACTGTACTAGATCATCATTAAGGTTTTTTTTTTCTCCCCTTGCAACTTTCTTGAATCAGCTTTCATGTTTCTCTACTGTTTTCCCTGGTGAGCTGTTGATTCAGAGACCAATGAATGTTAGTAATACATCTATTTATGGCCTAATTATTATGAATATTTTAAAATATACTTTAGAAAATTAGTTGCAGGCTGTGCACTCAAAAATGTCTAATCCCTACAAATATTCAGAATATATGTTTGGGAAGTTCTTCTGTGATTGGAGAAAACTCTCTTTAAATCCCATATTACTCTTTGTGTAAAACTTATTGAGTAGAAACATGAAACAGTATTGTATGAAATTGTCACTGTTTCCAGAAACTAGGAGTTATACACATTTTTAGCCATTCTGCCTGCATAGAATGTGATTCAGAAAAAAAGTCTTGATTTTTAAGAAGAAATAATGAAGAAAAATTGTTCTGTGTGACTTCCTCATCTCACAATGTGATGTACAGTATGCAAATTCTCAGTGAAATATAAAAATCAGCCCTTTCCCCTGTTACTCCCCTCTATTTAGTAACATTCATAAACTATAAGTGAATTAACTACAAAAATAAGATGTAAATGGGAAATGGATTTAAGCTAAAAGAGGAGAGATTTAAGTTAGATGTTCAGGGGGAGGTAAGGTACTGGTACAGGCCTCCCAGAGAGGTTGTGGATGCCCCATCTCTGGATGCACTCAAGGCCGGGTTGGATGGGATCCTGGGCAGTCTGATCTGGTGACTGGAAACCCTGCTTATTTCAGGGGGTTGGAACTAGATAATCTATAAGATCCCCTCCAACCTGAGTCATTCCATGATTCTATAATATGGTCAATTCTCCATTGCCAGATAGTCAAAACTTGACTTTATCTTAGTCTTAATCAAGAATTTTTATGAAATTTGAAATCAGTACTAGACACAGCTTCATCCACTATCAACATAGCAAGAGATTTTAAGGTTAAATCTTTAACACTCCAAGTCAATCACAATGCTTCCTTCTACTGCAAGGAAATGAGCCGATTGGAACTGTTGGAACAGCCACTGCAATAAGTCTTTGAATGGAGGTTAGGCAATCACCTGCTAAGCAGACTTCACCACACTGATCCTGCCTTGAGATATGAGGCAAGGCTACATGAGTATTTGAATTCCTTCCCATGCTTCTTTTCCAAGATTAAATGATTCAATTCAAAACCATTACCCTTAAGACAAAAGCCAGGTGGGTGAATTTCTCTATCTTAGATGACAAATGCATGGTCAATCTGCAAGACAGGGTACACATTTACAATAGATTGTTGTTGGTATTGTTGATATCAGTTTGTCTCATGGGGCTGATTTGTCAGCCTGGTTAACAACTAATATGTTCTAGGAACCACGTTAGCATCTCTTGCAATAAATAAATAAATAAATAAATAAAATTGTGGAGAGAGCACCTTTGAAAAGTCTAGCCAAAATGACATGAACAATACGAATGGGTAAGACTCAGTCTCTTGTTTCCAAGTTAGTGAGAGATAGAAGGCTTTCAATCCAGAATACTTATCTTTGACAACTAGCATTCTCCAAACTGTTAGCAGTATTGGGAAGACATTTCAGTGACAAATGAAAGAGTAGAAGAGAAAATACGCATACTCCTAAATTGCTTGGCACTTTCAAAAAAAAAAAATCCCTTTGAGGTGCTGGAGGAAAGCAACTGATGTGTGTAGGATAGGCAACCATGGAGGGCAGCAATATTTTGGTGACAAAACTGTGTCTTATGCCCAAGTAAGCAAACTTGTGCTGGAAGGCATAGAAATTCCCCTGTTTCCCCAGGGCACCAAAACCTCTGAAGCCAACACTCAATTTGTGGCAAAATCTGCAGATGGCTCTGCAGGAGGAATGCATACAGCTGGTTTATAGCTTTTTGGCTTTGTATTGGCAACTCAGTTAACTAGATAGCTTGTTGATGGTAGAGACACAAAAGCAATATCCACAGATGCTAATAACCTCCCCCCTTGGTGGGATAGCATTTGAACTCAAATCAGTGAGCGTGTTGCTTACCTTGATAAAGATTTACTGCTACTTTGTGCTCTCCCTTTGAGTGGAGGCGGAGTGTACTTTGAAATAGGGTTATCAGCTTTCTTTAGTTTAAAACATGCTTTGAATTAATTCTTCCACTTATTTGTGAAAACTCAGGAGTAAGACATTAGAAATAAACTGGGATAAGGTTATTCATTACTGTCACTTTTGGCTGCTTCTAATAGAGTCACGAGTATCTTGAGGTAGATGAAGTCTAGTGTGACTCGGCCAAAATGCTAAATCTCTGAATCCATGAGACAATAACATTTCAAAGTTTATTCCTTTTTTTTTTTTTTTTTTTTTTTTTTTTAATATATGTTGGTTTAGAAACTTACTTTATTTTGGAAAGTGTGGAAATGTTGCATCAAAGCTAATTTTATATTTCTGTATTCTTTTTATATTATATTGACACATGCCAAAAATAGGCATGCATAATCTGCTGACAGATTATAATATGGCATTGGTTAAAAAGTTATATGACTTTATGTTTGTTCATTGTTTTTGTAA
This sequence comes from Pavo muticus, assembly GCA_016647715.1. Taxonomy (NCBI): domain Eukaryota; kingdom Metazoa; phylum Chordata; class Aves; order Galliformes; family Phasianidae; genus Pavo; species Pavo muticus. Next base: position 724,644 of record JACDJE010000428.1, on the reverse strand, counting down.
CAAAACACAAACTTGTAAAATTTGGGATCATGCAGAATGTTTCAATCAGTACTAAGTAGCATCTGTCCTAAAGTCTAAAAATAATTTGTTTAAACATTCTCTGCTTTTACAGGAAACCTAATAATAACCATATAGCTTTGGGGGAAAAAAAAAGTCACTTGCCTTAAAAACATATTTCTAACAGAATGTTCTGTATTAAAATGTTTTCATATATAATAATCTAATCAGAATAGCTCTGTAACTGGCTGAAAAAAATGTACTCAAACTAGGTTACCAAAAGTAACACTTGTTACTGGACATCCTCAGTCTCTCTGACAACTTTCAGTTCAGAGATTGTAGGTCACTGAACACTCATTGATGTAGTCCTTTTTTAACCAGAAGTGATTTCAGTCCATGGAAGCCTTTCCACCAATGGTAACATCTGTTAAATCTGGCCATGACTAAAGGTGACTTTGAAACCTTCATACAAAGGTTTTATTGATGACAGATGATGGACCTGTTGCCCCTTAGCTGGACTGCTAATTCATGTTAGAATACAACTTAGTTTTTGAATCTTACAAATGGACTTCTTACTCCCAAGCCATGAATCTGGTGACTGAGCAAATGAAGGAATAGTGGAGATCCTCTGCCATACCATGTGAATTATCACAGCTCTGTGGAACAGATTTACTGAAAGTATATAAGCAGAGATAACAGGGTCTTGGTTCTATATTGGACTTAGACACGTGCAGATAATTGCTCAGGAAATGACACTGAATTGTAAGAGTGCGAATGCATGTGTGTGTATGTGCACACATGTGCTAGTAGGGCAAGAGATACACATGTCCACTGTAACAAAAATTTGCTGGTAAAAAAAAAAAAAAGTGCTTGGATATAGTATATGGAACAAAATAAAAATACACAAAAATAATTTCTCAGGAATATAACATAAATTTAACAATTTGTCTCTGAATAATTTAATTTGCAGTTTTAAGCCTTTAGAGTTATGGTCTATTTATAATTGGAGCCACAGTCTGCATGTATTTTAAATGCAAAGAGAGGTTCCAACCAACAGTCAAGTTATTATATTACTCGAGAGTTTAATTAATAACACACTAATTGTAGAAGCCAACATCAAGAGCCACACCATATTGTTTCCATTACATTTTGAAACTGTTTGAAGTGATTTTGTAATTAAAAAAAAAAAGAACTTCTGAGTAAAGTGTTATCTTCGCACGAAGACTGTTTACTCTATGAGTTCTCCTACTTCGCAGGCTGTAGGATTCTTCACCAGGTTCAGTAGCAGAGCCGGCTTTTAGATCTGAATAGCAGTGCATTCTCTCACACTTACAAGGAAAGAAAAACAAGTCAGTCCAAAGGTTTTTGTTAGACTTTGTTCGAGCTCCCACAGTACATAAATGTTTAGTGACATAACATCATTAAAAATATAAGTGATTGAATGTCAGAAAATTCATGTAAAAGTAACCATAAATAGTATCTCCTGAGAAAATATGTGCCATAAATTGTATTTTGCCTGTGATTTAAAGATGATAGATAAATTTAGTTCTAAAACACTAACTCTAGATATACTTCCTCCACAGATATTCATTCTAATTGGTTCTAACCAAAAACACAGGGATTTCAAAAGTTGATCAGTGCTCTGCAAACTCACGATAGGTACTTTTTTTTTTTTTTTTTTTTTTTTGCCATCCCCACCAGTAAACCTGAAACAGCAGGATTCCGGGACAAGGGCAGAGAAGAACATGGCCCTCTTTCCACCCACAGACTGCTACCTCCTTGGGGACCTTCCCCTCTTCCACCCAGCACCTACAAGACAATCAGCAGCTGTATTAACAAGGCACTGATTGATATGTAGGATACAGGTGGTGAGGTACCCTCCCTAAAGATTTTCTCTTATGGTCCTGCTCAAGTCAAATCATTCTCCTGTTAGCATCCTTTTGCTCCCCTCTCCTTAACAAACCTACTGCGTAACAGCAGGATTTTGTCCTAAACTGTTATGCTGACTCCTGAATTTTCAAACTTATAAACTCTTTGTAAATTGACAATCTATTCCTCCCCCACCTCTACATTTCAAAATAAGCAACCTACTAATGTAGTGAGATTTTAAGGGCAATTAAAATTAATAAATGTTATGGAAACTTGACAGTACTGCATAGCAAAATCAGTAACAAAAATAATACATATACTCTACTTCTGTCTATAATACAACAGGAACATACTTTAAGAATTTGAAATTGCAAATATTATTGAAAAGATTAATACCATGAACATTTCTCATACCAGATTAGGAAACAACAAATTCATTTACACTACGCATTCAAACCCACTAATAAGATTAAAAATCTAGTAATACAACGGACGGAAACCTACAAATCTGATAGGTTATGTCAGCAGATGTGCAATAACTAGCTCTAAGTCTGCTTCAATAAATGTTGATGTTCTATTCTACCATTTTAACCATCTCAAAATGATAACATTTTCAGTACCTTCAGTGAGTTGATGTTCCACAATCATATGGTGATTTATGTGTGAAATCTTAAAAAATAAAAAAACCACTTATTTCACTGTTTCCATAGGCATGTCAGGTTATCATTTACATGAGAAAAGACAGAGCCAAGTGGGAACTGATTGTTAACAAGGGGTTATTATCTGAGGTTTCTTCTTGATGAAGGATCCAGCTGAATTTATGTTTTGTTTACCTAAACATTAACACGTGTCATTTAAAAACCAAGCACATTTTGGCTGGCTTCTCAATTTAGCAAATAGCAGTTTACCATAAAATATTTCTTAAGCCCACTCAGTTTGAAAGTCCTCACTGTTCTTCAAAAGCCAGATGAAAGAAATGTACTTCTACAGTATGTGTGCCAGAGGACTTTTTCTCAACAACAGGAGCAAAATGGAAATGTGTCTCCTTTAAGACATATTTTCACAGCAGGTGAAGGACATATTGGATAGATTGAGAAGTTAAATTCAAAACATAATATGTTAGCAGGAGTTCTATACAGATACTCATTTCATATAAGATCTGGTTCGTTAATAAACCAGAGGTGGAAATTAACAGAGGAAAAGTCCCATGAAGAGGCTACAGAAAAGAGGGACTCAGTATGATATGTGGTGCAAGAGGGAGATGATGTGTTCCTTTTTATTAGCTTTCTTCATCCTTTTACCAAGTGAGGCTACAGAGGTCCAGCAGCAGTCTGATCAAGATTGGAAAGTGAGAATGATTTAATATAGAAGTTTCTTAACTTATAAGATGGATACATATTTCTTAGATATTTTAATGAATTAGGAGCCTAATTAGACCTCATTTAATGCATCCTCCTGCAGGCAGCAGGCATCACATTACCTTATGGCTGAAATCTGAGATACTCTCGACCACGCACTGTGGCCTTCCATGTACTAGAGACAGAAACCGTCAATGAGGAACCTCCCTCTCTTAGTGTCAAAACACTATACAAAACATCAATGCTTGTTTTATGCAGTGGCAGTGGCCCTGATGGAGGTTCAGGATCTCCTAATGAAGGAGATCAGGCTGTCTGGACATCCCACACCTGAGGCAGGATTATCCTAATTCTAATCCAGGTTTAGTAACAAAGAAAGCCTTCAGGGCACCAGCTGTAAAACTGTGATTCAGATCCCTCTGTTGGGGCTGTCCTGTTTGCAGCAAAACCCTGCAAGAAGGGAGGGGGTTGATTCAGAGGGCAACACAAATCTTCTGTGCCAGGCTCTCCCTTCCCGAGACTCGCCTGCAGCAGCAAAGACTCCATTCTGGCAGACTCTTCAAAAGTCTGGAAAGATATACAGCGTTCACTAGAATTCCCTCTGGAGTATGTTCTGGGCACAGAATAGAAACACACAACTGAGAAAAATGTCATGTATAGCTCAGCATAGAGAAGTCATATGTGAAATGCAAGCATATAAAAATTGATAGAATACAGAGCTTGCTGTTCATCAGAAAAGCAATTTAAAAAAACAGCTTTGGAGGTTTTATTTTTGTATACCTAATATAAGTTTTTTTGTTACTATTGTTCAATTCAGTTACAAATTTCAGGCCAGACAATGAAAGCAGATCACAAACTTTTCCCCTTTTTTCTCCAGACTCTCTTTGAGACTAATATAAAGAGGTACAGTACATGACTGAACGCTGGCAGAAAAAATTAGAGGTAGGAGTGTTAACACCCATGGCAGGAAGTCGGGCAGTATGTTGGCCAACGCTTAGTAATTTGCAATAAGAACTTCAATTCAGAGGCGTGTTCACATGTCTTGCAAAGTTTTAGTGCAAGTGTGCCATTCCACGTCCATATTTTATTTTTTGTGTAGGGCTGTATATCCCTGTAGAATTCCCTGTATCCTCCCAGATGTGTACAGGCCTAGTTATTCACTTTGAAATCATTTGCACATTAACAGATCAGTTAATTCCTCTGTCCTCTGGTGGTTCACGTCTGGAGTTGTTTGTTTTTGATGTTCACAACCCTCAGTTATGTGAACATGGTTTAAATATATTCAATCAGTATTCTTTTTAAATTGTGACTGACCTGCTTTTTGCTTTTAATGAGGAATAATAAGATTTGACTTCAATTTACTCCATGGCCTAGAGTCTTCTCTCTTGGATTAACTAGAATGATACATTCCTGGAGGTACTGGAGGTTTTAATTTAAAAGATAGTCTCCCAGCAAAACTTCTCAGACTTCCGAGAACTTCCTAAAATATTGTTTCTAGCTAACCTGTCCCTAAAAATAAAATTCACTCAGTATTACATATAAATTAATTTTATACTCCTGGGTCACAAACTGTATTTTTCATGCAAATTTTTGTCACATTAGCAGTATTTAGAGCTCTACTGAGTGATACTTCTGGCCAACAGTTCAGCCATTAAGGTGAGGACCTGCAGCAGAAAGCCATGAAATGTGAGAGCATGAGTAGGAAAGAGCACAAGCTTGCAGAACAGGTTTGTGTCTCTCTCCCCAAAGAGATAGATTTGCAGGGTTTTCTCACCTCGGTTAAGAGCTGGCAACATCATAGCTTGCACAGTAACTTGGCATAATGTTATGTCTCCATTTGAAAGAAGCCTGGGATTAATGGACAAAAGTAAGCCCCTGTCATGTAATAAATTGTTGAAATCCTGTAGCAGCCTTTTCCCCTTCATGTTTGAGCTGAAACTGTTGGCAGACCGGGACAGAAACGAGTGATATACTCAGATGAGCCGAAGCCTGTTTGTAGCAGCAGACGTGAGTCTTTCCACTTCCGAAAGAAACCACTTAAACATGCTAATAAATGCAATTTCTTATGGATGTCTTCATGCAAGGTATCATTTATGCTTTGGTGAATTATGCTTTCAGATGGCAAGTTTTGGGGGGCTACAATCCTCTGCAATCCCCTTCTCCCTCTATGTGTTTGTTCAGTACCAACTACATTTTATGCAACAAGCAAGAACAAAAAGTTGAGAAAGAACAAGTGTATTTGGAGGACTCTGAGTAAGTCCAGATCAGCATTTTATTTACACCAATTTTGTGTAAGAAAGGATTAGGCCTGCAAAAGCACTGCTTGGTGTTCAAGAAACAGGTAGCTGTAGTACTGAGGGACATGGTTTAGTGGGCAGTATTGGTGGTAGGTGGACAATTGGACTAGATGATCTTAGAGGTCTTTTCCAAACTTAATGATTTTGTGATTCTGTGATTCTGTGATTCTATAACTGGTCACTTATTCCTTAATGGAGATGTCCATTCCTATTACTACCTAATCATTTCAGCTGGCTCTTATAAAAAATCCAGTATAAATGGACAGAGAATGATAGCTTGTCTGTAGCATTTTTAAGCCAACTGAAAGGAATATATAGCAGAGATAAAATACTCTATTAAAAACACATGTATTCATTTTAAAATGTTGTAAGACAACCATTGCTACTGAGTTATATAGATTTTTCTTTCTCTGCAATCACATTATATGTCAGTATAATCTAACCATCTTCAGCCCTATTTACATTCTATGCTGTGACCTCCACAGTGCACCCTGCTCCCCTGGCTCAGGGCTAGGAACCTGAGTCCTGTGCCTGCTTACTGCTGCTGCTGCTTCACTGGGCAGCCTGCGAGTAAAGCTCTGCACAGCTCTGGCAAATCCTCATTCTGGATGGGGTTTTTCTTACAGTGATTTTATCTTTCACTACTTCCACCACTGACAAAAACATCTGGAACTTCTACCTTGTGTCTGGAGAATGATAAAAGATCCTTGACAGTGAGTGATAGGCTCAGTGACCAGGATGCTGTTTTAGGCACCCTACCTTACTGTAGCACTCTGCAGAAATCTATCCAGATCTCAGGAATGTCATTATTCACTTGAAGAGGCTTAATATAGTATGTTTATCATCCTGTGTGTATACATGTCAATAATTGCTCATAACATAACTTCAAGAATATCATCAATACTAAGTTCTGCTGTCTGCTTTACTACAGTCCACTACTGTCTGCCAAAGAAATCAATAATTTACCTGGAAATTTTCTTTACAATCAGAAGGGCAGGCTTCCTTGAAACAGAACAACTTCCAAGCTATATGTGCTGAAGTTTCCATAAGGAAAAATACCTTTGGGTATTTTTATTATTATTAATGGGGAAAAAAATGGAGATGAATTGGATTTTTTTTTCACTATAGAAAAATCTGATACATTATTTCAATTTTCAGAAGTAAAGCTGAGTTCTAAAAAAAAAAAAAACAAACCAGAAAATATATTTTATCTTATAATTGAGAAATTCTTTTTTTTTTTTTAATTGAAAATCTGAATTTCAGCAAGCTCCACTTTCTACCTGCAGAATTTACACAACCCAAATCAACAACTTGAATGTTCAGAATACTTGATTGTCCCATTGTTCCTGTAGGAGGGGGTGAACAGGGCCTATATATGAGTGGTGGGTTTCTGTTCTAGGAGAAAGAAGAGGGGAAAATAGTTCATTTTTCACTTCCAGACATGTTAAAAATTATGTAATCAATCATGATTTACATTTTGAGTCCAAACTGTTTGAATACTTTTGGTAAGAATTTAAAAGCGTTACCAGAACTGTGAGAATTCTGCACAAATTGGTGTTCTTAATGGTTCTCCATCCCGAATGATGCCACTGAAAGGTCTTTGGTAGGCATCCTTGGATGACATTTAATCTAGTTTATTTAATCAACTTCTGTAGACTGTTAAGAATTTATTGCATCAGTGAATAATGTCATATTCAGAAAACACCCTTCAAAATATCTTAGCATTCCAGATTCTGAAATTTGGCCAAAACATGAGAGGACAGTGGAAACTATGAATGCCAGTATTTGATATGTCTTAATGAGCTCTGAGTTTCAAAATGTATACAATTTGAAAATGGTGTTGTTTAAGTCCTACCAAATTGAGTACTAGATACATCTAGCATCTTTCATTTTTTTTCTCTGAGGTTTGATAAAGTTTGTGTTGTTTTTTTTCTTTTTTTGGCCTTAATATCAACACTTGCATATTTGGAGGCTTTACTGCACATGCTGGATGTATCATAAAGGATAACAGGGTTGTAACTTTTACAATAGCTCTACTTGATTTATTTCACCCTGGGACATATAACAGGCAAGTGACAGTAATTTCATAGAGCCTCTCAGAGCTGCTTCACTTAGCCTGGCTTCCAGGAAATATGGACCTGCTGCTTCTTGTGTCTTGCACTGTGCCTGTAGCATAGCTATGCAGGGTTGGCTTAGTAGCTTGAGAAACTTTTCTCCATCTCACTTCAAGGGCCAGAGTTCAAAGGACAATCATAGAACTGGAGCTATAGCACATGCTGGAGCTTGATCTGGCGCAAGCATGCACATCTCTTTCTCAAGAAATGGCAACTAGAGTTTTGTCAGACTGTTTACAATAAGAAGCAAACAGTATCAAGAGTTTTGGGTTTGCTTTCCAAACCAAGTGAGTACTGAAAGTGAGTGGCAACATGGATTCTCTTCTGTCTAATAAAGCCTGAGAGGCATTTAAGTAGTTTTCTGAGAAGGAGCACAAATATGAGCTCTGTCCTCTGAAAGCTGTCTACATTGAAAAGATTTGCAGAAACTCATTATTTTTGAGACTTAACAGATTTAGTTGAAATTAACCACTTAGATCGAAGATGACGAGGAAAGCAGGGAAAGGACTGAAAGGCATAGTGGACAGAGCTCCATTAGGAAGTCAACTTCAAAAATTCCTAAGTAGCAACACACCCCGGTGTTATAAAAGATAGCTTTTTTTTTTTTTTTTTTTTTTTTGGTCTGTTTTTTAAATAAATCTATTATTTCTTTAGAAGTGGATCAGAGCAGGACCATAAAAGCTAAACTACATGTGTAGCATAACGTGTAGACGTGTTATGCTCACTGTTACATAAAAGAGTAAACAGACTAATTCTTCCTGCATTGGCAAATTATAGCCATTACATCCTTTTGTAGGAAGAGTGTATTATGTATGTGTAATTACAGAAAATTCTGAGGGTAATTCTACTTTTAGGAATGTCTAGTAGGTTCTTCACGCCAGTCATCAAACTCTGAATTGTCCACAAGCCAATTTCTTTCCAAGGGACGTACAAATATTATTATTCACACTGACCACAGATACTTGTTGATTTTTAATAGTGGCATTTTATCCAAAGGAGAAAGTTTTGGATATCAAACATAAGCTGACACAGTATTATACTTTTGAGTCTTTTTACTTTTTAAAAGTGAAATTTATGGCAGAGTGCCCTGAGTTTCCCTGTTGCACCATTTTTCATAGAGCCAAGTTTCCCAGTGGATGCGTTAATCATGTGTTTTACATGCTGTCATATCACATAACATTTTGAATTTGACTTAACCTGGTGTGATATGTCACAATCCTACAGTATGCGTGCCCCAGGGAACTTTAAATCAGTTTGCTGAAAAACACAATTAAAGACCCACACTGAACTGAAGTTTTCTTAAAAACGCAACACACATACAAAAACACATCTCTTTCTCTGTGAAATAGCATACAATATTTGTGAAAATATTAATATCATACGCAGCCTTTAGAAGTTTCAAAGATAATTAGAAATACTGTTTTCTAATTGCTACATCATCTAATAAAATTGCTTGTATGCAGTGCAATTTGATACCTCCAACTATTCTTCCCACCTAAGGAATTACACTGATTTTCTTAGGCAGCTGCAAAACAATATTGGAATTGGCACTGGGAAACACATTTAGAGTGCTTTATTGTACCCTGATGCTTTGAATTCTGGCTAGTTGAGAGAAATCTATAGGCAAATGCTTGAAGGAAGGAACTGCAAGTCAGGAAGCTTCTGAGCAGAGCTGAAGTAATAATTTATAATAAAAAAAACTAATTACAGCACTTTTTTTCCAAAATTTGCCTTTTTGCACCTATTTGCTCTCTGACCAGAAATTGACTCTCAATTGTTTTGTGCAGTCAGACATCAACAGCCTGACACTGGCTTGTGGATTGGTTGGCTGACCTTCATGCGTTGATTAAGCCTGTGTCCCAAATGAATCTATTTTCTCTCAAAAATATTCCAAACTTACCTACAGATCTGAATTCTTTATTTCTACAGATACAATGTGCAATAGTGGGTATGTTATTAAAGGAATTTTACAATGACAAACATTTATTTCTATTTTACAAGTTATTCATAAATTATATTTCATGCTATTTATTCAGTTATTTGAGTTCTAATGATGATTCTTTTTTTTTTATTCTCTATCATATTATGTTGACAGTGCTCCTCTCATAAATTCATCGTATACAAAAAGTGCGTTTTTAAACAAAAGTTACTGATCCAATCAAGAAAAAACAGGCTTGGTGTTCTAATTCATTTTGCTGTGACTCATATTTTACATGAAACTGGATGTAAGATCATGTGCAATAGTAATAATGAAAAAAGACTAACAAGACAGCATACTGTCTAAGCATGTGGCCAGGTTTAACAGTACGTATTTTGACACGCATGTAAATACAGGCAGAAGAAAACAAACATGTCTTTTTCACTGTATATGATAGATAGACAAATTCTAAAGGGAAATGACACATTTTGTTATTCATTAACATCCAATGATCCTTTCATGCAACACCCTGGAGGCTGAATGCAGTGACAGCATAAAAAGGTATACACCCACCACTACTTGGCATCAGGCACCAAGCAGTTTGCTGGAAAAGAGCTGGCATATATTCCTTGATAATATGTCTCATAGGTTTGTTGGATGGCAATACAGTGAAGTGTCTGACCATTGAACGACATACAAAAATGCTGACATTTAACCATGTGTGCCTGTTGCCAATCACTTGAGTTCTCCCAAACTTCTATTCTTTTTCTGCTTAGAACGGTTTAAGTACACGTTGGCAGCAAGCATAGTCTGAGTAACATGTAAATATGTTTCATATGTGTTATGAAAGACAAAAATGCATATTTACAAGGTAAGCATGAAGCAGAGAATTGCCTTACACTGCAAGAGATTAGACTGGACCTTGCTGAAAATGATAGTCATAAAATCTACTCCTTATTTTATATATACATAACACTTAAATCTCCACTGCAGAAAGAGATAGCAGCATACAACTGAAACATAGATATCTTTTCTATCCAATGGAAACGTACAAAAGGGTAGAACGTCTTTGCTTTTATTATTTTGTAAGAGTTTTTGTCCCTGACTGTAAAAGAAAAATGTTAAGAGAAACTAAGAGGGAAGTTCTGGCTGTATGGGCCTGCAAAAATTACTGAAATAAAGCTTTCAGGTGAAATTTTAGCTAAAAAGGGCTCTAAAGTTGGAAACATATAAGCTGTTTTCATCTTGAACTCTTTCTCTGTTCAGAGGAGTGACTCTTACAGTCTTGTGACTGTACGGGTAACAAAACCTTCCATAAAGAAGTTGAAACGAATAAGGAAATAGAAAGGAATATCCAGATAATCAGGAAAACCCAGACAAGTATATAGCTGTTAATGTAGTATTTGTAAGGTAAATTAAGTTCTCTTATTCTTCCCCAGATGCAAAACTATGTGGCCACTTGTTCAAAACGGGTCAAACAAAATTATTTTTAAACCAGTGGATAATTAACCCCTGAGAATAATCTCTGCAGAATATTATTAATGCAAATATCTGAGTGAAATGTATATGGAAAGAGACAGAGTTGGCAAAGTATAGTATCTGTAAGAAAAAGTACTAGTATTATGCAGCAACAAAAATAGGATGGGAAATATATAGAGTGAGCATTGGAAGGGAGCATAGGGAATCTGAGGAAGAAATTCCTGCCAAAAAAACGAAGAAGGATCCTATTACTAACAGAAGAGAGGGAGTTTGATATGTGTTATTGCTATCATTAGTATAGTAACTGGTTTCTGATGCAATGTCTGGATATATTAGTCTATTTTTGTGTGTGTGTGTGTTTAACTTTCTAGAAATCCAGAAAAGACACCAATGCACATCCACTATTACTACTCTTCACTACTCTTACTCACTACTTTGTGAGATCTGGGAGGCGAAGGATTTATATGGAAAATGAAAAAAATAGCTCTGCAATTGTCACAGAAATTAAACCTTATTTACTCATTTCTGTGAAATTTATTTCAGGTTTTTTACTAGCAGATACTACACATCTGTACCATTTGTGGCCAAAATGTTCAGTGCTACCCTTCATCTTTGTTTATTCACTGCTGTAAAATGCAATCAACTGAAAAGCAACTCTGGAATTTACATTGGCTTTGTTCACAGAAGCACCTAGTACCTTCATGTGCAATCCTGTAAGGAAATCTTTTGTACATGCATAAGAAAGTTGCCTTTGTGTATTGCATGGTGCAGACAGGCACTCTGAGCTAAAACCCTCAGCTTGTCACATTGCAGCCTGACTCTGAAATGGCTGTCCAAAAAGTTTCCCTGAATGTCCTACTACTACTAGGCAAACTTCTTTACCTTCTTGCCTTTAACAGATATATACATTCCCCTGCAGGAACTGACATTCTGCTCAACAGTTCAGTAGTAATATAAAGTGATCTGCCCTTTCAGAGACATGCTTCCTGAGCAAAATTTGCTTTCCCTTTACACGTTACATGCAAAAGGACATTGAAGGGGATTGATGAGCCCAACTGTTGTCAGTCAGAAGTGACATCATTTGGGTGTAATACTTAGAAGATTAGTAACATCTGCTTTTTTAAATATGGTTAGTAGCAACCCCTCCAGCCCACTGCAACCATATGGGATGCTTTGTATGCACAGACAGGCACTGTATACCATGAAAGCTATGCTCGAGAAGGAATGTTTTCTACAAATAACATAGTTAAAAAATAGAATGAAAAACTGCATAGTCTTTCTAATTTGTCAGAAAGAGCAAATGCAAAACCATACTGCTGAACAAGTTTATTATTAAATGACACCTTTGCATTATGACTAATATATTAACAAATTTCTTATTGTTGAAGTGTTTGTGTTGTGTGGAAAAAAAATCTTGTAACTCATCAAGACTATCAAATTAGGAAAAAGACATTCTGATTTTAAGCTGAGTATTCTGATAGTTTACTTCATGGTGATCAGCAAATTTTTGTTAATAAGTGCAAAGATAAAAAGGCTGAATAAATGCCTCAGAAATCCAGAAATTCAAGCCTACAAACCCCCTTGTTTCCTGGAGTGCAAGCTTACTGTAATTGCACTGATCCTCATAGAAAAAAATTACTTTACCCTATTGAGACATGCAGGACAGAATGAAATCCCTGCATTTCAAACTGATAATGGGAATGACAGCTCCCATATATTTATGCTCAGAAAAGGTATTCATGTTTTGAAAAAGAAAATGTTTAGAAAATTGGTGGGCTGCCCTTTAGCCCTCTGAACAAGAGAGAGACTGTAAAGCAAGGGAAAGAGCAAGAAGGAAAACAAAATAATTATTTTTGTAAATGTTTTTTTCATGTGACAAATCTGATTTCAGAAATTTCAAAGGATATTGATAAAAGGACATGAAAACCGTTTCCTTTTGTTTGTGCAGGATGGATTCTCTCTTTGCAGAGTTTAAAGCATAAGATGTAAGGTTTCCAAATGAACCTGACACACAGTTAAAACTCAGTAGCTTTTGTTGCAACATGAGTTTTTACATTAGTTTTCCTTTCCCTTTTCTTACGTGTAGTCTACAGCATGCAGTCTGTAGTCTACAGAGATTCCTGAACAACTTTGGCATAGGATAATGAAAAATTATCTTTTTTTCCCCTGCATTCATTTATAAATCAGTCATATCATATCTATTACACAGAGTGGAGTATCTTGGAAATTATCATAAACTAGTATTGAATAAAGTCCTATGCATTATATACCTGTGCAGCCTGCTGTAGGGGGCCGGCTTTGGAGGGGGTTGGACTCGATGATCTCTAGAGGTCCCTTCCAGCCCCTACAATTATGTGATTCTGTGATTCTGTGATTCAAACATAATCTCTTCTATACCCCTTATTTAGTCACTTATGTTTTATTGCTAGATTGTAAGTAGAGTGTGCTTTGTTAATACCTATTACACTTTTGATAAATTAACAGCAATTATATCTGCTAAAAACAGGCACATTTGCAAAACATCTGGTCAGAACAGGTCAGAACTGGCCTCTTTCTCTTCTCGCAGGAACAGTTGGGGCTGCTGCAGTTGTAAGCATTAGAGCTCCCAAGGGAACGTTACTTTACCTAATGTACTGGCCGAAATGGCACGCTTCACTTCCACAACACCTGCTTACAGATTCCTCGCTGCCACTCAAACCCATGCTAGCAGAGCAAGGGAAACTGGGAAGGGGGATACAGGCACACACAGAATATCTTGAGAGAGGATGAGATGGTAAATGGGAGCAGGGTGCACTGAAAAGCATAGAGTGTACAAGGGGGCAAGAAAGAGGAAACTGCCCAGCATTTAAGAGGTGATTGTTGTTCGGCTAATTGTGATTAATAATTACACTTTGTTCCTCCAGAACAAGGTTTGCTTTTAACTTCTTTTATGGTTACATCAGGGCACCCCATCTTTTACCCACAATGAACAATTTTACATTCTTAGGTTTTTTAGCATTACCCGTTGCTATTTTGCCAGGCACTATCATATTATACTTTATGAACCTCAGGAAGAAAGGTCAGGAAGTTTTAAAGTTTTCAGCATCCGGCCTAGCAATGCATTAGCCACCTTTGCAGCCTGCTCTTTCTACCTGTTTGAGGTGGTGACATTATTTGCAGAAACTCATTCACTTGGTACAGTGTAAACTCCCAACTTACTGCAAGTAGTGGTTTGTTGGTTGGAGCAAGTAGTCAAAGAGCAGTAATTTTGCTTCTTTATGTGAAAAATCACTGATAAAATGTGAAGGAAAGTCAGATCCACACCAACATTTCCTGTGAAACTTTGGTGGGATCAAGAGCTTATAACTGTCATTTCTTGTTGGGCAGGGAGAAAAGCACTATGAAACTGTGCCTTTATGTTTCTGCTGGACCAAACTCGGAATTAACTATTCTCTCAGATTGTTGTTTTGAATACTGAAGTTAGACAGGATCAAGCCACTCTGCCAAAATCTGGATTTACATTTTCCCAGAGTTTGCATTTCAGATTTGTACCTTTAGATGAGATCCACACTAACACCAATTACAATTCTTAAGGCACAGGACATTCCTTACAAGTAATTAGAAGTATTCTACTCTGACAGCATTTAAAAGAGGTGTGACCAATAAACTCTTTTTTTTTTTTTTTTGGTCTTATTGTCCATTATATATAAAATGTATTAATTAATATGAACCAACACTTATTCAGCAACCTCTTGCATTATTCTGATAAAATGTAAGATTTTCTTTATGGTATCACAGTCAATACTTAGTGAAATGTAGTTTGGGAAGTACACATTACAACCACAGATGCCCAGAGTGATTGGGCAGTTTATTTTCCATATACCTCTGATGTGTTGACTATATGCATCATTCTGATTTACACACTGAGCAGCCATGGACAAATAACAGTGTCAAAACTTGCTGTTTGCCAACTAGCATTATGTATATTATAGCAAAAATGTCCATCAGAAAAATCAGCCTGGACCTAACTTACTTCCATTTGTACTTTTTTACACTATTTATATTAATTGTTTTTTCTGGAGTTTATCTAACGGCTTACTGCCGTTCTACATCTGACTAGGGATGAGGATTTAGGTTTCACAAATAATTCTACAGTTGAAAAAATAATAATGATTTATGAGACTACAAGGCAGAAACCACACCTACAGGCAAATTGAGTACTTCTCAAGAGGTATATTAGCCTATGAATGTGCAGTGGGTCAGCTGCTCTACCGTAATTGCTTGCTCACACACTACTCACCCAAGTGTAATGCAGCCACATATTTGCTGGGGAATAACTGGACAGATGATGGTGACATTTGTGATGCAAGTTCTCCCTCTAACTTGCCTCAGGGACATATTTAAAGTGCAAATAAAACAACAGAAGGGCATATTTCACCCTGAATTCTGCACAGAGTTTGTCCAAGATTCCTCATTATGCATATCAGTATGTTAGTAAAGGCAACGAGTAAGGCCATCAGACTTATGAAAAGCAGAAATATTAGATGGCCTTTGAGCTATGAGTCACCTCAATGACTAGCCTACAATCTTTGTAAATATAACTTTGTTTGACAGACATTTAGTGAGAGGTGCAGTTGAGTATAAAACCATTTATGTGCCAATGTAAGAAAAGTATCAACAAGACATGAAAGGATAGAAAAGTTTAAATAAAGTTAATAGGGCCAATGTGAAGAAATCGATATAGATTTACTGCGCGTAATAAATCTATTGGGGTAATCTTTGGGGATTATCTATCTGGTTTTGCTGTTATTTATTTTGTTTATTTGTTTATTTGTTTTTGTTTTCTCTCCAACCACCTGCCTATCTTTTAAATAGACTACATTCTAAACTGTGTCCTATTTCCTATTTCTACGCATACCTTGTCTTGCTGATACCTAACTGTTCTATAGCCAGAGGCTCCAAACAATGAAGACGTCTTCCTGTAGTTCAGGCTGGCATCTTCCCCATTGAAACTTCTTTCTTTTGACCAGATTAACCCAAATGGATGAAGAATTTGTAATTGAAAGATATCTCCAAAAAAGATGAATATTTCACCAAATACTGTCTCCATCATAAATCAAAACAATTACCACAAAGTTTTCACATCTTTGATCCTGTTCAAGACAAAATCTGAAATTTATACCTATTTCAGGTTCAATTCTACATGCATAAAACCTGGTTTAAAGGAATGCAAGTCTGATTGTGTTGACTACTTCCTCCTCTTCTAACTCTCATTTGCTGATGTTTTATAGTACCTAAGTCAGGCAGTTTGTGAAATAATCATGAGAAGGTTGTGTTTTATTTTTCTGAAGATATGAAAAACTAACGTTTCCAACTGCAAGTCTACCCATGTGCATATCCTTCATTCCCTTCCAACCATATCGGAGCCTTGCTGTAATTTTCTAAATTGAGATCTTCTATTCAGTCAGCAAAAGAGTCTCTGGCCATGCACAGAGCAAATTCACTGATCTTTTTGATTTTTTTAAATTAATTAAATTTTAAGTGCTTTGAACACTAATTACATAGCAATGGCAGCCATTGAGTACTTGGATTGGCTTAAAGAGCTCATGTAAAATGCTGATTTGCAAATTAACTGGCCTTGGCAACCAAGGGAGAAGCCAATTTGAAAATGAGTGACAGTGTAACTTTTCACCTCAAAAGGCCAGCATTTGCTGAAAAATTGATGCACACATACTTATGGTGAAGGATTTGTTATACTATTGACCACTGACATAAGTAAGTAGAAAACCATCATCCTGAGGACAAAAATAAAAATAAATCAAAGCTCACTCATCAGCTGTCTATAAGAACTTGTTATTGATGTAATTTCTGACTAAAATTACTAGACATGTGCCAGGTACTTTGTCAAAAGTGCAGTTCTGCTTACTGAGAGCACTATGACTTGTCAAACCAGAGATAAAATCAGAAAGGAGGAGGTCTTGCTTAAGCCCCTCTTTGCATGTAGAGACACCAAACAAATTGTACAGAAACACATACACAAATTCACACCCCGTTAATTCCTTTATAAAAAACTTATTCGTTAATATGGCCCTTAAATGGCAGTTATGGAGTTTTATATGACATTAGGGTTAGCAATATATAAACTGTTCCCCCAAAGTCCATAACATTTCCAAAGTGAAAGTTCATACTGTTTGGGTTGGAATCAACTGACATGAGCATGGCTTGGATGAGGCTGTGCTAGTGTCGTCAGTGGCAGAAAGCAAGCTGTCTGCATCAAGGTATTATCTCACTGTGAGACTATGATGAAGATGCACTTTGTTCTGGGAACTCAACCCAGACAGAGGAAATTGTGGGGACAGGAGGTGAAACTTCTCTTGCTTTCTCTGTCCTTGAAGCTTGTCGGTCTCCAGATTCACCCTGAAACTGCTGCGTGCAAGCCCTGACTCCTTGCAGGGATGGAAGGTGGCTGACAGAGTTGCGGAGCTCAGACTGGTATCACTTTTCTTATAGAGCACAAGTCCCATGTCACTTCTCAGTTTCTTTCTCCTACAGCAAAGAAAAACCATCCTTGGCTCTTCCAGACCATTCTCTAAGGAACAGTCTCAGCTGCTGCATGGGTGGCCTGACTCAATGAGACTGGGAGTGGTGGGGGATGAATGCCGTGAATGCTGTTTCAGGGCTTTCCCCTGCTCCCCTATAAATCTGTGATAGGTCAGGAATCCAGCCTCGCTTCAGGAGATGTGGTTACTTTAATATTCATATGTCAGACAGGAGCCATTTTGCTCAGCACTCTGAATTCTGAAAGCCACATTTCTATTTTGTATGAATGGAAATTTTTTGCAGAATGAAAATGAGTGAAGTGGACTTTTTGGTTTTTCTGACATCTCTGTGGGTAGAGCAGTGGCCTTGGATGTAGAAAGCTTAGGATCAGGCTCCTCCTCCAGCTAACTCTGAGTAATCACAGATAAAAATCAGTGATGAATATGAGTAAAATGTGATTCAGTCTGAGAAAGTACTTCTCTCTTGTTGTTGTATCCTTGGCTGAGGTACACAGACATACTTGTATGTAAAAAACTTTTTCTCTCAGAGAGTGGTCAGGCACTGGAATGGCCTGCCCAGGGAGGTGGTGGAGTCGCTGTCCCTGGCAGTGTTCAAGAGGCATCTGGATGAGGACCTACGAGATATGGTTTAGTAGCTTGTGGTAGTAATGGTAATGGGAGGACAGTTGGACTAGGTGATCTTGTAGGTCCTTTCCAACCTTGTGATTCTATGATTCTATGATTCTAAAGGCAATTTCACTATAGTAGTGTGAAGAGTTTGTGTTTTGTACAGAAAATGAGACAAAAGCAAACCAAAACAAACTAGACATGAAGACAGAGTCTTGAAAATTAAAGTAGCATGGAATTATTGTCCTCCAGTCAGCTTTAATTGCTAGTGCAACAATTGATGATTAGAATTCAAAAATTCATATCCCACATGAATTCTTCAATTTTTGTTTATAATTTGCCCTCCCAGCAGATTGTCCTCACAGTAAGTTTATTTATCAGAGTATCCATGGAAAATAGAGCCCAAAGGAGATATAAATCCAAAGTAAGTGAATTTGTTTAAATATTTAAATCAACGTTTGTGTGATGTATTATCCTAGCTCCAGTCAGCATTCAGGACTAAAATGGGATGGAAAATAATTTTCATAAGAAATTTTTAAAGATGGAATTAATTACATTTCCGATGTCTAAGATATACTCTGTAAAATAATGTTTCCTTCTTTTGTTGAATCGGGGAATTTGCTAATATTTATTATAAAAAAATATTTACATAATTAACAGAAGACTGAGTAAAATTCAGGGCTTAAATAAAGGGACAATAATTTGAGCATAAAACATATCTTGAAAAACTTTTCTAGGCAGTTATTTTTAATTTATTTTTGTACTGGAAAAAAAAAAAGAAAAAAAAATCTTTTAATCCACTTCAGCTAGTTCTATTTTGGACTTTTCAGTTTGTTAGAAACATGTTAATTTAACTTGAACATTTTCCAAAGATATTGAAACATTATACTAATCTAATACTGTGAAACTCATTTTATACACTGTGTAAATGCAGCATATTAGAGTTTGTTCATCCAGGAAGAAGAGGAAAGGCATCCTTTTAAGCAGACGAGTGCTGAGGAGACATTTTGAACTGTACTGAGAAGTCTGAGAGGTGGGTGGGGAAATTTGGGAGTCTGACTGTAAAAGTCCATGCTAGCCCCAAACATATTTCTGTGGTCAGTGTGCACTTTTTGCTATGTATTCATTTAAATCATGTTTGCAATTTCTTGGGCGTACCTGCTGCAAATGCAACAGGGATCAAAACCATCTATGTCTGCTACAGGAGTTTCAATTCTTTTCTTATTAATTGTATGTTTTAAATGACTGGCACCACGGAGTACATTCCCAGTACACTGTTAGACTTTTGCTTAAATTCATGTAGATTGAAAGTTATCCTAAAATCAGCAAGGCACTCTCGTTATGTAAAGAATATGTTCAAGTGTTTCTATCATCAGGTCTAATCCATTAAATTCAGATGAAAATAGGATGCTTAAGATATACAACATTTCTATAGAAGCCTACAAATGGTTTCTGTATACAGGCTTTTTCATAGGTTTCTGTAGAAACCTATACGATTAAACTGATTGTGCAGTTTATATATTAATTATGTATGTGCATGTATGCAAATGTATATGTATTAACATGTTGAACTCATGCACTCAGATATTTAAATTGGAATCACCAGTGCTAAACACATGCCAGGCTTAATTATATGACTTCTTTTTCCTCCCCAAAGTGGGTTACAGTAATACCTGTTGCAAGGAGAAGTGATTAACTTTGAGTTGGCCCTGTAGCATTACACCTTTTATTTATTTATTTCCAAGAGAATCTCTAATCCCTGCTTAATTTTATGAACTGTCAGAATGATTCTAAATATCTCTCTGGTTTGCATTTTCACCTCAGGACAGGAGTCCAGAGGTACAGATTTGTTGTACAACAGTGGACTTCAGGCAATTTTCATCTTTTAATGCCTGCAGCGTCTGAGGTTGAATTTGAAATAATCACCAGATTATCTCTGAAGAATCTTTCTGTTATACTTGCAAATGGTTTTGCAGGAAAATGCAAAAGATAGAAAAGAAAAATAATTGATTAGATGCAGGGGATCATTTTGTCACATAATCCCAGATGGAAAAGAAAACAAATGTTGATTTTCTTTTTTTTTTTTTTGATGACAGTTGAAAGATACTTTGCGAAAGATACTAAGATCCTTGCTATTCTGGTAAAGTCAGATGCTGGTCTCAGTCCCCTGGTTAGACCTTGAGATGCAGTAAGAAAATATGCAAAAATAACACTGCATCTAGAATTTTGTTTAAGAATGAGAATAAATTGTTAGAGTGCAGTATTTAATCATAACTAGAAAATCGATGTGACTACACTGTTATTGATATGGAGGGTATATAAGAATAAAAGGGGGACATATGCATTTATAGAGAAGAGATTCTTATTATTCTTATGGATATACTTCCTTTTTGGAGGGGGGAGAGAATCTATACACAAATTGGATGATAATTCCTTTCAGAAAAGGAAACAATACCTGACAACAGATTTCACATAATACTTCTGTGTATGGAAGTCAGGTGATGGTACTCATTAACATTTAATAAATATTGCTAAATAATTTAATTTATTATTGGTGTCACAAGTGAGGCCTAGTTCAGGTGTAATTTGTGGACTGCTATAATTTTCTTAAATTGGTCTTCATTTCTTTCTCAAAGCTGGGGTGAGACGCATTTTGCTCATATTGTAGGAAATTCATATAAATTGCAGTAAAGGCATCACTAAAAATTTACAACAAAATAATTCAACAAATTGAGGAACCTGGACTAACAAAAATTTTATGGCATACTTTTGAATTGAATTATTCATTCTTTTATACATAGATTAATCTCACACAGATCTTAGAGTTTCCAGAATAATTGGTAAGGCATCATTGGTATTGGACAGGGAGAGGGTGAATGGTTAGTCTGCAAGGTATAAAAAAATTAGAAGAGGAAGGAGAATTCCGTGGGCATATCAAGAGGTAAAAAGAATGTATTAGTATTTCTATTTGTAACTGATAGTATTAGTATTTGATTAGTATTAGCTGGACATGCAGCAGGTTGGATAGATACCCAGTACCTGTGCAGAAAGAAGCTGAAAATTGAATTCTATGGGGAATCACAAGGGAAATGTGCATAGGAATGAATAAAGAGATGTGTTTCATATTGTTTCTACATCTAAAGAAGTCAAATGTCATTTGGGATAATGCAAAAACATCCAGAGAGTACTTGCTCAGAAATATATATATTTTTTTTTCTATTGTAAATTAATGTACTGTTTTGAAATCACTCTGGAAAGCCTATCTCCTGAAGTACGGGCCAGGCAACCCAGAAGCACAGTGATGTCTCTTGTCATTTTTTTTTGTTGCTCAGAAATGCAGGCTGTCATGAGCATCATCTATTGTATTTCAATAGGAGGGAAATAACAATGTCTTTTTTCTCTGAAAGCTCCACCCAAAGCAACCTGTAAGAGAACAAAACTTAAGAAACAAGTGGATAATTAAAACAGGGTCAATAGCAGAAGTGCAGAACATGAAATCTATCTGTAGAAGTGCAAACGTCTACTCCCATCCTGCTACAGAGAAAAAATGCCATAAGCTGAGGAAATTCTGGATCTCATTTGCTGTTTTTGAAGGCTGAAATATCATTTTCACATCTGAGTAGTAACTGCTGTTAAAATGAACGTCAAAAAATAAATGAGGATATTGAAACCCTTTTTCTACTTTCTAGTGGCATGTTTTCACAAATACAGGAAAAAGATGCTAAGATGGAAATTGGTAAGCCAGATGATCAAAATATCTTCTGTGGCCAGATATATAGAGACATTAGGTAGGCATCAAATATTGATGGTGCACTGAAGGTATAAGACTAAGGCAGACCATTTCATTTGTTTGTTTTGTTTGGCCGATGTGTTAAGTAGAATAACTTATGAGAAATGTTAGAATTCATCTCTGCTACTCCTTTTGTTAACAGGTTAGCACTCGACCACTTCACATATCCAAGGCTTTATGTATTATTAATCAAAAGAGTTAAAAAGTCAATCCAATCTGGTTATATACAGTAGTTCTCATGGTTTTCAAACCTCTAAATAATTTATGGTGTCATCACTTTCCCAGTGGATGTCAGGCTGGTAGAATGTCTGGAATCAGAATCCCACTGGGAAAAAAGAAACATAGTCAGAAAAAGTAGTAATTTTTTTTTTTAATAATAGCAACTCCAGCCTATTGTATCATCACTATCAGTCTCTAGAGAGATCATTTCTCAGAAAGAGAAATTTTTCTTCTATGAATCCTTTTGGGATCAAAGAATCCTGACAAATCTATGCCTACACAGTACTATAACTGGCTAAGGGTGCATGTACGTGTTGAGCATAGACGAAAGTGTCTTCATTTTGAAAAAAATTCCTAGATCTTTATTCAGTGAAAACCAATCATAATTGATGATAGTACTTTTAGTATAAATTGTACCCTAACTGTAATTATCATTATGATGTTGAGATCCATTCAGGCCTTCTAAGTTGAAACACATTTTTCTGTTTCTTTTGAAGTGATAAGCTCCCCCCGCTGATCACTGTAATCTTAAATGGCTTTCTTTTTTTTGTGTCTGTGTTCCAAATTCAATCAAACATTTTTGATTATACGAATATTGGAGAATCTACTTTCAGGCTTTTTTAATCTTTCTAGATATTCAAGAATATCATAAAAATGTGATTTAAAAATAATGCATGCAATTTAAAAGTATGTTAAGAAATAATGGCATTATTTTATGTGATAGAATACCAGATTCTGGCTCCACAAGTAAGGGCCTTGACTTCTATTATTGAAGAGACTGCTACCATATATTTAACACATAACCTCCTTTCAGAATTAAAAACCTCCTCTCAAACCAGAAAATCATATATTCTTCCTCCACGCAAAATAAGGTCATTGAAAGCCAGGAATATCTGGCAGGTACTCTGCTACTTCCCCAATAGATTATCAGTTTTTATACCTCCTTGATTTGTGCCATAGAGTTGTATCTTAGATTCGGTGCAAAGCTATTTTCTTTCCCTTGCACTCCTCAATAACAAACCCAGGAAGAATCAGTTAAGAAAGCTGTCCCATGCTCTTATAACAGAGCTGATTTTACTTTCAGCTGCCAAGTCTCCATACCCATTCCCTTCAGCCAGGTACAGAGCCCTCCCTCCTGCATCAAAATCCTGCTGCCCTATACATTTAAGAAATTTTGTTTTTAGCCCTTCATTGCTATGTATGCAATCATTAATGGAAGCAGGTGAGTGTAAGGATGCATCTCTATGTGTAGTCAGATGTTTGCCAAGAATCAGGCTGCATGAGGTTCAGAATTCTGCATTTATATAAATTAAGATCATGGCCTGAAATATAGGTAAAGAAAGTAAGCTTCTACAGTTGTGAAATGTTTGTCACATCATTATGAACTGGGGTTGGGAAAATTTGGTGGGAGTACTAATTACAGAATCAGAGTTTGGGACACTTATTCTTCTAAAAACAGTAACAAAAATAGAAGCATAAAAAGTAATATTATAATCAATGAAAAATGTGAAGAATTTAGGTTCATGCATATCATAAAATTCCTTCAACACCACTAACTCAATTGTATTGATGACACATATTGACTCACATTCTGCTTTCAGTAACACTTGTGTAAATCCAGGGTACTGCAACTCCAGTCACTTTGGTGCAATTGCTCATGATTTACACTCATGTAACTGACAGCATTTGACCCTTAGACTATACATATATCTTAAATTATGCATTTAGCTCCCTGAGCCACAACTGAACAATAAGGCAGTATATATATCATCTGGTATGTACCATGCATCAGCTTAATGTGGACATTTTAGTTTTGCAATTCTTCCACTCTTGTGCTGCCATTCTCATACTTGAAAGGGTATTAAATTTTATATATATATATATGCCTACAAACACACATGCATACACTTTCAAGAAATCTGGGCAATTCCTAGGTCATCTCTGGCGCCAGAAAACTCTGTACTTTTGACATCTTTGTTAAACAGTATGTTCAAAAAATGGAGGCAGAAGTGCATGAGTGTTTAAATTGATTTTAACTAGCCTTTCCGTATATTCAGGTTCTCCAGATAACAGGTAGACATTTCTCAGTGAAAGGTTACTGAGATGAGGGAAAAGAATAGAAGAGCCCTCAGTCCTGTGTTGATTTTGGCAGTATTTATGTATCACAGTTCCTCTCTTCGCGTGGTGAGTTCACAGCTGAGGAGCATTCCTTCTCCTAGGGTAAGTCTGCTGAACCTTGCAATATCAATGTTACACTGTGGTTGCTCTGCCTAGCTCTAACTTACATTATGTTTGTCCTACAGTCACATTCTCAGAAGCTTCCATTGAAGACAAAAGAGGCTTCCAAAAATATTTCAACAGACAAAGAACAGCCTAGGCAATCTGCTTTAACTTTCAATAAATAAAACTGCCCTTAAGCAACTCCATTTTGTAGGGTCCCAAGAGAAGTGTTGTGTCCTATACTCACGATTTATATAATAGACACAGGATAGTCACAGTCAAGATGAGGCCAAAAGCAGAGAAACAGTATCTTTGGAAACACCTGAATGCTCTGAAGCATTTGCCTTCATTTTACTGCATTATAACATTTAACATTTTCCTAGACCCTTCTTTCTAAGGACCCTAAACCTGCAGAGCTTGCATTATTTCTGTGGTTCCTGCAGGCCTCTAAAAGGCAGATATACTCTGAAAGAAAGATTAAAAGTAACAGTTATCTTTAAAAATGATATTGCTAAGAAGTGAAAATAGAAATTCATTTCATTTATAAACAGAATCAAAGGGAAAAAAAGAAGAAAGTTTAACAGAGAAGCAATAAAGTTTTGGACAGTTCACAAGGTCTAGCAGCCTGTGGGCCAAACAATAAGCAATTTGTTGAGGAAGAGAGAATAAAGACATTCTTTCAGGCTGGCTGGCTGGCATGGTGAGCTGCCCATTGTGCTGCTGGCTGCAAGACCTGGGATTAGGGAGCAACTCAGGTTCCCAGGCTTGGCACCAATGGAGGCTCAAGTTTATGTATTTAGTCTTTGAACAGAAGAAGAGGTCACAGTTCAGTACCATTTGAGAGCTCATCTACCAAACAGCACTAGTATTGGCTCCAGAGGATGGATGCTCGTCTGCCCATTTGGTCAAAGGTGAACTGCCCTAATAATGCCTCTAGCAAGGTAGAAAAGATAAAAAAGCTTGCAAAGCAAAGCTGAGATGGGGGAGGGAACTCTTTTAAGTGATAGACTCCAGTGAAAAAGGAAGCACAGTCATAATGACAATCTGTTACCTGAAAGTAGCATGGTAGGTTAAAACTGAATAATGCAGCATAACCAAAATATATTTTAAAATGTTTTTCTAAAGTTCCTCATGTAAAGTTTCATGTCATAGTTATTTCTGCATTAGAAAACATGAAAGGAAAGGAAGAAAGGGTGCTTCTATGCTGTAGTAAATCTTCAGTTTCTTTCAGAAGCCCCAGATATTACACTCTGCACTTAAAAATTGGAAAAAAAAAAAAAAAAAAAGCAGGACCATAGCATAATAGAAACAATATAGTTATCAATCAAGTATATGTTTCAGGATTAATCTCACAGATTTCCATAGCTGACAGATTTCCCAAGAATTACTAGCTGGGAATAACAAAGCTACATTAGCACTTGTAATGTCCAAAAATTATTACACTCTGATGAACATTAGGGGTTTCATCTCTGGAACTGTCATTCTCTGTTGATAGATGGTCACTGTAGATATTCCAAAGGGGGTTTCTCCAAGATTACAGCTTTCCTTGACTAATTTAAATTATCAGATCTTTTATGATGGCCTCCAAATATTTGAATTATTTTCTGGATATGCTGAAAGAATTGTTCTCTAAAAGGAGAAATTATACATTAATAACAAACACATTTGTAGGAGGGCTTTTTTCTTAGCTGATACCATTCACGTTTTGATACTTTAATGTAGATCTAGGTGAATTTTGATAAAGGGATGACCTTATTTCACACTAATATTCAAAAATTAAGCTTTTGGAGTCATGTATATTAGATATTTACAGTTTATGTTTTTCTTTCACTTTCTGCAAGCACTCACAGAACAGAGTTTTTCCAAATTTCATGTCTCAGAAAGAAAAGTTGAGGCTTATGTGTGTGAATGTGAAATTAAAAATAAGCCAAATGAAAGGAACATGCAAGAGTCTAAAAAAGCCCCACCAAAACAGGCAATAAACAACTAACTAAAACCAACATCTGTATCACTCAAACATTCGTGATTGCTCTCTAGAATAAGGAAGACAAGAGTGAAGTTAAACAAACAAAAAGCCTTATTGCACAGTTTTCCGTAATGAATACATTGGAGGTAAATGCAGTCTGTTTATGTCTATTTATGAGCATCCTGTGGACAGAAGAAGTATTTAAATTTGTCACCTTCGGGTATAAACTGAGTCAGGATAGCAGAATCTAGCCTCAAGTGAATTGCTTGTTAAAGGTATTAAGTCCGCCTCTACCTCCTTCAGATACACAGAAAACTTCAGACTTTCTAGGCAAGGTTTTTCTGGACAAGAACCTTTTATATGCAGACATTAAAAAGAAAAAAAAATAATCCGAAGCAAGAGGTCTTGAGATCAGCTCAAGTTTTTAATTAAACTCTTCTGCTTGATATTGCTGTCTTCTTCCCAGACAGAGAAAAGAAACTTTTACTTTTAGCCAAATGAGACCACAGGGTGACCAGAAAGAAGAATTATTATAAGTTACATTTTTGGTTTGAGGTAACAGCATGAGATAGGATGATAGGATGAGACTTCGATGCTGATCTTTTGTTGAAGCAAATCAAGCCCTAGGTCCAGCCCGGAAGAGAAAGAGAGCACATCATGCAAGGCAGAGCACCTCCCTACCAGGACATCCTGGATGGCTGCTGGTGGCCTGTGCTCTCTGCAAACCCCTTGTCCTCAAATTCTTCCTGTAAGTTTTCCAGAGTTTCTTAAATCCCAAGGTTTTTTTTGTTTGTTTGTTTGTCTGTTTGTTTTAAGGCAAATGAATGCTAAGACTTCATTGCTGTGCAGGAAATATGGAGGGATGAAGGATGCTCCCTCAGTTTTGCTAGGAGTCCAGACAGTTTACATGAGAGGAGTGCAAACAAGCTCTCCTCATGACAAACTGAGAGGCAGATGTCATGAGGGGCAGGTGACATGAAGAACCACCACATTACCAGCGGTGGTTGGAGGTGATATGTCTCACCTTCTCAGAACTCCCATCTCTGGGGTTGGGGAGCTAGCTGACTAGCTAGTGTTCTCTCCCTCCAAGTACTGCTTAAATGAAGCAGTGTCAGTCCTTGGCTTGAAAGTTATTTGGAACAGATGCTACATCCTCCTTTTCATTTGTTTTGAGCCAAGCATGAAGGGGAAGGGGAAATACTACTTCTGTGTCTAAACATCACTATGGCAGTCATATGAAATAGAAATAAGTAACCATCTACCCTGAGGAGTATAGCTCAAGTTAGTGAGGAACCTAAATATGAGTTTGAAAGTCTGAGAAACTATCCAAGCCTTCAAATCTTAGTCAATAAATCATCTGTTAAAGATTATTTTTTTCTGAATTTCATCATAGTTTAACTGTAGCTTTATGCATAGAGCTTAGAGAGGGTTTTCCATCCTCTTTTTCCCAGTTATATTGTACCTTTCATCTTTGCTGTGATTCTGCTCCCCTCCAGTGTCAGTTCTCACACAGCTTCCAGCTTTACATCTTGATGTGTGTCCATCATATGACTTCAGTCACCTGTGTGTGCCTGGTACAGGCCCCACATGTCACCCCTCCCTTTTTCTTTTGCTGCCTCTCACTCTTTCTCAGACCACAGGGGCCGCAAGCTTGGTCTCCCATCATCACTTTCTCAGTGTGGCATTTCCTTCTGTGCATTGCTCTTGCATGTTGTTTATCTCTCAGAAGGATTGTAGCTATAGATAGCATCAGTGGAACTGTATCTGTCTAGGAGCAGATGTCTACCTCTGCCGTATCATCTTAATTGCCCTGCTGTGGCTCACCTACCAGAAGTCTCTTTTTTTTTTCTGTCTTACCTTTTTAATTTTTATTTTTCCTTCAGTTTTGCAAATGATTAGTTGAAAAACAGCAGGACTAAGCTTTTAGGCATAGGACTCATCTGGGAATATTTAACCTTGAAAGGTAAAAAAATCTTTTCAGTCCCTAATCAACTGGACAGAACTTTCTAAGATCTTTGAGATTCAGTCTCATCTCTTCATTTTGTAATGCATTACATCACCACTGAAAGAGAAACTAAAGAGGCGGGAAATTATTATAAAAATATCAGTCCAAAACAAGGTAATAAATTTTGGACTCAGATCATAAGCAAGTCATGTAAGTAACCTTCCTATTTATAATAAAGACACAGTTTCACCTGCTTCATGAGTATTGATAATTTTGAGTTCACATTTTTTTCAAGACAAAATTGAATTACATAACTCTTCAGAAGCCCTTTCTATGTGAAAAACTTGAAAGAGATTCATTCATTCAGTCTTAAATATAAGTGGATCGTATTCTGCCTCTCAATCATTTCGGATTTACATTGATCAACAGTAAAATATGGATTTGTATTAGTTTGAGAATAAAATTTAGCCTATGAATAAAAATGAAAACTGGCAAATGATTTATCCATATTCCATTTTAATTACTTCTGCAGAGACCTGAAGAAAGTGTATCAGACAGCTAACCTTGAATTATCTCACTGCTCTCCACATGAGGAACATAGGTCTGAAAGGTATCCAGATTTCAGTCAGCTCAGAGTTAACCTTACATTGCAATAAATTTTTTAAAAGATTTCATTTTATTTCTTGTAATTATGTTTTCAAATGGCTTATGAGTGACATAAATTATATTAATCCAAAAATGTTTGGCATAGCATGTGTATATACTGATACACACACATTTACTGCTGGTGACAATATAAAATTAATCAGATATTATCATGCGTTGATGCTAAAATACTACAGTAATTTCCAAATACAGGCAGTTCTAGGAATTCTACTTTGAAATACAAGTAAAATGGCTAAGAATCTTGCACGGAGATCCCCTAATGGGGTTGGACTTGTTGATCTCTTGAGGTCCCTTCTAGCCTCTGCAATTGTGTGATTCTCTAATCCTAGATAAATGCAGCTCTTCTGTCTTTCTCCTTACCTTCAAAGATCTCTAGACACCTAAGCTTGATTTCAAGCAAGTGTTCCTGTTTCTGTATCAAGGTATCTTTTATGTGACCATCACAGTAGTATCAAGACGTACCTACATTTTTTGTAAATTCCTCGAGATCTAAGTTTCTGTCAATGGAAAAAATATTTATTGCAATGCTGGAGTTCTTGATGTTCTGGAATGTGTAAAAATAATTTCATTTGACTGCAGTGAGCAACAAAAATGAGAAATAATTATTACTGCAAAACGTTCATAGTGAAACGATCTAGTAACAAAGTCTATTGCTTTGGGAGATAACAATCTTCAAGAGTTTCCCTAGCCATACCATTGGTCTTCTGTGTTTTTTTAGGGGGCAACTGACTGGGCTCTCCCTATGTTTCCTTTTCTTTGGAAAAGTGCTTTAATAACTTTCTTTTTTGCTATTTCTGTTTATTTTTCTATTTTTTGCTGACTAAATTTGAAGTTTTTGAAAGATGGACTCTTGTTTTTGTATGTAGGTAGCAGTAGGCAGTACAGTATCTTAGAATGTCTGACTATTCTATAATACTTATAGTTGGAATAGTAAATATCTGAATGATGAATTGATGTGAAGAAGAATTTGGAGCTAATATTAAACCTCAAATGAATCCAAACTGTTTGGATGGCAGTAGTCCAGGCATTAAGAGTCATATCTGAATTTCTTTCAAGTATGAAATGTTTGGGTAGTTCAAGCCCAAAGGACTTAATTATCTTCATGACTAAACTTGTAGTATCTCTGTGGAATTGGAAATTCCTCCCTGTTTATGCAGGCAAAATAGGGTTACATATAAGAACAATGTGAATTAGGAGAGTGGCACCAGGCTGTCATGTGTTCATTGTTACACTGTGAACCAAGTGTGAGTTGGGAGCATGTGAGCTGCAGAAGAAGTACCATTCAGAGAAGTGCAAGGTCTGCCCAACATTCCTTTCTGGTCATTTCTGCCACAGCAAGCAAAATCGGATCCGTTTAGTTATGTTATTCCCAAGTGATACTAACATTATTGTGATTTGAATTTGGCAAG
The DNA here is from genome assembly GCA_016647715.1 of Pavo muticus. Classification (NCBI taxonomy): domain Eukaryota; kingdom Metazoa; phylum Chordata; class Aves; order Galliformes; family Phasianidae; genus Pavo; species Pavo muticus. Next base: position 694,255 of record JACDJE010000428.1, on the reverse strand, counting down.
AAAGTTCCATCTTCACAGTTCTTCCTGATTTTTCTTTTTCTGATGTAACAATGAATTTTGGCCACACATACTGTCAGCTGAGCCAATATCAGCATACATTATCATTCATTCAATACTGTATCTGGAAGCATTGTTACTATGTGCACATTATAAGCTGCTCAACCCTATCCAACTGATGCTCGTAATTCACTGTCACAAGAAGGAAGAATTTAATAAAATTTGATCTGCATATCTAAGAGAAAGTGGAAGAATCTGCATAGTGGAGGAAGCACGTCTTGATGCACAGTTAGTATGAACTGATTCAACACTGTTGGCTACCACCTATCATTTGACATTGAAATGAAGAAATGATTGAAATCCTGATGAGGAATATTTCTGAGACCTTGCTCCTGTGTTTTGCACTGATTGGTCACCTAAGAAATCAGGAAATGGTTTCAAACTTAAAGAGGGTAGATTTAGGTTGGATATAAGGAAAAAGTCTTTTACAGTGAGAGTGGTGAACCACTAAAACAGGTTGCCCAGAGATGTGGTGGAAGTCCCGTCCCTGAAGACTTCCAATGTGAGGCTGGATCAGGCTCTGGGCAACCTGACCTAACTGTGGATGTCTCTGTTCATTGCAGGGAAGCTGGACTAGAGTACCTTTAAAGGTCCCTTCCAACTCCAAGGATTTGATGATTCTATGATTGTGGATCTAAAGATGGAGAGTTTTCATTTCCAGAGTTTGCCCTCCAGACCAAATCTGGAATGTTTCTGTAGATAAAGGGTTTCCGTTTGAAAGCAGGAGAAAAGTTTTGTATAATAAATACTGTCTTTGATCTGTACTAGGGTTATCTTGTATCGTGATATTGGAGACTCATCCCACTATACTGGAGAGTTATCTTCTTACTGTGTCCATGTCTGTAACCCCCGGCACAAGAAAAACATGGAATTGTTGGAGTAGATCCAGAATCACAAAATCACAGAATTGTAGATGTTGCAAGGGACCTCCAGAGATCACTTCCTAGACCAGGTTGCACAGGCAGGCATCCAGTTGGGTCTTGAATGTCTCCAGAGAAGGAGACTCCACAACCTCTTTGGGCAGCCAGTTCCAGTGCTCCGTCACCCTTACTGTGAAGAACACATTTGTGCAGAACTAAAGAGGGCCACAAGGATGAGGGCTGGGGCACCTCTCCTCTGAAGACAAGCTGAGGAAGCTGAGCTTTTTCAGTCTGGAGAGGAGAAGATTCCAGGGAGACCTCATTGCAGTCTTTCAGTAAAGGGGGGAGACTGACTTTTTATTTGGACCAACAATTATAGGACAAGGGGAAATGGTTTTAAGTTACAAGAGGGGAGATACGGGTTAGATGTTAGGAGGAAATTCTTTACTCAGAGGGTGATGAGGCACTGGCACTCCTGCCCAGAGAGCTGTGAGTGCCCCATCTCTGAAAGTGTTTGGAGCCAGGTTGGATTGGGGCCCTGGGTAGCCTGATCTGGGGGGTGGCAGCCAGCACGTGGCAGGGGGTTGGAACTGGATGGGCTTTAAGGTCTCTTCCGGCCCAAGTCATTCTATAATTCTATGATTAACAGTTTTTCATTTTCATTTTCTTTCATTTAGCCATGGGTTCCCATGCAGCATTTACAACACATTCACATTTTTACTGGGCAATTCTTGTTACTCTTGCAGAGTTCATTTAGAAGGAGAAGGACCTGAAATTAAGATAGGTTTTTGCTTGATTAAGGTGTCTGGAATTTGAACTGTTTGCTGGTCCAGTTTTAGAACAGACTTAGATACAAAAGAGCAATTTTGAATATGGCAGTACCATCCCTAATTAGCTGTTCGTTCTGTGGAAAGGACCCATTGTGTTAATCTGGCTTTTTTCATTAGCAGTGTCTGACATTATGAATACCTTTCATGCATTTATGGTAAAAACAATAAAAATAACATTTTCTTCTGCATAAAGTTGATCAAAAACTGTTTTCAGAAAGGTTGTATTTTAAATACTGTACAAGAACATGCTGATTTTAACAATATATTTAACAGAAACTGTTTCAGTGCCTCAAAATCAAAGTAGATTAATTCATTTCTGCTTTTTTCTTCTGAATTTATCCTATCAAAATTTGTATTTTATACTGTATTAGTATTCAGATCATATATATATTCAATATTTTAAGCTCTTCGGTGAGAAAACTTGTGGACTTCAGTGACGCAATTCAACAATATCAAAATAAATGCATTGTTTCATTTGTAAATAAACATTTTTAGAGATTCTTCCTCATTGCTGTGTGAATGTGGAGTTCTATATTTTGTCCTAGATTCACATTAAAGTAAAAGTTAAATTAATTCTACCACTCTCAGGATGAAAACTTGCTCTTTCCAGGGGAAAAGAAAAAGTGGAGGAGGCATGTGGGGAAATGTTCCCAGGAAAAAAAAGGGAACCCAAATTCTATTATCTTGTCACACATACCTTACCACCTTTGGAGATTCACTGCAATCACTGCAATTTCTAGCTCTGATCCTCCAGTTCTAGTGCTACTCTTTTTTTTTTTTTTTTTTTCATGGATATGTACTCTCTTTCTGCCTGTCTGTCTGTACACAGTATAGTCATAACAAAGCTATAAGTATTAAGAATTTTTTAAAGACGTTTTGTCTACTAACCAAGTTTTTTTTGCAAAACAAAAACAGTCTTATGAGGTAGAACCTTCTATATGGTATGTGACACATCTGAGAGATAATGAAGCAAAAATTTATCTACCCACTGAGTAATGAAGTCATTGGTCAACTGTATTATACTGAAATATTTGTGAATAGTTCCAGTAAGAGTGTTTCAATTTTAGGGAAAGAAAAATTACTTGGCCTGTCATTAGTGAAGCTATAGCAGTGTCAGCAGGGGAGAAGGTAAAGAAGCCTAAAATAAAAGACAGAGAAAAGGAGAAAACCTAATTAATGGAGTTTGTAGATTGGAAAGCCTATATGTGGTTCATTTAAACATGAATATCTAATGTAAGGCTAGGCAATCCCTTATAGCACTGACTTCTATAAACTGTAAAAAAAGATCATGCTTTAGTCCTGCTATTACTTTACCTTGATGATAGGAGGTTAGAATATGAATGCAGTTTGAAAGATAGTACCATTTCTTTGATACATCAAAAAGCACTCTGCAGTAGACTGCTACTTTAGTAGGACACTTATAGTCAAAGCTAGTATTTGACTATGCTCCTAATGTCATATTACAATGACAGAAGCTCTAGATATATCAATTTAATCTTAGTTCAAAAAAAAAAAAAAATCTTTTAGTTCTGCTATAGTGAAGTCAAAATGGACTTTTATAGTTTTTCAGCTTGAAATTGGACAACGAACAACTTTTATAGTAAAAATGAAATGCAGAATATGGTTGAAAGGGTAATCATATTCAGAGTTAAAAAATATAGCACCTTCTACTTATTTGGCACTAAAGTTTCTAAATAGGAAGTGATGTTAACAAGATCGAGATTACACAATTAAAAATGGACTCCTCTGACTAGTAAAAGATAGTGGCTCTGTATTTCTTGTTCACTTATTTTACACTGTTTAAGGATAATGGTGTCTTTGAAATTACCCCTCATTTATCCTGATGAAAAGGAGAACTAGGCTCACTTCATTGATATTAGTTACACTGCTCAAAATAATGTTGAGTGAATGGATTTTTGAGTCATCTTTTGTGTTTTTAAACTTCATAAGTCTAATCTTTTATTTATTTATTTTTGTAAATGTTCATTTGTCAAATTAAAACACATAAAAAGTTCTTACAAAGGATAGGTATTATCAGTTACCGGTTTTACCAGATTGTAAAATGAATCCACAGAGTGAGTCATGTAGTTCAGTGGAGATATCTGGCAGCTACTTGGTTACTCACAAAGAGATACGGAAGTGGTGTGTACACAAACTCATCACCAATATAATGTTTAAGAGGTTTACTTGACTTTAAAAAATTTCCAAGTCTAGATATAATCTAACTCAGGCTTCAATTATGTAATTTGAATGAGTGGACTTAAAGATAAAAAAATACCGGCTGTAGATAATATGGGTAATTCTTTCTCTGCATATGTGTTGCCTTTTTCTAGGAGCATTGTAACTGCATGCAAAGACACAATGTATGAACACTCCTAATTGCAGAGAACAGCATTCTTTTTCTGTCCAACATTGCACTTGGAAGCTTCCTGTTGCTCAATTCTTACTATTTGATTGGGAAGCCTCATCCTTGGAAGAAAACTGCCTTCCAGCTCTGTGTCAAACCCATTGGGATTCCTTAACAGTGGCAACAATGACAAACTCCCTTCCCCCCCAAGCCCCAGCTACTCATGAGTCTGTGTAACTTCTCATTTGTACTTTGCTGTCATGGCTGCAATAATGAAATTCTGTAAAGTATTGTGGAAGTAAACTTTCCAACTCTTTGGTTTGCTTAAGAGGTATTTTGTGGTTGCGTACCAAACAGACGTGTCGAATTACCTAACTTTAATTTCAAGTAATTGGTGAACAGAATTACCCTTGGGGTTGAGGGAATTATAAACAATGCAGCTCCTGGTACTTTCTCCCCTCTGGATAGAGCCAAGTGGAAATTGCTGCTGGTGGGTATGTTACAGCTGCTCGTGACAGACTGGGATGGTGGATATTTGCAAATAGTACAGTTCACTTGACCTTCGCTGCTTGGCAATGAAAGAAAAATTGTCTGAAGTACTTTCTTGGGGTTTTGGTAAGCACTATCTTTCCTGTGATTTCTGTGATAATCATTTATATCTTGGTAACCATTTAAGACAATTTCTTCTGAATAAGTTTTGATATGCACAGAATTAGCCTAATGAAAAAGGACAATCCAGACTTAACCGCAAATGCTGCTCTTTAGTTAATGTTATGTCTGCAAAAGAAACATAAGGCTTATATTGACTAACAGGAAAAAAAAGAGATTAATAATATATCTGATTTTTCCTGCATGCATTTTGCTTATCCTTTTTGTATGAAGGAGATAACGCAGTGGAATTCATGGATTTTTCACTCCTCAGAAGAATTTCTGAGAACTTACAGCCCTGACAGAGCTCTACTTTTGTTGTCAAACTCAAAGGGCCTGATTCTCATGTCACTTTGTTTATTTCCTTGACTTGAATTGGTTTAATTTTGTTTTATGTAGGATATGTCAACACATGCTTCTCAGGGTATTCTGTTCTGGACTCTCCAAATCAAGAAGTGAGAATAATTCAAATCAGTCTGAGATAAATACCTGAGCTGAAGCAGTCCCTTTCAGGCTTGATTGGCATTAAGTAGGAACACAGCAGGTCTGTCAAATCCTTTCTTAACATAAACTAGTCAGATTACTTTGGATATCTCCATCCCTATTTTTCATGTGTTGCTGTTTCCTCTGTTGTTCTGATCACTGCTGAGGCTGATGGGATTTTGTTGTGTTTTAACCAGAGTAAGAATCTGCTGGGCCACCTAGCTTCTGAAATATCTTTAGGGACTTTATGAAACAGTCTCTAGACCACAGAGCTAACCACCAGTTGCAAAGAGCCTCAGTTAGACACTTATGCAGAAGCACTGACAAAGGAGGTGAGGAATGATGACCACGCAACTTTAAAAGACACACTGTATAGAAAGTTAGTCCACCTGTTTGGGTAATGGCTTTCAGACTTAACTGTATGCATACACTATTGTCAAACGCTCAGACTAAAAGCTTGTAAAACATGCAGACGTACAAACCTGAGTAAATTATAAAGAACATGATCAGCATCAGTTAGAGTCTAGTAAACATCAGGCCATGCACCCCAATGTAAAACACTGTAGGTCTAAATGTTCCCATGGTATTGCAGTCTCATGGGTGACAGAACAAAAAGTGCAGTAGTCTGCTGTATGGGAGCTAAGAAAGGCCCTTGGCATCCTAGTATATTATTGGCAAAGGCAACAGTTGGCCAAACTTTGTAGGCCACTGGTTTTGCGAAACAGCTAACTATGCCAGCGGTCAAAAATAAATAAATAAATAAATAAATAAACAAATAAATAAAAAAAAATATGAAGAATACAGTGTTTAATAGACTCTACTTACTATTACTGTGTGTTTTAGATGGTGAATTGCTATTGTTTGTAAGATGAAACAAACTACTGGGAGGAAAAATAGGGTTTTATTTTTATGTTCTATATCTCTTTTCAAAAGCATTGTTAACGGATGGTTGCAACCAAGAGCCATACTGTGAGGTATTATGTGGCTGTGCTGTAAAATAAAAATTGAATTTGAATTCTTATAATACAAGAGATGAAAGGCATTACTGTGTTGATTTCTACATCAACTCCCAGAGTAATGAACAGTGGCAGTCCAGGCCCACTCACGAAACAAAGAATTGGGTTTGCATGATGAAGTGCTTCTTTCAAGAGAAAGAAAAATCAGATATCAGATTTTTTGCTTTCCGATGCCACAGGACATTTGATGTCTTACTTGTTCAACAGGTTTTACTCGCAGCTGCTTGTCAGGGCCTGAAGATTGCCTCCATTTTGTTTGGTAACTGTAACTTAACCTGGAACCAGTCTGTTTTACTTGCAAATGGTATCTCTCCTCTTCCATTTACAGCACTATCCATAATTACATGTCCGTGAGTGAGTGTGCTAATGCATTATTTACCCATAGCATTACTATATTACTATGCATATATATATTACTATGCATTCTGCAAGCACAGAACTGTTCGTACACGAGGACAGCAATGTCTATGGGGTGGTCTCTAGTGAAAACAATACTCCATGATCAATTTCTATGGGTTTCAGAATATGTACGAGAGACAAGGAGTCAAATCTTGGGCTTGCAAATATCATTTTATTCCAGTTGAGATCAACGGAAGATAGAAGTCTGGCCTCAGGTGTTTAAAGCCTTTCCTTCCTTTTTTAACTACACTTGCCTTATCGGCCCCAAACCGTTTCAAGTTTGTCAGCTTTTAACTGTGGGAAAATGAGTGAGCAACCGTCCAAAGCCCTGCCCGCTTATGGGAAGCTGCTTCTGCTGCTTTCAGCGTCTGTCCATGACACTTGCACCTCAGCCCTGCTTCCTGCCTGCAGTACCCATCAGCAGCACACATCCTCCTGCAAAGTTATCCCCTTTGTGCACCAAAACCAATTGATAGATGCATGACAACATTTGAGCTGAAGCCTCTCTGCTTTGGTGCTTTTTTCCTCCAGTCCTAACACCTCTCTCTAGAGTCTTTAATTATTAGATTTCTTCTGTTATTTATTTATTACCAAGCTGTCTATGCACAACTGGAGATGAATCTCATTCTCTGAGATTTTCAAGCTTTTAGAAAAGTTATGAGGCAGGTGGTTCTGTGAGCTTAAGTCTTTCCTTTTTGGTTTGATTTATTTCTTATTTAATATGTAATGTTAAAAATTTGCCCCTATAAAATCATAGTTCCAATGACACGTTTGCTACAAGCACTAATTCATTCCCTTTTGCAGTGCAGCTTCAGACTAAATGGAGGACAGTTAAATTTTTTTCTGCTATTTCTTCCACTTTCTTAATAATACTGCTGTAATGTCATTAGTATGCTTTGCTCCTTCTATTTGTGCACTGTTAAAATCAAGGAGCCTAAAAATACATCAGGCTCCAGAAACATGGAAATGGCTTAAAAAGTAAGATATGTTTCTGTGGGGTTTTTTTGTTTGTTTGTTTTTGATTTTTTTTAGATTTTAGGGATTATTCTGAACAAATTTTCAAGTTTTGTTTTTACTAGTATCATTTTATTTTATAACAAGAGCTGAAATTCTTGTGGAATCATTTGATTCCAGCAGCTATGAGTTTAAAATAGTTAAAAACTCAGAATAAGGCCCTGACAACCAGACAACAGGTCTCTTAGGTTAATAAGTATTAAAAAAGCAACAAAAACAAAAACAAAACAACAAAAAAAAAAACACAAGACAATCAATTTTCTTATATACATTTAACATTCCTATTTGCTTATAAAAGACTAACTAGTGTCTCTTAGTACTCCTAATTTTTGATGAACTTCAGAAAGTCAGTTTTAGCTTAATTTAATCACCTAGTTGGCCTCCACATTTTGATTTTTTGAGGAGTTTTAGCAGTGATTATGTATTCAAATTTCCACGGATCTGGTCATTCTGATTTGGTATTTGATTTCTATAATTTTGTATGAGTCATTTCTCCTGAGGAAGTGTTATCCTTTCAGCAAGAAAACGTCTTTTTCTCCCCTCTACTGTGCCCAATTATCTAGTAAAAAGACATCATATTCATGATGTCACCATGGACTGGGAGGGTGTTCAGGGATATTATAACCCACTAAGAAGTTTGCATTATTATTTCTAGCTGGTAAAGGTGCTCATGTAGTGTGAACACCAACGAGCCCTCTGTCTGAACCCCATCATGCAGGGTACGAGGAGAAATGAAGAGCATACAGTTTGATCCTAGCTGAGAATGAAACCATAGTATTATTTCTTTACACATTCATCGCACAACGTCTTTTTCGGCTCCTTCAGTGTGGAAGACACTAGTGACTAGTACTAGTGACCTTACTGAGTCATGTTTAGTCATTCACAATTAGAAAAGAGGTGCGGTTTTTTTGTTTGTTGGGTTTTTTTTTGTTTGTTTGTTTTCCTTTTTTTAAGGACCTTTCACAACTACCAGAGAACACAAATTCTTCTACATCCTAGGAATATTTAATGTTCCAACTTAGAAAGCAAATAAAAGCAGAGCTCCAAACATGTAAAAATCACATCAAACTAAAAAAAAAAATCACCTAACACATAATAAAGCCAGGGCATGAAGAAAAATAGCAATAGAGAAATATTGAGACTCACGTGATGCCAAATTACCAGCCACTCTCCTCTACCTGTTTAACCAGAAACTCAGTGTCCTGGTTCTCCATGGATGGGAACAGAAATAACTAAGGTACAACTTAACCACCTGAAATACAACGGTTGAAACAAATATGACTAGGCAGGTAGAGGGTGCAGTAAGCAAGCTGAGGAGTCAGAAAAAATTAAAGCTAAAAAAAAAAAAAAAGCATGACATATCACTAAGGAGAGAAAACTCTCTGTAATATGGCAATTCACTGCACATGGAAACCTCACCTCCAACGATCTTTATAGTTTATATGGTTATATTATTTACATCTGATCATTCAGTTTAGTAAAACAAAAAAGCACCATCTGCCCAACCGCACTTTCCTTCCAGGAAATTGAAATGAGAACGGATGTTGTCTTTCGTGCTTATTTTCATTCTTTTTCATATTTAACTCTTAGTACAGTTGGTATATACTCAAAAAGAAATGTAAACCGACCCATTCCACAACCACTTTTCCAAGTACAGCAAAGGGAAAAAAAAAAAGGAAAAAGGGGAAAAAAAAAAAAAAAAAAAAAAGGAGCATAGAAAGCATAGGAAGATCAAAAAAATCCAAACTGAAATATATTTCAGTGCCCAATTATTGCAATTAGGACTTGGGGACACTCACTGCCTATGTTTCTTGGCAGCTATTTTTTTCCTAAAAGGCATGTAGTTAACCAGACAGAAAACAGCACAGGAGTATAGTCAATGTATTGGGGGGCTACCACTCCCTGGAACAAGTTTCATGCTTCATTTTTGAGCTTTCTGAAATGTTACAAGTAACTGAAAGCCCCATCCTGCCTTCTGTCTCCCAGATAAGTAGGGCTGTGTGCTTATGTACTTACGCATAAACGTCAAATAGGTGTAGAAGAAAGACTCATAGTTATATTTTGATGTATGTGCTTGGCAGTCTGGTTGCACAGACTGAGCTGTTGTGGTAGCCTGAATTTTTATTGCAGTTCTCAGAAAATTCTGCAACATCTGCCTGTCCATTTTTTTTTAATGTTTGTGTTCCTTCTGTAGTTAAAATTAAGGAGCTATATGCCCATCAGGCATAAATAGTCAGGCTGCAGTCATATTCTCCAGGGAATACTGTTCTTCCCATACTCATTTTATAGAAACTGTCTGTACATATGCAGTTTAATCCTCATGTTTGTCTGATAATCTGTGAGTATCTCTGAGGTGAGGAGGAAGGATGATGAATCTCCTCTACATTCTTCACCACTCTGAGGTAACCAGAGACTGCTGTTGGCACCCAGTTTAAATGAAGATAGCCACAGATCTGCTCAAACCTACGCAATAACTACAGCAGCTTACTCACTACGAGCTGCTCCACTGACTCACTAGCTGGCAGTTTTTATCTTTAATTGCACCTCCCCACATGTTGGACATGACCCCTTCTTCACTAGATGTTCGCGTTTCCCCTTCTTGCCTATGTATTAAGAACACCTCCTAGTGGCTGTGGAACAGGAAGCCTTGAAAAGATCAAAAAACAGCACAGAGCCTACACTGAGGGAATGACAGCTTTGAACTGATGGACGTCTTCTCCCCCCCACCCTTCTGGATTGTCCACATTTTCCTTGGCAGAAATGTTAACATGTGATAGATGATTAAAGTTCAAGTTATCATCATTGTGTTTTTAGGGATTTGTTTCCACCCTGGAAATGACCAACCACTAATTTTGGGTTTTCACAAGAATTCTAATTACAATCCTAAAAGATTTTGCATCAAAACCCAAAATTTCTTCTAGTAACAGGAAAAGAGCACTTTTTTAAGGACGAAGTCTATTGGGTAGTTTGGCTTGCAAAAATTCAGTTTCAGTGCCTCTTTTGTCACAACCATCCTGCAAGACCTCAGACATTCCTCTGAGGTTTTTTTGTCTAAATGGTGCATGCAGTACAAGTTCTGAAGTCAAGAAATAAAAAGGGAAAAATGTACTTGCACAGGCACAAATCCATTCATCACAGCTTTACTGCTTGCAATACTCATGCCTTATACGGCTTCAGTCTCTCTGGTCCCACTCCTAAAAAATATTTGAAACAAATTAGGTGCATAAGTACTTTTGAGATTCAGGCTTCTAGGCCTTCATTTCCCATGTCTATAATGCAGATAATAGATGCTCTTCCTTACCCAGATGGCCTAAGGATATTCATTAATTACATTAAGGTTGTGAGGTGCTCAGATACTATAAATAGTGGAGTTGCATGAGTTCCATCATGGTGGTTACCTAGGAGATATATGGATCAACGCATCCCTACTTTGCCCCTTTGGGGTTGATATGGCCACGCTTTTCACTGATCATATCCTCCATGTTTTATCACTGTTCTGGTCAGATCCAAAACCGCAAGTAGAGTATGGCTTCAGAGAGAGGTAAAAGCTGTGACTTTAATTTGCTTTCCCTCTCTCTTCCCCATCAGCGTAATAAGTCTCTCCTCTCTGTATTAACAATTAATAGTCTTTAAAATGCCCTTTCAGAAATTTTAACATTTTTATTTTTAATTAGAGAGTGCAAAATAATAGCAGCAAAGCTACCTACTTCTATGCTGCTCTTTAGCTCAATAATAAAAAACTCTGCTCGTTTAAATCAATTCTATGTAAAAACAGTGGTAAAGGCTTAGTGCTTTGCACGCAGAGATCTTTCTTGATGGAGAAAGAATGCACCAGAGAGTGGAAGTGCCTGTCTAATTGGGATGTACTACCGTACTGAGAACTGCTCAGCTCTATGGTATAGACCCTGAGCTGCTAACAGATATCCTTCTTTAGCTACAAGACTGTGCTTTTGGAGTAAAGAAGATCACAACTCCATCTGTACTGTTGCTGTGATGTACTGAGTGGGAGTTGTGTACAGGACAGTGAGAACTGTGAAGTTTGAAAGTGGCCATAGATATATTATAGAGAACTCTCAAGCTGTGTTTTTTTTTGTTTTTTTTTTTTAAAGTCTATCTTGAATGAAGCTTTTTAATATTTTTACTTAGTTAACTCTCTGAACAATTTATTCCCATTTTCATTATCTTATTTACTTTGAAGCAGAAATAGGAAGAGCAAAATACCATGAAATGCGGATTTTTTTTTTTTTTTTTTTTGTGATATTTCTGATTAGAAGGGGAAAAATCTTATGAGAAAGACTAATAGTATGAGATTTATATGCAAGTATCCCAAACACTTTTGTTACCTTTGTTCATTCTAACCCTGAATTCTTCCTTTTGAAGACTGAGTAATGCTGATCCTCAGACTACAAAAGGAAGGATAGATCCAAAAGAAATTTATAGAGGCAGTCTGAATCTCCTTAGCTGAACTTTATGGATGTTTCTAATGAAGACAGCCAAATATTCAAAGCCATTCTGAATTTTGATATAGATTTTTATCTGTTTCCAGTGTGATTTGTATCTCCTTATGGAAGAAAAGCTGGGCTTGGCTACACCAAGCAGCCTGCCCAGCCCAAGTCTGTGCCCAGCCTCAGAAATAAGGGATGCTGTTTAGGGAAATCACGCAAACCTGGCTGCTTTCTGCATTTCAGTACCATTCACAATGATTGGATTAGGGCTATTAGAGGGCACACCTTCACTTAATCCCTTTAGCATCCCTTTATGGACCTGTTGTCCATGATAAAACAGCTATATGTAAAGCCCCTTACAAAATGAAGTTCTCTAGGGGAAACACTGACAAGCTCCTTTAGTCTGTTAGCACTGCTGGGTGCTGCTTTAATAAAGGAACTCCAGTTGCACTGTGAAGCAAGAGCAATGCGTGACTGCGATATCACTGTCATGTGAATGAGCTGTCCCAGTACTGCAGAGTCTGCTCTTTACTGTACGCAGAGACACATCAATACTGAATATAGTGTGTTAGCAAAACAGAATGGAAATCTTTTAGGTGAAGAATGACTTTGCTGATTGCTTTGCTCTACCAGAATGGGGTGTGTTTTCAGGCATTCTGATAAATGTGTGCTATTTTTCAGCCATTCAGTGTGAAGTGCTGTAGGTTTCGTATAAACTTTTATTGCTCACCACAGGCATGGAAGGATTGATTACATTGTTTGGGGATTTCCTAACTTCTGAGACTGCCTCTTTAGCTAGACTTAATACAGTACACAAGGGGAACAAAATGCTGTTGGGCTACTCAGTAGCTTGCTTTCTACCTTTACTTTTTTGAGATCATCCTGTCAGGTTTGGAATTGTATAGTCCACAGTTAGCCTCATCCACCTAACTTCTGAACATCTCCAAGACTTGAATGCAGCTGCACTGTTAGTGATGGGCATGACAGTGCCCTGCTACAACTATGGAGAATAAGGACAAATCCATAAACAGAATGTAAAATGTTATTTCATGTTAATACCTATGCTTTTGTGTAGTTCTGAACATCACTGAGAAGGAAGAAATAGCTTAACCTTGGGAATTGGGGTGCTGGAGATGTATGGACTGTGCAAGCAATTTTGATGCATCTACACTTAGATCTCTTTAATGCCAAGGGGAGCCAAAGGCAGATGATTATTTTCTGATGCAAACAGCAGCATATGCCCATCTGAGTAGGGTAAATTCATGTAGGGCCCTGGCAGTTAACTCTTAGTGACTTTATAAAATATCTTAAGGTATCTGGACCAGTCACTGGAGGTACTACTTCTCTCCAATTCTGACTAAGTGAACTAGTCAGAGCTCAGGTTTATCACAACTCAGTTTTTCCAGTTCTCAAGTCACAGTTCTCAGGCTGGGAATATTGCTTTTCTTTGTATCATCAGATACGGGACCAAATATAAAAAAATAAGATTTTATCATGATCTAAATTTCTTACAATTTCTAATAGGACTGCATATAGCCCTTGCAAAGACACTGACCTGAAATTCTCCTCTAGTTTTATGCATGACTCTTGTCATCATCATTTGCTAGCTACTTGGCACATTGTTCCATTCTTGATTCCTGGACAAAAGTCAGGAATATCTCCCTTAAAATGAATGCTGCTTTTATTGTTAAAAACCTAGCATGAGGAGACTGGCGCCCTAGTCATTATGAACAATACAAGCTTTCAGTAAATAAATAATTCAATTCAATTAAAACAAATGTTTGCCCTGATGTACCATAGTTTCTAATTTCTTTAACATGCATTCCTGGGAGGTGTTTATGGGAAGTGATCCTCAGTGAAGTCGTCAAGGAAGGTTCTGTAAGAAAGCAGAAGTTGTGGTGCCATTTTATTTTCCTGCAAGGAGTGTGTGGTGTAAAGCTTAAAGAGAATTCCAACTCAGAATAAGCCTGTAGAGTTCACGTTATGTATGGAAACAAAGGTTCAGTCTGGCTTCCTATAGGAACATATCATCTCCTACTTCCCAGTGGCAGAAAGGCTATTCTTAAACAGAGGAAGTGGACAATGAACTAGATAATGAGCTATGAAATTACATAAATCCTGTGCTATCATGTCTACCAGTGTCCTAAGCCCTCTGCAAAGTTGTTTGTAGCTCTGAAGCTGTTCATAACATCCTCGGCTAGCCCTGTGAACTCACAGACTCCTCTCAGGGAAGCTATAGAGGGAGATGTAGCCCGGTAGAAATCAACAAGCTGAGCCAACAGGTTCTGCAGCTACCTCTTTGAATTCCTGAGCTAGTACTTTCTATGTAAATAGAAAAAAAGTTAGTCTCCTCTGGAGGTTCAGAGACTGCCTCTATACACAGATGTGAGGATGGAGTTCTGGTTTGGTCTACTGCTCTGGGAACAGGATTTACCTCATACATTCCTGCCATCTTTGTCACCTTCAAACCAAATCCTATAACCCTAACACAATCCAAAAAGTAGCGGGAGAATGTGACTCAACAGACTTGCATTAAAACCCCTGGAGGAGGTTCACCATTCTGTTTTTCTGCCTGAATATATATGTGGGAGAGTAACAATGCGTTGAGAAGTGAGAACATTTAGGGACAGAATCTTCTCAGGAATGAATGTTCAGATTGCCTACCAAAGCAACTCGAGGGCAGAAACCAGCCCTTAAATATTATCAGACATGTGGGCAAATAAAACCAGTTTAGCTCAAACTGCCTCCGTTTTTCTTGCTCAGAAAGTGCTCAGCATAAGACGTCAATTTTTGAAAGTAAAGCCTGGGTAAGTGATCAGATCCTTCACCCTCCTTTTCCTTTGAGAAAAGATTTATGGCTGTGCTTGAAACCAGCAATCAACTCAAACTGAAATTCACATGATACAAACTACATCTGAGCTTAAGCCTCAAAACTCAGATCTGGATCGAGATTTCAAAAAGTGAGACTGGGGTAAGAACTCACGAGACTGAGGATGAAGTAACAACCCACCTAATCCAAGCCAATGTAAACCCAAATCTATCCCAAATTTGTTAAAAGCTCACCCAAACCACTTTGCTTTCAGCTCACAGAAATGACCTTTGGGCATTTTTTGTCACAGAGTGATTTAACCTTGACTCATCACTGCTTCCTCATTGGATGCTATCTCACATATGTTTGTGATCCTTTCTTTACAGAAATTCTTCACAAAACCTCTAGAGGAAGTAGTTTATATATAAAATATGCACAATTGTACAACTGGCAAAAGAGAAAAAGAAGAAAAAGAGAAAGAAAGCAGAGATATAGAGAAGCCAGTGCTGTTTCTTGTTATCTAAAGTGTTGCCAAGTACTTTTCATTTACATAGATGACTTTATGATGATTTTATGATACTTAAAATTACTACCACCCACAAGAGATACATTAAAACTTTTATCAATATGTCTCCTTTACAATCTTTTTGACCATAACAATGCAGAGATCACTGGGGAAAACAACAACAACAAAAAAAAAACAACAAAAAACAAAAACCAACAAACAGCTTCATGCCAGTCACCAGAAATACAATTCTGTGACCTTTCTAGATTAAAAAATAAACAAATAAATAAATAAATAGATCTTCTACTAGTATCAACACGATTTAAATTTACATGAACAAATAAGCTGTTTCACACAATAGAAACAAGTAATAAACTAGGACGAGAACTGTGACCAGCCTGGGACCTCTTAAAGACCCCTCTAGACCTGGCAGGAGCTTGCTTTTCCTATCTCAGGGAGAGCCCCCTATGCTGGTCTAATTACCTTTTTAAATTCATATCTAGAACCACAGGCTGCCTCATGGGATTAAGCACAGTATGCTTTGCAAATTGAAAATAAGATAGCTGTTAGGGATATACACTTGCCTCTATGATTACAGCAACAAACAATGGCAAAACATTAATTTACATCTATTATAATGGCGAAACAAAGCCCTGGATTTTCTTCATGTTATAGGCAAGAGATAAATCTGCAAAGGTGAGATTCTAAAAGGTGTAGGCTCTAATGAGGGAGATTTTCTGCAGAGCAGGTAACTGGCAGGATAACATCAATTCAAAGTTATAAGGATTTGGTATATCATTAAATTTATTTTCCATAAAATGGATTGGGTTTTTTATTTAACAGTAAAACTATTCATAGGGAGAAAAAGTTTATATATATATGGGGTGGAAAGCATTTGTGTGGGGTGAAACAGTGCAGAGCAGTTGCAACAGCAATCCAGTTATGCCTGGGTCTAGGATTTTTAAAGGTGTTTTATCTGGTAGAAATGAATACAGCATTTACAAATTGAAAATAACTCTGTAAACTCAGATAAGATTGTCTTGGTAATATTTTACCAAGGAAGCAGCTCACCACTGCTTACTTTCAATTAGCCATCTAAATCATAGCCTATACAAAAAGCAATCCCTGCTGCCTTGTAATAAAAAAAAAATAAATAAATAAAAAAGAAAGAAAGTTAGACTAGTTCCTCAGAGTTTTGATTCATGTTGCTGAATATGGAAGATCTGTAATCTTCTCCTTGGAGTCTATAGTCTAACGTAACTGCGTGAAAGTACTTTCCTTCTGCTGCTAGCAAAGATATTTTTTTTCTGAAATGAATGGTGATTCATTATAGATAACCCTTCCCGATTAATTTTGTTTTGACTTTAACTTCTGAATAAGAATATAAGCAGTAAAGTACCTTCTCCCCAGATAATAACTCTGCTGTTATTTTTGGTTGATGAAGAGAAATTCACTGTAGTTGATGTAGAGAGAAATCTAAATTTAGAAAGAAAACAGAGAAGTTGATTGTCATCAAAAGTTCTAGCTTTAAGATAAAAAAGTGTCATTTTATTATTGTTACTTGCCTGTAGTTAATAATAAATATGCATACTTGGAATCAGTATTCACATTTGCTGGCTTCTGTCTACACAATCCACAGGACTAACTCTCTTGGAGGACTAACTGGTCAAACTGGATGTGTCTCTGATTTGTGTCTACATATTTCCAGTGTAATATTTTGGTAAACTTGAATAGACCAAATACTGAACCTTGCTGCAACAGGGACTGGTACTTATTAGGGTCCAACTCTGCAGGAAAATGAAATTGTGAAGATTACTTTGACAGAAGATAGGTAAGAGCCTGAAAAACAGACATTGGTGTAAGTCACTACAAATAGCATTTTTTTCAGCAAATGAATCTGCTTCATGATTTTGTAGATCAGTCTTCCCTACCTTCTCTCTGGTTTTTAACCAAAATTCTGTTTATTTTAGCTCGGTTCTTCAATTTTTTTATAAGGGTGTTTTCTTTTTTTTCAGTTCATAAGGACTTAACCTAACTTTGATGGATGAATACTATGACTTGAACTTGTCACCTTTTGCTGTTTGGTTCTGTTTGTTTTTGTTTGTTTGCTTTCATATTTTTCTTTGTTTTGTTCAGTGTTTTTTAAGATAGAGAAGATGCCCTGAATATATGTCTGAGTTATAAGCCAAGATCCACCAACACCCCCAAAAAAGAGCAAGAAATATGACATAGAAATATTAAAATTAAAAATTAATTCTGCAACGCTAAACAATACTTGCAGTATATAAAAAGGCTTTGGGAAGGTTGGATGCTATCAAATACACCTGAATGATTTTACTTGCACTCAAAAAAAGGTTGAACCATGCATGCACCTCCCTGCAAGCAGTTAGCCCCAGGCAGGAAAGGAGTTTTTCACTCTTTTTCATTCTCCGCTATTTAATAGTAATTTACTACCAGCTAAGCACATGCCTGGTGTTTTAAAGCTGTTGAAGTGCCCCAGTGAAGTCAAGGGGACTAATGTATGCTGGGATTCTCCATGCTGAAAAATCAGGTTGATGTTTCACTGTCTTGTTTAAGAAAGACCTAAGTATTGAAGCATAATTTGATTAACAGGTCACCTGGGACAAGGACATACCTACTTTCCCTTTCTGTGCTGAAAGGCAGCATTTTATTTTATTTTATTTTGATTTATTTTTACATATGAGATACCAAATTTATAGTAACAAATGGGATACTTTTGACTTAAACAAAAATACATTTTACATAAATCTTCAGCCATGAAAAAGAAGCAGCCCAGGCTCATGAAAACAAACATTTTGTTCTATCTGTAGGTTTCCTAGGATTTCAGCCTATCTGCATCATTTTGTTGCATGCTTTCACTGACACTCCATCTATAGCTGCAGATGGACCCACTGCTCAGCCTACGTTAGTAATTTTTCCTCCTCCAAAGAAGCTGGAAACATCTGAAATATTGCTGCGATTGCTACCTGCAGTGCAGCCTGCAAAGTTTTACACACTGGCCATGTTCAGCCACAGTCCCTAATCAAAACCAACATCAGCTATGTAGTGCAGACAGCGCTCATATGATCCTAACACTTATGAAAAGCTGTTTGCTTATTGTATTGCTTGTAGAGAGTGCACGGGAGCACTTTATAAAATAGAGACAGGTTGTGGGAGCACCTATAAGAATGCAATAACAATTTATTTTATAAAGAGTATTTGTAAGTATCTTAAACAACAGCATCCTCTGAGCTGTAGTAAATATTACTCTGTAGACATCTGGGGAAAAAAGAAAGAAAATAACAACAACAACAAAGAGAAAACTATTCAATTATGCTAATTCTGAAAAAAAAAAAAATCTGCTTTAAGGGTGGGAGGAACTACACCTGATAAGTTGAGCCAGGCTAATGCATTGATGACATTTTTACTTTTTCAATGAAGCTGATTAGTTTAGCTTCTTCTTTCTACATATATATATTTTTAAAACACCCATTCACGCTGCAATGAAGAAGTGGAGTACTCTACATATGCCATAAGTTCAGTCATCCAGCTGTGATCTTCCCTGTACCTGAGCAATGTCTCAACAAAATCCCATGTGTGCGTCTGTGTATGTAAATGTATATATATGGACAGATTTGTACCGACTCTGCATTGTTACACTTGACTTACTCTTTTTTTTTAATTATGTAAAAAAAATCACATTAAGCTGAATCTAATTACTGCAATGTATATTAGAAGCAGGGCACCATCAAAATTTTATTTAAATTAATCAGGTTTTGATTTAAGATATTAAATTCAAATTAATCATGTAAAAATGGAAATGATCCTTGACGTGCTTCCAGCTGTGACTTCAGTCTGTTTTCTCGTGTGAGTCACTTTCGGGATGTCTTGGGGGGAACATTACGAAAATTCACGCCGGTGCTATTTCAATTAGAGTTATTTAGCAGGACAGATGTAAAGAATACAGTATAATTAAGAAGGAGCTGATGACATGGCTACAGATTTTCAGGATCAAAAAAAAACTGTTAGTGAAAATTGACTACTGGTCATGTAGTCCAAGTTCAAATATGCTGGGGTTAAGCACTCATTAATGATGGAATTAGGTCTTTAGATAGACCATTGGACTCCTTCTCTGGAGCAATCTGCAGAATTCTTCCCTGGAAATAACTTTGAAGCTTCATTAGCAAGCAGATGATACCTGATAATATAATTTTAAAATTCTTAAAATAATTTTCCTCCCCCTGGTGTCTAATCTTTTCTGGCTAGCTAACTTCAAAGGCCTTTAGAAAAACCTGTAAGTGGCATATTAATGTCCACATAAGAGCACATACACACAGAGAAATGTATATGTGTACACTCAAAGCATTGTTAAACTCATGATGAATATGAGCTGCCAGGAATACTGCTATTTCTTCTAGAGCTCTTTAGCAGAATGAGAGACTGTACTAGCTGCACACTTCCTGACTGAAATCAACAAAGAGAATGGGGGCTTTCCCATACAGAGGCCTGACTTTGTGTTTATTTATAACTCTATATGATCAGTATTTCCACTACAGAAAAATGAACTGTTCATTGTTTCTTTACTCAAGTATAGAGTGACGCAAATGTTTTATTATTATTATTATTATTTTTAATATGTGCTGCAATAGTATGCAGCGTGAACCTTGGAATTATTTTTTCAAATTATTTTACCTGAAATCAATTCTCCCAGGTAAAAGTCGACATGAGAAAAGATTAGAGAGACTATAATCCTTTCCTTCTCATACTCATAGTTGTCCAGAAAACATGCATCTTTAAACATGCGTCTTATGGTTGCTATCCAGGGTTCTCAGTATCTGCATCCCTCCTACTGAGTAATAGTAAAAGCCAAGTTAAATTTAAAAAATGCACAGTACATACTGTACACTCATAATTATAGATTAAATATTGATCTCCATGGTGTTTTTTCCATATCACTGGCAATCTTTCTCTTTCCCAAGCAACGTCCTGTTGTCGCTTCTCTCTGCAAAGCATTACCAAGTGAAAATATTTTCTGCAACCAAAACCATTGTTTTTAGCTAAAACTAAAACAAATCAAACTATAGCAGATGACAATAAAATAATTTAAATGTCTAGTTTTGTATATCTGGCAACATTTTTCAGAAGCCAATCTTAGAATTTGTAGTCACATTATTTGCTTGTTCAGGGAGCAGCACACAGCAGTAGCTAAAGGAAAAGCAGTGCACCAGACCAAGTGTTCCTGGCTATCCATAACAGAAGAAAATTAAATAGCATATTACACTTGCCACGGCATACCTATTATGTAGATTTCTAGGCAGGAAATTGTCTGCAAAACAGATATACAGTGGGCATAAACTTTTTGTTATTAGGGTAGTTGATCATGGTGTTGCTACAGTTGTAGGAATAATATGATTCATTGAGGATTTCTGCTTCCCACTCATAAGATATAAACCAACATAATGATTGCTCTTTAATAGTATTTAAAGATATTTTTAAAACAAATTGTGCAGGAGTTTTGCATAATAATGGTTTCAGTTTTCCAGGAAATGCTTTTTTTGGGAAGTACATAACTGTTTAAATATTAAAAATGGCTCCTCATAATAAACTTGAAAATAGTAAGTAATCTATGAGAAAGGATGTGATAAAAATATGCTCAATTTTGTCCTTTTAAAATTTATTTTTTCTTTTGACATAACAGCTGGAAAGAACAATTATTTTTTTTCATGGACTAGGCTGTTGTCTGGATAACTGAGATGCATTTTCCCATGAGAGATACACAGGTTCATTTCCCATCTGGGTATCTTTCCCCTCCTGTTTCCTTTCTCCCTCCAACTCCCCTCTTGCAGGACTAGAACATATTGATAATGAACCATTGGTTTCCATTTCACACCCAAGAGATTGTACGAAACACAAAGCTGCTCTGTGTGAAGTATAGATTAGCCCAAAGATGTTTGTTCACATTTTTCTCAGTCTTTCATCCGTGCCTGTATGGGTGGGTTCTCCTAATGACAGGGAATCATTTGTAGGTTGAGGACACAAGTAGTTTAGATTGGATTCTCTGATCAATTAAGAAGTGAAGTTGATGAGCTCAGGATGGAAAGCTCAGATGCCTTTTGAGACCCTATGGGGAGGACAGTTGGACAGGGCTCCTTACCAAGCAAACTTGGCCTTAGCAATGGTGGTTGGCCATGGTCTTAACATCCATTTATGAGAAGGTAAGGCTAAGTTCCCCTGATTTCTGGTGTTTTCTTTAATTTTAAATCGCTATCTATATATATATATATATATATTAATGCATTTTTAGTTAATTTATTTTCTTTAGCCAAAATGTAGAAACCATTGTCTTTCATTGGTTTATAACATGTCTGACAAAACATAAGTCTTAAGGTATCATGGGTCTCTAGAATTGAGCCTGGTTAGCATATTGGAAAATTATATATGAAAGATCTGACTTTTGCAGCTGGAACCTTCATTCCAAGGATACGCTGAGGTCTTTCTCTCCAGAGGCCATTGTCAGAGGCACTTGGGCTGACTCCACAAGTAAAGCTTGTACTTGGAGAGAATTGTCCTGAGAGAAGGAGGAGCTGCAAAGGTGAAACCTTAATTTTTATCAGTCTTTTACGAATCATTTTGGAGGCAGTTTGTGCCTCTGTGTACTAGTAGCACTCTAGCTAAGGCTGTAATTGCTTCTCATCCCTGAATAACTGAGTTTGTTTTCCTCTTTTTGCACAGCACAGTCAGATTTGGCCCTCATAATATATGCTTTCATTCCTTCTAGGGCCAGCAAGAAAACACACTTAATATCTTATAGGGCAGACATGCTAATTTTGAGAGTGATATTCCCGGCAACAGAAAATGCCCCATGGGTTCCACCTGGGAGCCAAATGTTTATGACTAACTTTGGAAAAATCTTTTTTAGGATACTGAGGCATGAATATGCCTGTAGAAATGCCTATTTTAGTGGCCTTGGAGAGTTCCCTCTGTGAACTGGTTAAAGAAATTTTCAGAGGAGAGGTCCTCACTTACCAGCTGTGAACATACAGTGTGCAGCGCCAATGGAAGAGTCTGGGCACGTCAGTGAAAAGAAAGCTAATTACACTGAAAGAAATCTGCACATTCAGCATACATTAGCCAACTCAACAAATCATTGACACAGTACAGCACCTGAAACCACCCAAAATACTGAGCTTGACTGTTAATTAAAAAACAGGTCCCTAATTCCAGGCCACTCTGCTCTAAGAAGCAATAAACACTGACAAACAGCAGAAGTCGATGCTGCAAGCCTTTCCACTGAGGATAGTTAAACAGGCAGTGAAGCCAATTTTCCAGGTTTCGTCAGGAACCATGCCATCTTTGGTGTTGTTATAAACACCTGTGGAATTAAAAGGAAAAAAAAACCCACAACCTCTTCTATTTTATTTTAATGATATGAGCATTTCTACCTATCCTGTTTGCAAAAAACAGTTTGGAAAATGAACACTGTAAGGTTGAGAAAATTCATTTTTTAAAATAAACTAATATTTAAGATGGGCTTTAAAAATATTGTAATTTCTACACTTTTCTCTCATTCTTTTAGGACCTGATTCTGAACTTTTGAGTTTTGAAGGCTGGCAATATTGGATATTGGTTCACATACAGGTTCACATCCTAACATAGTGGAGTGGGTGAGGTACTAGAAAAACTTGAAATTGTATATAGACTTCTCAGGTCTGCACCTGTAACTTACAATAAATGTAAATTAGTAAAAAAAAATATTGGAAAGAAAAATGCTACATTTCACTGCACAAAGTAAAAATATCCAGCACATCTCCAAAATAAATAAATAAATAAATAAATAAATAAATAAAAATCTGGAATCTGCCTCTTGATTAACACACTCAAAGTAGAATAGAATGGCACAGGACTTCATTTTGGTATCAAGATGTTTTAGACTAGGATACTATCATACTCCGTTCAATGTAACGTTAGTACAGACAATGATTCAGATGAGTCTTTAATGAGTTTCTTCTTCAGTCTTGACGTTACATGAGTTTTTTGGCCCCGACCGCAGGCAGTTATGGGAATACTTTACCTTCTCTTGTAGGGAGAAGAGGTGTATGAAATTCATAATCTTCCAGGCAGCTGTGCTGAAGGTTAGGCAATCATTTGGAGTTGAACAATGCGTTCAGATTTGAGAAAAATTGAGATGTCCTCTGGGTTGAAAACAGTAACATGAAAAAGGTCAACTCAGATAGATGTGTCCAAACAGGCTCACAAAGACAGATAACTGTATCTGTGCAGAGAATTTAACAGAATTAGAGCTCCAGTCCAACTCAGAATTCTGTATCAATTTACCATCCAGATCAGAAGATGCAAGGAATCTTTTATTTTATCTTTAGATGAATAAAAAGTAGATTTATAAGAGAGAGGACATTGTTGCCTCTTTTAAATTACATACCATGCAATATCTGATTTATAAAAATCACCCTAACACAGCTGAAATCCATACTGCTGAAGCTCTGGTACTCTTTATTTTTAAAGATAGTTTCTAAACTAAATAGGACAAAGACTAACCATTTTCCTGTGCAGAAAACACACCTCTAGTTATTTTTTCTTTTTCTTTTTTTTCTTTCTTTTTTTTTTTTTTTT
>JACDJE010000428.1:637774-665244 GCA_016647715.1 Pavo muticus | reverse complement strand
TCTCTTCTCTTCTCTTCTCTTCTCTTCTCTTCTCTTCTCTTCTCTTCTCTTCTCTTCTCTTCTCTTCTCTTCTCTTTTCTCCAGATAAAATCAAGCCAAAATCTGTGCTCTGAAATCACACCTATGCATTTCACCTCCTCATGCACATCCAGCTCATGGGACCAGACTGGAGATAGTTTGAAGCAACCTCCTCTGAAAGACATGCAGTATGGAAGTGTTCTTCAACACCAGTTCACTCTATACATGTATTTATTCCTATATGCCAACTACTTGCAGTCTAAGCCAGAGGGACACATTAAGGACTGCCATAAAAAAATCATCTGAGGGACCCACACTTCCACAAGCATATTAGTATTATTTATCATTTGCACTGAAGCACTATGTGAGAACCCTAAAATCCCTGCTGAGCGAAGTACTAATACAGAACAAGAAGTCCCTTCCCCTGAAGAATTAAAACCTGAAAATAATTTGAGGTGGAGCTTTTCCTTCTGCTCCAATCCATCCTGTTCCCTGGTGCTGCAATGGCATAAGAAAGCCGTAAATTCAGTCATGTAACTCAGAGAAGGAGGTGGGAGTAGGGAGAGGAGTGTAAGTTTTCACAAAGCTTGCTTTTCCTCATGCCTTCCCTGGATTGAAATGAATGGAAAGTAGCCAATAGGCAGCAGAAAGTAAAGGATGGGGGAGTACAGTACTGAGCCAATATCCTGGTGATTTATGACCTTCTTGGGACACTGTGAAGAATGAGTGACAGATTATCCGCTGACCTACTGGATAGCTCATTTGCTTTTGTTCAAGGAGCAGTTTTTCAGTAGAATTGCAGGTCCTAATATTTCTCTGTTGAACTGAGTTACCTTGCTGCTAAATAAATATGTCAGTCAGCAACAACAAAGTTAGCATCACTGGTGGGATGTATTTGCCTCCAAAGGGCAGCCTGAGAAGATGCAGTGTAGGCATGTAGGAGATAGGGACCTATGGCAAAACAGAGCAAGTCAAACTAATGGCAGGGACAGGCTGGAGAGTTTCCAGGTGGTATGGAGCTCTAGATGCCTTTAATCGAGTTGTGATTTCTGACTTTATGTAAGTCTTTTTCAAAGTACTTTTTCTTTGAAGTTTGGAGAGGTCTGGATTTCTTACACTGAAGTTAGTCCTTCCATTCTTAGGTGCCCTCAGATTTAGAAGTTGTATTTTTTATTTCAGAAAAAAATCATAAATCATTTTACATTGTCCCTCTTCACAAACGTATTTGGCCCAATCCTTCATTTACCTGCATCTAACGTTTATTTTGTAAGATAAAGTCTTCTGCTTTACACATCTGACTTTATATACCTCAGCTGAGTAGATGACACTTGAGTGCCTAGGAGAGGAGTATGGAGAAGGATGGTCCGGTATGCTGTGTAACAACCACTTTCACTGGTTATGTTTAATTTTTAAGCTGTTTCCATTTGCACCATAGAGACTATAAAGTTAATGTTCACTGCAGAAATGAGAGGGGTACAGGGAGCTCATGTTATTGCTGATATCTTTAGAAAGACAATGTTTCAGGAACCGCAATTCTGTTGACTTACTTGAAATTGAATTAACAGCAAATATGTGCACCCAGCCATATTTAGTGAGCACAGAGAAAAAACATGGGGAGTAAAGCCCTGTACCCTATCTGACCTTGCAGGGGATACAGTAACAGCAAAGGGAAGAGTAGGAGAAAACATTTCTCTCCCCAGTAATGATTGCTTCAGTCTCGCCCTCCTATTAAGCATTTAAATAATGTAAATGTGAAGGGTGGTGCAGCAGAGAGAAGGGGGGGGGACACACAAACCTTTCTGACTTTCCTTTTTCCCCTGAACACTGATGCCATTGCATAATTATATGGGTTGGCTTGAAAGAATGAAACCCAGTTCAAAATGTATGAGTTCATTTTTATGTTCTACTGAGAAAATTTATTCAGTGTGACTGCTCAGTAGCGAGAGCAGTAAAACACCTTAATCCCTGGTTGAAGAAAGGTAATACCTTGACAGATGTGTGCCTCCTACTTTCCTTGCGGCCATGTTTCAACAACAAACCTTTATTTCTGCTTCTCGGCTGTGGCAGAAAAAAAAAAAAATGAGAGGAGCAATAAAGCAGTCAGACAAATCTCAGGAGCCAGGCGGCAATGCAATAGTAATGACAGATTTTTAATGTGGCAGGAGAGATTGACAGGAAAATGTCTTCAGAGCAAACGCACGCCAGATGGAATGAAAACGGTTTATTGGAGTATGGAGGTGCTGCTGAACTGAATAGAGGGCGGGTTTAAGGTGGGTGTTTTATCTGTTTCAAGTAAACAACAACAACCCCAAAAAAATTCCATTTACCAGGTATTGTCTTAGACTGGTTCTTGCACCAAGGGGATCTTTTCTGTTTGTTTGTTTCTTTCTTTTTCCACAGTACTGCACCAGAGAAAAACTTTAAAGTCAAAAGTTCAGTCACTACGCACTCTGCACAAAAGCCGGCAAACTGGTTCGATTTGAGTTTTCTTTATCATTTGCCTCTCTTCTCCACCCCCTCTACTCCCCAAGTCTGAAGGAATTTCTCAGTACGAACAGTAAAGATGCACTGATGTGCATTTAGATAAATCAGAATGATTTTTTTTCCAAAAAGAGATGATGTAAGAAACAAAACAACAACAGCAACAAAAATCCCAGCTGATTGAGTAGCTATCAAATGCAGGACAGTTAAAGAAGCCTGCACTAAAAATCCTATAAAAGCCAGAACACCTCTTTCAATATCAGGAAGAGCAACATCATTGTGTCCTTTACAAAGGAGTAAACTTAAACTTGCTTGCTATAAGTAAATATAATAATGTCAAATTCAGCCCTACATCTCATAAGAAAACGTAGCTCTGAAATATTTCATACTCTCACACAGATCAAAGACAGGAAAACAGCCATAAATGGAAAGAAACAACACAAAAGAAAGAAAGAAAATAAAACTCCAAACAGTGTATCTTCCTGACACATTTTCATTATCAGCCTAGTCAATAAAGAATGCCACTAAGGAAAGGATGGCGTCATATTATTGAAACATGCTGATTTGAAGGAGGGGGGTGGGGGTGGAGGGGACGTAGGCATGAAGGATGCACTTGTATGGTCTCAGTGGGTAGAGGTTTTTTATTTCACTACATTTGCCTTTATTAACGCTCTGTAATTGTAACTTATGTTCAGGGCTTGGATAAAGTGTTCTGCATGTATTGTGTACTTTTATGCTTCTCTTTTTAGAGTTTATTCATGGCATTTTTATCCTTACACAAACACATCAGAAGGAAATCACTGAGCTACCTCCTCTATTTGTATTATATTTTAAAACAAAACAAAATAACCCTCTTTGTCTTTCACAACCTGCTTCTCTTTTGCCAAGGCATATTTATTTGAGAGTAAAAAGATGTTATGGTTCTTTCCACTGCTTGTATTTACAGTGAATATGCTCCAATGTAATTTGCAGAAAGTGTGGGAAATGCTCTGGAAAGTAAGCAGGGAGTTTTGCCATGTCATTTCATCTGATAACTACAACACCGCGATAGTAAAGCTTTAGGCAAAATGCTTAATACTGACAGGAAAAG
This sequence comes from Pavo muticus, assembly GCA_016647715.1. Taxonomy (NCBI): domain Eukaryota; kingdom Metazoa; phylum Chordata; class Aves; order Galliformes; family Phasianidae; genus Pavo; species Pavo muticus. Next base: position 661,655 of record JACDJE010000428.1, on the reverse strand, counting down.
TAATTTGCAAAGCCTTTTACAGTTTATATTTTATAGATGTACTGATTGTTCTTAAAATATAAGTTTTAAAATTTTGTCCTATTTGGAATCCTGCTATAAAGTTCTATTTAAGTCTCCTTTTGTATTAGTCCTGGAAGAGATATAAAGAAAGATTTCTTGTATAATTCTTATGGTCTTTAGGGTTTTGCTTCAATTTCCTTAGCATTTGGCCAAATATTGGAATACAGGCTGTTCATCACAGTGCAAGATAAAATATTTTTATATTAAAAAATGCCTTTAACTTGTTAAGTCATCTTTCAGTACAAAGAGCAACACGATGATAAAGCAAAGCATAGAAGTGAAGGGGTTGTTAGTGATGCTATGCATACTTCTGAAATTATCCTATTTCCTTGCACTCAAGTGTGACTCGATTATCAGTCAACTTAAGTTTTTCTGGTTGGGTTGAAGCTGTTTTGTAAATCAGTTCTGCAAGGAGCATCACTTCATTAGGAGCTGTGTTTCAGGAAAAAATAAAAAAAGCCAAAGCCATTTTCCAGCTTATTTTAGAATCTGTTTGACTAGTTTTTAAATACCCAGGAAAATTAAACTCAGACTGAATATTAAAGCAATGTTGAAGATAAAACTTGACATAACAGGATGTGATGACTGCCATTCTGTCCTTAAAGCACCTTTTTGCAACACACATAATACAGAATATTAATCAGTGTTCTAAGGCGGTGGCAGTATCCAGAGACGCAATGACAAGCTAGGGACAGAACAGCCAGCTTAACTATGAATGGCATTGCTTTATTCTGCACCAGCATCCTCATAACACTTAAAAATAGATTTTACTGTGTCATCATCTCCACTCTGGTATCGCTAGTAAACTGTGCTAGGTAAGAAAGCTGCAACAGAGATTGTACAAACATAGATACTAAAGTTACTATTGGTAGTGTACTATTGGTAGTTTTCATTTCAGAAGACACTAAATACTGACTTTCAACCTCCAATTGTATTCATTAGTAGCTTGCATTTTTTCCTTTTTTTATCCCTAAAATCATACCAAGTATATCAGCGGGCTTTCATGCACCCCCGCACTGTGGAATTTTGATAATGTATGTCCTAACCGCTTAATTGATTGATTAGCTTACTGCAGCTTTCTGAGGCACCAAATTTATCTTTAATAGCCGGAGTCAGGCACGGCAGGCAATCGAGGGGGGGGTCCCTTGGCGTCGATTTGCTCTTAACTGGAAAGTCATTACCACTTAATACATGTAGATTGTGTTGAAAGAAAATTATGTGTAATGAAATGAGGGAAAAATTAGTGGAGTGTTATGGGCGAAAGCAGATGTTACGGAGGAATTATGCTAGCAGAGATAATCACCTTCGCTAGCATTGTGTGTGCTGGGGTGTTAACTGAGAGAGAGAGTTGGTGAGAGAGCTAAATAAATGCACTGATTTACACAGATTCACTTTTCAAACTACAGCATACGACTAGCACTACACATCTACATATATGTACCTACGCCCACACACAGGCATGCTCAGGGCTCAACTTTTATATTTCTGATGCTCACACCCTTTATTTAGTTATTTTCCAGCTACTCACACTATATTCAGAAGTCCTAGCTGGAAGCACAGGGAAATAACTATCGATTTGCATAATATCATGAAGATGGGAATAATATCCAAGGGCAGAAGTACTCATATAAGTATTAAGACAAGACCTTGTATGCTTCAAGCTCTGGACAACCTCTCCTGAGAGAAAACTGATGAATACAAGAGAGGTCTTTGAGAGAGGCACCTGACATTTTAGAAGCTGTAGAAATGAAATAAATACCAGTGATAGTTGCAAAAAAAATAAATAAATTACAGAAACACAGAGAGTTGTGCCTTTATTTTAATAGCCTGTAAATAAAGGAGATGAAAGAAAAAAAAAAGAAAGATGAAATCTTTCTTTTTAATGCAAGTTAGGAACACGTTTTAAGGTAGTTGTTTTGCAGACAGGCAATAGCAAAAACACTCAAAATCAGGCCGGGGAAGAGTGATGCAGCAGATTTTATTTTGAACACATTTTAGAACTCTGTAAATTAATCTTTCACCTGTGGGCATATCCCTGTCCTTTTCCAGCCGTGACTGATATATATGCTTGATTATTTTTCTTATATCCAGGCATGCAAGGTCACTATTAATTTTTATCTTGGGTTTATCTATTTCATATAATATGTGTTTGGATTTAGAATTATCTCTGCTTTATCACCCATTTCATAATAAAAAATGCAGTCTCGGAAAGATATTAGTTTGCAGATTTTACTATCAAAACCATTGATAATTAGGGTTTCCTCATATATCGTTCTATTCCTTTGCTACTAAATGAGGCTTTTATGACTGTGGTTATTGCCGGTGATAATAATACAAATTTTAAAAATTAAAAAAAAAAAAAAAAGAGAAAGATTCAAGGTCTTGTATTCCCGATGTTACTGTTCAGAGACAGGAGGTTAGCAAAAGGACTGTCAATTTCCTTGTCACTATATTAATGAGTCAAAGAAATGCAGCCAGCCACTCATGAATCAATTGGAAAACCATGATGAATGTTTCAATAATTAAGAGAATAATTAAATTGCTGAATGTAGGATGGCACTAAATGAAATAGCTTTTGTAACAGCAGCATATTGCTGTTTATAAATACAAAGGGCCACATTTAAATAATGTTGTGAGTCCAACTTAGATTTATCTGTGTTATCACTCTTAATTGACTGAGGGCCCAATCCTGCAAAAGTCTATGCTATACACAGTGTATCTTATGTCTTAGCCCTGTGAACAGCAGCAGTGCTCAGGCACGCAAAGCTAAATGCTCAAAGAAATCTGCTGCTCAATCAGAGTCTCTCCGTGTACCTATGTGCCTCTCTAACTGCACACTAACGTGGCCACCATTGAGGTATTTTGGTGATAAGCAGCTAAACTTAAGCAGATAACGAAGGCAGTGAATTCGCAGTTAAAGCTGACACTCTGGTGGTAGCATGCATGATGCTCGTAGAAATGTTTTTAAAAAGCAGTACGTGTTAAAGGTGAACTGTAAAGCTGGAGTGAAAATTATGTTAAGTTCAGAAATATGTCCTGAGTTTCTCATCTATCAGGCAAGTTTTACCATAGCTTTCAAAACTCTCTTTCTGCCTATACAATATCTCCTTGATAAAGTCATTCTCAAACATAACTTTGTGTGATATCACACATACCAGAACTAAAGATGCTCTAACAGAGACATTCTAGAAAGTCATCCTTCAAATCAGTACATCTCAGAACATGGCAAATGCTGACAGAAAATATTTTGTGGAAAGTAAAGGTAAAATATACACCATCCCTAAACCCAAAGATCAAAAAAGTTTACAAATCTTTTAGGGAAAAAAATAGTGGAACAAATGAGTTAGAATACACTTGTATTTACTGAAAGTGTGTCGCAGCTCTTTGTTGGCTGAAACACTGGCAAGCTTAGGAGAAGTCACTCAAATAAGGCAGGGTCATTTCAGGTGCAAAATTCAACCAAGTGCACAGAGGCTCCTCTCTGACTGATTGTGTACAGACAGCAGTAATATTCCCCTAACTCCTGTAATGTGAGAGTTGAATTTGTTTTTCTCACCTGCTAAGATCCCAAAGGGCTTTTCACTGGCCCTTTGTATCACCTCTCTTCCAGTTTCTCTGATTACTTTTTTTCCTTTTTTTTTTTTTTCTGTTTTTCCATTCAGTTCTTCCATTCCTATATTTCCACCTGCTCCCAAACATGGTCCCACCACTTATCCATCTTCCACTACTCTATTTACCCATTGTCCATAGCTTTCCCCACTAGGAAGGCAAGTTTTGCTTGCTTGAATGGAGAAGGAAGTAAAAAGGAATTTTATCTGTTCATCTCTGAGTTAGTGACTCTTTGTAGCTCAGTCATCATGTCAGTCTCAATTGCACCATCTTCTTCATCTCCTATATTGTTGAGTTTATTTTTTCTGTCTCTTCCACTAGCATATTCCTTTGCACTCAGAAGATCCTTTCTGATCCTTTCACATTTGCCTTTGGTCCCTTCCCATCTCTATTCCAATGTACGAAGGCACCACAGACACTCCCCCACTCCCCTGAACTTCATACCCCCAGTGCTTATTTTCCATTTTCCTCTTCCACCTTTGAATGCCTCTTTCCTACTCATCACATAAATATATGTTCTGAGATATTTGAAAACCCAGCATTACATACTTGGCACGCTAGTGTTCTGAGGTAGAACAGAGAATAAATATAGCCATAATATGCTTTAAAATAGGTGAATTAGTTGGGCAGGAGAGTTTTAATGCTACATAGGTGGTCAGTAAAAAAGTAGCAATTACCATGCAATGGAATCTGATATACCACAGTTATTCCCTATTCTAGGCATAGGGCAATGCCATGGTAACCTAGAATCCATAGTGTGGCAAATGTTGTTAATTGTAAAGCTTTCTAATGGAGATAATTATATTTCCCTTGCCTGAAATCAACATTTACTGGCAGTGACCAATGCCCAAAAGAATATTCTCAGAAGGATGTTGCATGATCTACAGTATGTACATTTTATATTTCCTACTTCTAGAGAGATAATTTAATTCCATCAATGTAACTGGTGAAAACTTTCTGATAAATAATGGAAAGAAATCAAAATATTAAAAGTACGAGTGAATAGATATTCATTCTCACCAATATGTTAGGGATGCCACATATTGATTGGCGAATCCTGGAGAAAGAAAACCATACAACTTTTATTGGATAATTAACTAGATAACTGAAATTTCAACATAACTTTCTTCAGCATGAAACTGAGAAATAAAAATAGCATGAAATTTCTATTGACAAAATCTCCTTCCAGGGGGAACTGCTTTGCCAGAATTAACATTTAGGTCAGAAGTTTTCTACTGCATGGCGCTATTTCAGGTGAATATTCACTTCTGAAAATAAGACTGTGGAAAATATATTGTTTGCCAATGTTTAAAAATAAATACACCTTTCAATTGTTTCCTTAACACCTTTGCAATTTAAAGCTGAGTCTTGAAAACTGGTCAACTCCTAAGCATCTGGGGGGGGGGAAGCTCATTAGAGGTTTTTTATGGTTCTCAAAGTTCCTATGTGTCAATAGCCCTGTCATACAAGTAGGATTTTGCTCCTGCTCACTGGAGTTGGCTGGGCCTTCTGATACAGGACTAGGAGCAGAGAATGCAGTTCCAATGCAGTCCAAGAGATAAACAAGGCAAGGAAAAGTTCAGTTTCACATGGTAAGTCAGCAAAAGAAAGGAAGGAAAGGGATGTAAGGAACCTGAGAATGGAGAATTCTAGGCACCGAGGATTTGGTAGACCTTCCATTTAACAATAAAAAAGAACACCCACTTTGGCCATGGAGATTATGTGCTTCAGAGATTAGTATACAGGTGTGCTCTAGCTCTGACAATTACATAGAGAATGGGAAAAAATACAAGGGCCTGAAACATGCTATAATAAAACTGGCCAGAACATTCAGAAATGTGGCAACTGTAAGATTTTGTTTAAGGATTAATATCATTTAGAGGATGGGAACAAAAAAAGTATGAAAGATTCATATCTATCTATGCATAGGAGTTGGATAGGAGATCAGGAGGGAATTATAAATGTGAAGAAAGCCATGCACAAAGTACTACCAGAAAGGAGTTTAGCAAGCAAGGAGAAGGATGTTCAAGTTGGAAGGAATAAGAAGAAATATAACCTTTCCACCTCTATTGGACCTCAAACTCAAATAGCTGGTTCTTAGTTAAGATTTACAGTGATGTTTAGCAAAACAGCAGTAACACTTCTTCAATTTTTTTCCATCCCATGCCTCATAACAAGTTCCACAGATGATAACATCCCTCCACTTCTTCTGTGTGAAAATCAGAACAGTTGCAGATGATGGCATTTTTGCTATTTCAATTCTTACATTTCCAAAACACATCCATGTGTTGTAATTATATCCACGAAATTTAAACTATACAAAAAAATTTTCCCCCCTCATTTGGTTGTTCTGTAAACCCAAGATGGACTTTGCTGACCGATCCAGACAGGAAGCAAAGTCACCCAACTTGTGTCCTGAGCATGAGAAATGTTACACAGTTCTACATGTTTAGAAAAAATCACATCTTTCATTTCACATGAACATGAAATCTGACAGTTTTCAAGACTTTGCCTCACTTTCACAGATAAAGAAAGAATACTACCTCACTTGGTGAAGACCAGTTTAATAAAATCGGCAAACACGAAGTTACAATGTCACCATAGAAAGGCCTGTCATAAGTTCAGTAATAACGATGGGGCATAAAGACTGCATACAGATTGTAGCAAATGGTTGATGCTATAATGAGTTATGAAGGACCTGGTCTTGTGTTCTTATTTTGTCATGAAGAATTCACATTAACCTCAGATAAATNTTTTTTTTTTTTCCCCCTTCTGCATTTTCCATCTTACTGGTTCTAATGTGTTTATATAAGAATATTTTTAGAACATTATATTTTCCTTATTCAGTAGCAGCACAATGCAGTGAATAGCTTAACAATTCAGAGGAACTTCACAATATCCTAACCTGAGACAGCAGACTCCTAATTATAAACTGAGAATAAGCTGCAGCCTTGTCAGAGTGATTTCATTATCCCGATTGCATCAATTTTGACCCTTTATGAGACTGTTTGTTATTTGGGACATCAGGAGTCTAACAACTGAAAACAAGCAAAAGACAGCTGCTTTCTACTTACAGAAGTCTCTGGATATATTTAGCAATTTAGCCTTCAAAGTAAGCAGTTTTGCTTATACTATTGTAAGACATATCATTTCTCAGTAGGGCCCACATGTTTGCCTTAATCAGATCGGGTTCTTCTTGTTGTTCTTAACCTACTTCCTTTCTGAGAGAGGTAAGGGAACTTTAGCAGCAGCCGTCAGTAGCAAATGAAGTGGGAAGAAGCAAAGAATAAAAAATAGGCTGGGATTTATAAAAAGAATGTAAAAATCTGTGATTATATAATGATATACAGAAGATGCCAGCTACCACAGAAAGCTATGGCATCACTATTAATATAGTGAGCTCCATGATTCTCACTTCTCTGACATAAAGGCAGCTTCTGAAGTAGTTTGAAACCCATGATCTTTAAGATACAGGTTGAGAAATGGTCCCAGTGCTCAAAGTCAAAAATGAAGAAGGAGAGTTTGTCATCTGATGGAAAGCCTTTGACCCTAAGTTAACTTTTGTTCAGCTTCGGTGAAATAGAAAATGAAACGAGAAACCATGTGGAGGTACAGGTAGACGTGGAGTTTTCTGAATGAAGAAGAAAATAAACCAATTTAAAAAAAAAAAAAGAGAAAAAAAAAAAAAAGTGGATTTATCTAAGGTAATTATTTGTGAATCAATGCTAAATGGTGACCAAATTCATGGAGCAAACAAGTCCAAAAGTCTAACAGTTCTTAGCAGATGAAACTGTACTTTTATAAAACTACAGGTTTTACCATTTCCATATAAACAAACAAAAAGTAGAAAGCAGATCTATACTTTTAAACGATTTTGCTGATGCTCTGAAAGGACAGAGTGTGGCAGCTGTGACCAGTCGCTCCCCATCCTGTTTTGCAGAGATGTGAAGCCAGTAGGATTGCTGCACTGGGAGCCCTCCTGGCCACAGGTGATGAGCTTCACCATCTGCAATACTCAGTAGGCCAATCAAGCTGGCCCTGCATGAGGTAAGATGGATAGCCTCCCCGTGTGCCCTGAGCTCCCTCTGAAATTTCAGCAGATCAATGTCACTGTGCCTTTTAATTACCCCTTTGCTTCATCATTATTTCATGGACTTTAATATGCCCTGCAGGACACATCATCACAGAGTACAGATAAACAACCACCAAGCCCCGGTGCCTTTTGAGGTGCTACAGTCACCCTCTAAAGGGAAATGTCACAGTGCCGAGCTCATCTCCCTGGGTAAGCTGACCTCAGGGTTTCCAGGCTAATTTCAGCCTGAGCTGAAACACAAGGGTAGTCGCTCCACCAGCATGTTCTGGCCTGAGAACTAAAATTTGTTGCTATTGTCACACACAGGTATGGAGATCAGAGTGGCCAGTAGGTCTTTTGCACTTAATACATGTTTTCTGAAGGGGAAACCAATCTATCCTTGCAGATCCTGTGTGGTAACCCATAAACATTCGAACAGAGTGGAGGACAGGGCCTACCCATAGAAGATATTGAAAGCATCCTGAGAGAGGCTCAAACAGCCTCTTGATGCTCTGGGATCAAAAGTACTCAGTGGCGTGCAGAAAAAAACACATCCTGAAGGCTGTGTGCAGCATGATTTGTTGTAGAGTTTGGTCTAACATACAGTCAGTGGTATATGATGGCTGCAGGCAAGTTCTAACTGCAGAATACAACTCTGGCTTACTCAATAAACCCTGGTTAAGTACTGTGCCAGTTAAGATTGGAGCAGTTCTAACTTTTTGGTTTTAACTTGTGAATCAATGTGGCTCATCAGGGAGACAGTACTTATCTGGCAATTGTGAGCAAAACTGGGGGGTAAAAATGATATGATGAAAATTATCCAACATTAATACATGAATATCACTTCTGATGAATGTTGAGGAAAAAAGGTCATAAGCAACTTCTCTTGGAAGATGCTGTTAGATGTCTGCCATGTTGCTTAGAATGTGGCTAGCTGTCACTTTCTGATGTGCAGCACTGAGTTCTGATCAGCAGCACTGTAAATTCTCCATGAAGAGAAAGATCTGCCTTCTAGACGTCTTCCTCAGGCTAGAATCAATGCAGGGGGGAGAGGGGACTGAAAAGACAAGGCATACTGCAGATTTACACTCTGTAGGAGCAAGTAGATCTGGGAGAAAAGTTATCTGCTGTCATTTATGGTACTTCTTCCATGGCAGCAAACAAGTGACACAGAAGAGATGTTTCAACATGTGAGCAACAGTAAGAATGTAAGCAGTAACATTATTGTAAGCATTGCCACCTGGGTTTCCCAAATACTGGCCACTGTGTCTGAACTACTGCTCCTGCTGGCTGGAGCTAAAGGGAGTGGGAACTCCCTTGATAAATCATGTACCTGCCCAGGTGTGATAAAGCAGTATCTGTGTTAAAAGGCTCAAATGATGGAGATAGAGGGATGATACTTCCCCACAGTAGTTCTGGTTCAGATGCTGGATACCGTGTGCAGAAGCTAGCATACTTTTTATAAAGGAATGGGTGATATGAGAAAAGGGAAGGCTAAGTGGCTACTCTTAACAGTGAAGAAATTGAATCCATGCAGATTTTTCCCTAGGAGACTGTGGCCTTTGTTTCCCCAAAAATCTACTGGCTGAACAGACTCCCTTTGTCTTTCTTCCCTCACTAAGAACTGTTATCTGTCTGTGGGTAGCTAGCACTAGCTGACAGAGCTCTGTGGAGAGTCATGGGAAGGACAAGTATGAGAGTGGGCTAAATGAATTCCACATTCCTACTGGGAAATAATAATAATAATAAAAATATATATATATATATATATTTAGTTTTACTAAGAGAAAGGGACTTCATTAATTATATATACCTGACATGGTTCTAACTTAATTTTATTGATGCCAGGAGAACAAAAATAGAAGAAGATGGGATGACCTAAATGCATAGAGCAAGGAGTGGCTCTATGCTAATTGACATGAGAGTATGGAGGCAAAAATTATCATGTGAGGGCAGCTTAAATCGATTTTTGTGAGAGGAGGTATTAATTAATGAGTTGTGGGCAGTGCAATTAGTTGACTCATTAAAGCCCAGTGTATCTGAAGTCAGTTTCCAGAATGAAGATAACACGTGCAGTAAACTTGTTCCCTTGAGATTATACTTAAGGCTTTGATAACCACTGCCTGGTTGAATGAGATGCAGCCATGTTTAGAGAACCCCAAGAACCAGATCAAACTGTACTACCCAAATTCTCATCCCAGATACACATTAACCAGCTCTCCCTGTGGAGACTGGAAGTTATGCATATTTAAACTCAAGCTTAAAGCTGCTTAGATTAGATGTGAAGGTTCCACATCTATGGGAAAATATAGTTATGTTTTTTGTGGGTAATTAAAATCAAGAAGCGGTCAGTTTAATGAGGACTGAGATATGGAGTTGCATTTATTTTCAGCTCTTCTTATTTGAATTCTTGTTTAAATAATAACAGGGCTATTTGTTTAAGAAAAAGAACCCTGAGGTTCCCAAATTGACCCTCAGTAGCGTTAGGTTTTCTGAAAAGGTGACCCCTTAAATTTGTCTCCTTCAGCCATGAAAAGTTTTCTTAAAGTTTATTGGCAAGAGGCCATTTGCCAGCTTTGATCTGGATCCTGATATGCCTTTTGAACACACCCAAAGGCATAAAGCAGTTGCCCACTTCAGACAGGCATTGCAAATGAGGCTACAGCCACTGACAGTATTTTTAATTCTGAACTGTATTCTCAGGGAGGAATTAGTAGGCAAAAGGTCATCACCAGCAAACTTGTTTCAGGAGCAAAAGTTGAAACTTGGAATTGAAATACCTCCAAAAAAACAAAACAAAACAAAAAAAAACCCACCAAATAAACAGAAATAAATGGACCTGTCTGAGCAATCTGAATTTACAGTCATGTGTGATGGTGCTACAGTCTTCAAGTTCCCTAAGTGTTGTAGCTAGGCAAAGTCACTGACAATAATTTTGAGATAAAAAATATAAGGGAAAAGAACAAAAACATGTATACATTTTCCTTTCTCTTTCTCCCCTTCTTTTTTGATTTTTATCTGGAAATGAATTGTGCTCAAATAAATACACATCACAGAGTTCACCTGGTGTAGCAGGTAAATGCACTGCTTCTCTGTACCATCAAACAGCAACCTGTCTTTGAGGCACATGAAGGGGCATCACTCATAGGCAGATATGCCAAAGAGGTCTGCCAGAGAAGGAGCAAACTGCATTGACTTCAGTGTTTTGATAGTGCTGTGGCTTGCATTGCAGAACGGGCTCAGGAAGGACAGACACATTCTGGTTTCTTTTTTCTTCCCTTCCCTTCCCTTCTCTTCCCTTCCCTTCCCTTCCCTTCTCTTCTCTTCTCTTCTCTTCTCTTCTCTTCTCTTCTCTTCTCTTCTCTTCTCTTCTCTTCTCTTCTCTTCTCTTCTCTTCTCTTCTCTTCTNTCTGTTTTTCCATTCAGTTCTTCCATTCCTATATTTCCACCTGCTCCCAAACATGGTCCCACCACTTATCCATCTTCCACTACTCTATTTACCCATTGTCCATAGCTTTCCCCACTAGGAAGGCAAGTTTTGCTTGCTTGAATGGAGAAGGAAGTAAAAAGGAATTTTATCTGTTCATCTCTGAGTTAGTGACTCTTTGTAGCTCAGTCATCATGTCAGTCTCAATTGCACCATCTTCTTCATCTCCTATATTGTTGAGTTTATTTTTTCTGTCTCTTCCACTAGCATATTCCTTTGCACTCAGAAGATCCTTTCTGATCCTTTCACATTTGCCTTTGGTCCCTTCCCATCTCTATTCCAATGTACGAAGGCACCACAGACACTCCCCCACTCCCCTGAACTTCATACCCCCAGTGCTTATTTTCCATTTTCCTCTTCCACCTTTGAATGCCTCTTTCCTACTCATCACATAAATATATGTTCTGAGATATTTGAAAACCCAGCATTACATACTTGGCACGCTAGTGTTCTGAGGTAGAACAGAGAATAAATATAGCCATAATATGCTTTAAAATAGGTGAATTAGTTGGGCAGGAGAGTTTTAATGCTACATAGGTGGTCAGTAAAAAAGTAGCAATTACCATGCAATGGAATCTGATATACCACAGTTATTCCCTATTCTAGGCATAGGGCAATGCCATGGTAACCTAGAATCCATAGTGTGGCAAATGTTGTTAATTGTAAAGCTTTCTAATGGAGATAATTATATTTCCCTTGCCTGAAATCAACATTTACTGGCAGTGACCAATGCCCAAAAGAATATTCTCAGAAGGATGTTGCATGATCTACAGTATGTACATTTTATATTTCCTACTTCTAGAGAGATAATTTAATTCCATCAATGTAACTGGTGAAAACTTTCTGATAAATAATGGAAAGAAATCAAAATATTAAAAGTACGAGTGAATAGATATTCATTCTCACCAATATGTTAGGGATGCCACATATTGATTGGCGAATCCTGGAGAAAGAAAACCATACAACTTTTATTGGATAATTAACTAGATAACTGAAATTTCAACATAACTTTCTTCAGCATGAAACTGAGAAATAAAAATAGCATGAAATTTCTATTGACAAAATCTCCTTCCAGGGGGAACTGCTTTGCCAGAATTAACATTTAGGTCAGAAGTTTTCTACTGCATGGCGCTATTTCAGGTGAATATTCACTTCTGAAAATAAGACTGTGGAAAATATATTGTTTGCCAATGTTTAAAAATAAATACACCTTTCAATTGTTTCCTTAACACCTTTGCAATTTAAAGCTGAGTCTTGAAAACTGGTCAACTCCTAAGCATCTGGGGGGGGGGAAGCTCATTAGAGGTTTTTTATGGTTCTCAAAGTTCCTATGTGTCAATAGCCCTGTCATACAAGTAGGATTTTGCTCCTGCTCACTGGAGTTGGCTGGGCCTTCTGATACAGGACTAGGAGCAGAGAATGCAGTTCCAATGCAGTCCAAGAGATAAACAAGGCAAGGAAAAGTTCAGTTTCACATGGTAAGTCAGCAAAAGAAAGGAAGGAAAGGGATGTAAGGAACCTGAGAATGGAGAATTCTAGGCACCGAGGATTTGGTAGACCTTCCATTTAACAATAAAAAAGAACACCCACTTTGGCCATGGAGATTATGTGCTTCAGAGATTAGTATACAGGTGTGCTCTAGCTCTGACAATTACATAGAGAATGGGAAAAAATACAAGGGCCTGAAACATGCTATAATAAAACTGGCCAGAACATTCAGAAATGTGGCAACTGTAAGATTTTGTTTAAGGATTAATATCATTTAGAGGATGGGAACAAAAAAAGTATGAAAGATTCATATCTATCTATGCATAGGAGTTGGATAGGAGATCAGGAGGGAATTATAAATGTGAAGAAAGCCATGCACAAAGTACTACCAGAAAGGAGTTTAGCAAGCAAGGAGAAGGATGTTCAAGTTGGAAGGAATAAGAAGAAATATAACCTTTCCACCTCTATTGGACCTCAAACTCAAATAGCTGGTTCTTAGTTAAGATTTACAGTGATGTTTAGCAAAACAGCAGTAACACTTCTTCAATTTTTTTCCATCCCATGCCTCATAACAAGTTCCACAGATGATAACATCCCTCCACTTCTTCTGTGTGAAAATCAGAACAGTTGCAGATGATGGCATTTTTGCTATTTCAATTCTTACATTTCCAAAACACATCCATGTGTTGTAATTATATCCACGAAATTTAAACTATACAAAAAAATTTTCCCCCCTCATTTGGTTGTTCTGTAAACCCAAGATGGACTTTGCTGACCGATCCAGACAGGAAGCAAAGTCACCCAACTTGTGTCCTGAGCATGAGAAATGTTACACAGTTCTACATGTTTAGAAAAAATCACATCTTTCATTTCACATGAACATGAAATCTGACAGTTTTCAAGACTTTGCCTCACTTTCACAGATAAAGAAAGAATACTACCTCACTTGGTGAAGACCAGTTTAATAAAATCGGCAAACACGAAGTTACAATGTCACCATAGAAAGGCCTGTCATAAGTTCAGTAATAACGATGGGGCATAAAGACTGCATACAGATTGTAGCAAATGGTTGATGCTATAATGAGTTATGAAGGACCTGGTCTTGTGTTCTTATTTTGTCATGAAGAATTCACATTAACCTCAGATAAATAGCAGCTGCAGTTAAAATAAGTCTTTAAAGCAAAAGATCCATTAGATGACACAGATGTGGCTTGAGACTTGGTCAGCATAAGAACTGGTACAAATGGTTCCAAGCTTGGAAGTCCTCAAAAGACTGGACAGTCTGCTGGGGTCTTTTGTCCAAGGTGCTGGAGACTGGCAGGCTATTCAATCAAGTAATCAGCTTTAGAGCAAAGATCATATTTTCCATCACTCGCTGAAGAGACTGAGATGGTTTAAAACAGATGCCTAGGCATATCAGCATGGAGACATAATGCAGATATCTTCTAGAACACCATGGAGAATAATGGCAAGAGGCACAATTTATGTCTCAATGACTCTCTGCAACTACAGTGAAGAAGTTCTTGAGGGCAGAGGCTTGCAGCTAGGAAAAAAAGAAATTCATACTGAAATATTTTTCATAACTGTTAGCTCTTACACTCCATTATGTATTTTCTATTACAATTTGGAGTGGTGGATCACAGCATAGAAAACTGCTGCATTTTAACAGCAAATGTTTGCTTTCAAAGAAATGTGCCTCTGTTTACAGAAAGCCAGGGTAGAGTTTCAAAACTACTTTAGTCCCTACAGCACCATATTATCTTTTATATTTCTTAATTGAATCCTCATCCTGGAGGTAGGCAGGGGCTGAACTAGACCTCTCAGGAACAACTACAAAAGATGGGAGCTAGATACTTGGTACTTACTTAAAGACATTTACTTTAATACTGAATTTTTTTTTTGGGGGGGGGGAAGGGGGGAAGGCTTGCTTTTATTTCATTCCCACTGCTTCTTCATAGGAAGAAAGAAACACGGAGTAGAATGAAAGGAGAGGAGCGAGACTACAAAATCATTCCTAAAATCTACTATAGCTGGGCAAATGCTATTAAAAAAATCTTGTGCAGACACTGGAATTTGGAAATTGATTCATATTAACTATCCTCTAGTTTTGTTTGCTTTCTAGGGACATTTGTATGATTCAATTATTATTTTGGCTGTTCACAGAGAATTTCAGAACAGAGTGCATTAGTATTGATGGAAACTAGATCTTAGATTCACACACTTGAATATGTGTCCCAGAAGTTTTTGCACGCTCAATGCATTGGAAAAATAAATCAACACCATGTGACTCATCAAAGCAATCATAACTAACAAAGCTCAAGAACTCACTGGTGAATGTTCACACAGAACTGTTCCTGAGCAATCCGTGCAATTAAAAGTACTTAGAGAGGAAAAAGGATCTCGTTGAATTCTTTTGCATAATAAACTCAAGGAAACCTCAGTCTGCCCGTGGAGATCCCATAAGCAGAAAAAAGGCTAAACTTACTGACTAAACTATTCATTGTGAATTATTCCCTCTGCTCTAATGTCTGCACGGCATGAAAGCATGGTGCCAGTCCTGCTACACACTGTAATTTTACTCTTCGAGGAATAAAGTGGGAATATACTGCTGGGCATGTTAAAGTATTCTGAAGAGGACATTATATATATTTTTAACATGTGACCTGCCTTTGCTTTTTGTGTTGAAAATGGAGACCTTCAGAGAGAAAATATTAGCCTCCAGCCAGTGAAATAAGATAATTTCACTCTCTTTCATCAAAGCAATATTTGGTGCAAAAACTCTATAGGACTTAAATGCAGATTTTAAGAAGTCAAAGATCAGCACAGCAAAATTCAGCCAGTTTGCTTCTACTTCTGCGGGCTGGCCACGAGTTACAGTTACTGATTCCTTTAGCAAATTCCTGGCTAATTGTTATTTTTCCTTGATTAAATTGTCCTTTATAAGGACATCTGTTCTTTTTCTTGCCAAGGTGTAAGATAAAATCATATCTAATAATTTGTAAAATACTTTGTGCAACACAGTAATAAATATATACCAATGAGAAATCCTGCAAGGGAGATATCCTCCCCTCACAGTAGATAGATTGCTCCCTAATGTCAAGTGAGAGCCACTGCTGCACACAGGGCTGAGACTGTGATGTGTGGTTGAGCACTTGGGAAAGTGTGATCCTTTAAGAGTCAAAGACATTCAGTTCTTGAGTTACAACCTGAAATATCCCACTCTGAATTCAGGACAACCCAAATACGAAAGATGTACCACATGGGGATGGTCACTATAATTCCTCTCCCTGGTGGGAAAACTTGTCCTTCCCAGGTCTCAATAGCAAGAAGTATATAAAACTGCTCTCCCTAACAGAGGGAGCAAATTTTTGTCTGAGAGGACAGCAAAGTAGAGGTGCAAAAAATTCAGAGGGGGAAGTTCCCATAGTCTGGGGAACACAAATCCAAGGATATACTTTGTAAAGACTGGAAAAGTAATGATCTGATTTGTAGAAACTAAACTTAGAAGTGAGAGGAGCAGGTATGGTGCTAATACCCTCCAGCATCGCACAGCAGAGAAAAAATTCTCTCCAGTGATGAAAAAAGTAGGTCTCAAAAAGGATTATAAAGAGGTTGCATTTTTGTTGTACTGAGTTTGTGACTGGACATCTGGCCAGAGATATGAGGTAGAAACTACGAGTTGCAAAAACTGGACAGAAGGTAGTAATCAAAGATAAAGAGATAAATGCTAGGGAGCCATCAGCTTTGCAACAGTTGCTGAGAGTGAATTAAATCATGGGGGAGTAAGACCCAGCATGAGATGGGGGAGCACTGACAGAAAACAGGANAAAGAGAAAGATTCAAGGTCTTGTATTCCCGATGTTACTGTTCAGAGACAGGAGGTTAGCAAAAGGACTGTCAATTTCCTTGTCACTATATTAATGAGTCAAAGAAATGCAGCCAGCCACTCATGAATCAATTGGAAAACCATGATGAATGTTTCAATAATTAAGAGAATAATTAAATTGCTGAATGTAGGATGGCACTAAATGAAATAGCTTTTGTAACAGCAGCATATTGCTGTTTATAAATACAAAGGGCCACATTTAAATAATGTTGTGAGTCCAACTTAGATTTATCTGTGTTATCACTCTTAATTGACTGAGGGCCCAATCCTGCAAAAGTCTATGCTATACACAGTGTATCTTATGTCTTAGCCCTGTGAACAGCAGCAGTGCTCAGGCACGCAAAGCTAAATGCTCAAAGAAATCTGCTGCTCAATCAGAGTCTCTCCGTGTACCTATGTGCCTCTCTAACTGCACACTAACGTGGCCACCATTGAGGTATTTTGGTGATAAGCAGCTAAACTTAAGCAGATAACGAAGGCAGTGAATTCGCAGTTAAAGCTGACACTCTGGTGGTAGCATGCATGATGCTCGTAGAAATGTTTTTAAAAAGCAGTACGTGTTAAAGGTGAACTGTAAAGCTGGAGTGAAAATTATGTTAAGTTCAGAAATATGTCCTGAGTTTCTCATCTATCAGGCAAGTTTTACCATAGCTTTCAAAACTCTCTTTCTGCCTATACAATATCTCCTTGATAAAGTCATTCTCAAACATAACTTTGTGTGATATCACACATACCAGAACTAAAGATGCTCTAACAGAGACATTCTAGAAAGTCATCCTTCAAATCAGTACATCTCAGAACATGGCAAATGCTGACAGAAAATATTTTGTGGAAAGTAAAGGTAAAATATACACCATCCCTAAACCCAAAGATCAAAAAAGTTTACAAATCTTTTAGGGAAAAAAATAGTGGAACAAATGAGTTAGAATACACTTGTATTTACTGAAAGTGTGTCGCAGCTCTTTGTTGGCTGAAACACTGGCAAGCTTAGGAGAAGTCACTCAAATAAGGCAGGGTCATTTCAGGTGCAAAATTCAACCAAGTGCACAGAGGCTCCTCTCTGACTGATTGTGTACAGACAGCAGTAATATTCCCCTAACTCCTGTAATGTGAGAGTTGAATTTGTTTTTCTCACCTGCTAAGATCCCAAAGGGCTTTTCACTGGCCCTTTGTATCACCTCTCTTCCAGTTTCTCTGATTACTTTTTTTCCTTTTTTTTNAAAAAAAAAAGAGAGAGAGAGAGAGAAATTATCTATGTGAAACATTGCTTATAGTCAGGGACCAGAAAAACCCCAAATCTTCCAAGCCTTGTTGAGTGTGGGGGGGCTTTGTAAAACACACATATATATAAAATCATAATAACTTAAAAAAAATTAAAATCTATTTTTATCCTGCAGAAATATATATCTGTAATTTTGTCTGGAAATTTATATGAAAAATAAAAATAAACACCACTTTACAGGAACCTTATTTGCAATGTGTGACAAAATAAAACAAGCATTATTAATTATTTTCTTCATTTATAGCAGAAAATATATAAAATTAAATATACAAAATCTTATGAAAAGTCTATGTGCATGTATTGAGGAAAGACAATGAGGCTTCATAGACCGAATAGAACCAATTCCTTTCAAATAAGTGGGAAAGCCCTACAGAGAGAAATAAAAGTGAGGAATGGTGAATTCTGTAACACTTGCCAGACCAATGAGCTTCATCAATTAATCACAGCAAAATAATCACCACCTACATTAAAGAATAATACATGAAAAGGACAGGGCATAGCTTTAACTTATTCAGAAAGGGCTGACTCCCTAATCCCTCTGAGTCTTGACATGTTAACTGGGTAGCGACTAATTAGATGTCAAAAATTCATAAGCACTCTTTAATATTGCATATATCTGCGGCAGACATTTCAATATGAGAGTTGTATACACAGAAGTCACTATAGCATTAAAACACAGCAGGGTGGGAGAAATAAAAGGAAAACAATAAAAACAATGGCCCTTAAAAACCCAAGAGAATGCCTCCTTTGGAAGTGTGTACTTTCTTATTCAGAAAAGGTATCACCTTAATAAGAATTATAGGCAAAGAGGTTTCACTGTTCCATGCTGTGTGGACGAAAAGAGGGAGAAAAGACTGACTTATCAAAGGCACTGGCAGGTAAATAGTAATTTACTATGCATGCACAATGAACATTACACAGTGCCTTGACACAGGGCGATAATGAAAGACATGCTATTGTGGCATCCATCGAGGGAATTTTTTTTCTTCATTCTTCTTTCCCCTGTCTCTCTTGAGCAAAGAAGCAGTGATGTTTCCTGGCAGCTGCCTCCTGTTTCAAGCCATTTCACATAATATAGGAAGAACCTGAAGTTTAGTGTATTAAGTAAGTGAGTTAGTTTGTTGGCTTGGTGATATATACATTGCTTGTGCGGGAACTTATATTTCAAATGCAGTAGTCTGTATTTTTATGGAACAAGCCTTTTCCTGTCTGAAGAATTATATGAACCTGATATATAATGCAAGGCAGTGAGATTAAAAACAATGCATCACATAATATACTGTTTTATAACTTGCATCCTTTAATTGTAGCTCTCAGGAATAAAAAGAGAGAAATGTCTCTTGTTTATAATGCAGAATTACCATTCTCTCTTTTGACTGTACAGGGCTAGCAGTCTGTGGAGACCTCTCTGTTTTCCTTTTGCCAGCAAAGTTAAATCTTACTTTCAGAGTGCTTCTAACTAGCTTACAGTAAGCGAGCCCTCACTTTTAACCTGCGTGCAGTGTAGGAGGCTGTGACTGTAATCCTCCTATAGCTGCTGCTGTTTAAGTGTGACATAGAAAACTGGAATGTTTTAATTATTTTAAAAGTGTTAAGTCTTGTAACATGATGATATAAGGTAAGCAGCCTGCTGCGGAGAAAAATTATTGGATTTGTACATCTCAATAGAATAGCATCTAAAAAGACAATGTGACTCTCCTTGCACATTGCAGTGTGTGTAATAATGATGTTTGCATGTATCAGCTGATTGGTACTTTCATATGCTGACACCTCTCACTGTGATGGCAACTTCTACATGGACGTACTGTAAGAATTAGTCATGATTTAATGATTGCAGATCACATTAGACTGAATGGTCAACTGTTATCTGGTTATACCTGGCCTCCCTTTTGAAAGTTGCTACAGTAATTTTGTTTCCAAAAGGCCTTTTATGATCAACACTGAAACTGTAATTGACTGCATATATTTGTCATTACTGCACTATTTACACCTCTTTCTTGTAATTCTAAATGTGTTACCTAGCACTTATTTTTCACCCTCATATTTCATGTCTCCGAGGATATTTTGTGGGCACACATTTTATGCTTTTAGACCAGAATCACCAGCAATCATAATATTAAAAAGTAATAATTGATCTGTGATTCTAATCAGAAGGTGATTATTTGCAGTGCTAGTAGTAGTTTTTACCTCTTTTTCATCGCTCCTGACATGTTTATGCCTGTTGTACAATAATGTTAATATTAATGTGATACAGCTCCATGGTGGAGCTTATCGTGCCAGGTAGACAGACCCAAAGCATCTTGTGCATTCTCTGCCTGTCTTTCTAGAGCACCAGGCACAACTGGATCATCAGATGAGATCTGTTTGGTTAGTTTAAATTTTCAAAAGGCCTCTGAACTTGCAGAGATAATTTATATGCTCAGGAGCAGAATGCATGTGCATATTCCATCCACTCTGCATGTGTAAAATGTTTGTGTAAAAACCCAATGCACTCTCACATATCATGGGTGTTTTGTTCAGGTTTTTCTTACAGATTTGGGCTTCCTGATTTTGCAATTTGATCAAAAACAACAACCTACACACACATAAACATTTCATAAATTACTCTTAATATCTAGTACTTACGTAATGAAATTATGGCTTCTCAGTAGGGGATGGGAAGGGAAAGAGGAAGAGGAAAAGGAGGTTCCTTCTAAAGACATGCCTGTTCTCAAAAGTGCTACCACTGATTTTTATTGGCAAAAGTTTGTAGGGTAAGGCTTCTACCCAGAAATTACACGAGTGATCGTTCTAGGACATTCAGTGTACTTAAGTCACAGAATCGTCATAGAATGGCTTGGGTTGGAAGGGACCTCAAGGATC
This sequence comes from Pavo muticus, assembly GCA_016647715.1. Lineage (NCBI taxonomy): Eukaryota > Metazoa > Chordata > Aves > Galliformes > Phasianidae > Pavo > Pavo muticus. The sequence goes on along the minus strand of JACDJE010000428.1, from coordinate 640,909 downwards.
ATCAAGCTCTAACCCCCAGTCAACAGGTTAACTAATGCCTAATTTAAAAACTGAGGACAAAGTGATGTAAGTGTCCTTCATCCACCTACTAAAATTAAACTCTCTACAAGGGCCACTGATACAAACTGAATCCTCACGAAAAAAAAAAAAAAATTATACTGGGAAAATATTCTGCTTTCTTGAGAAATCTGATTTTCCCACATGACCACATTACCAAATGAATCTAATTCCAAAACAAATGTACAAAACAGACATGGTCCTACCCAAAGCTGACTTTCAAACAAAGCTCTTCAAACCCATTATAATTGCTAAGGCTACTGCATTAGGGCTGGACATGGTGTGACCTTAAAACAGGCTTTCAGAACTGTGGGAGGAATAAAGCAGAATTTATGTTATTGATCAATAGCTGAGCATCCCTTTAGTCATGCCACACTGCTATGCACAAGTAACTTGTGAGCTGACAAATATAGAATTCTGTCTACAAAATGTTCTAAGCCTGAAAAATGAAGTCATGCCAAGTAAAGGTCATGTTCAGCAAATGTATGTAGTGAGTTGTTTGGTTGTGTTTTTTTTTTTGTTTGTTTGTTTGTTTTGTTTTGTTTTGTTTTGTTTTGATATTTTTAAGGGATAAAAAAAGATATTGCTGAAAAAAAGAAAAAAAGAAATGGGTGCAGTTGTGGCTCTGTTCAGGATGGACCAGGCCAGTAAGTTTCATAAAGATTTACTAAGAGAGGCGGATACACACGCAGTGGAGAAGGAAGATATATCAGAAAAGTGCAAGCTCAGTCAATGCTGGTGAGAGTACATGTTGACATTACAGACATTTTCATGATTTCACATCTATTCTTTGAACCACTGAAAGCACCTGGTGGGAATGGCCACTGAGAAGGAAGAATCTGTGAATTCCCAGTTAAAAAGCAACACTGGTCTGGGCCATTTTCCTCCTTCTGTCATTTTGCCCAAAAGCCCACCTGGGCCGAGATAGAGCTGACTGATGCCATAACACTTTAGAAGCTCAAATTGTTGAGAAAGCTGAGAGGAACAAATGGAAATCGGCAGAACGCATCACCAAAAGGACAAATAACAGATGGACAAACAGAATTCCAAAGCAAATGCCAAATACTGGAAGGAACAGCAGAGTTGGGTAACATACTGGAAGAGAGGCAAAATAGTTAGATTCAGAGGACCAGCACAAATGCCAAAAGGCCTTCCAAAGAAGAGAGAAGGTGAAGCTGATTAAGTAGAAGAGAAAATGGTTTTTAGTTAAAGAATATGTGTAGCAGAAAATCTTTCTATTTACTATTGCTTTCTTATCTTAAATATTTCAATTACATAGAGAGTTTTCACTGATTTAAAGCACAGCAGTCTGTACACAGGAGCCAAATGAGGACATTTTAACTGCAAGAAAAGATTTAATTGGGATGGCCAAAAGAATTTTAATCTTGTAGCTCATCTAAAACATGATGACCACAGTAATGTGTTCATTGCATTGATAAGTTGTAATCCAGCAGATATTATCTCAGGAGCAACCCACAGAGTAAACAGGTAGGTGGTAAATCAAGCCAAGAGTCTGCCATGCTGGCAACCAAGTGCTGTTCATATACATTTGTTGGAGTTGTTAACTGTAAGATGATCTCATGTAAAATATGCATTCAAGCCTGATTAACTGTGCTTTGACTTACTCATACAGTCATATGTGTTCAGAGATCTGAACCATCTTGAGAAGTGGGCCAAGGTGAACGTAAAGAGGTTCAACAAGGCCAAGTGCAAAGATTGCACTTGGGTTGGGGCAATTGCAGATATGTGTAAAACTGGGAGAATTCATTGAGAGCAGCCCTGTGGAGAAGGACTTGGGAGTTCTGGCAGCCCAGAAGACCAGCCGTATCCTGGGCTAAAACAAAAGATGGGTGGCAGCAGAGCAAGAAAGGGGATAGTCCTCTCTACTCTGCCCTTGTGAGGCCTCATCTGGAGTACTGTGTCCAGGGCTGGGGCCCCTAGTACAGGAAGGATTTGGAGCTATTGGAGTGGGTCCAGAGGAGGGCCACAGAGATAATCACATGGCTGGAACACTACAAAGAAAGGCTGAAGCAGCTGAGCTTGTTCAGCCTGGAGAAGAGAATGCTCCAGAGAGACCTCATTGCATCCTTCTGGTATTTAAAAGGAGCTTATAATCAGGGGGGAGACTGATTTTTTACACAGTCTGAGAGCGAGAAGACAAGGACAAGTGGCAATGATTTTAAACTAAAAGAAGGCAGATTTAGGTTAGGGGAATTTTTCACTCAGGGGGTGGTGAGGCACAGGAACAGGCTGCCCAGAGAAGCTGTGGATGCCCCATCCCTGGAGGCATTCAAGGCCAGGTTAGACGAGGCCCTGGATAACCTAAATTAATGTCTGATTTAGTGAGTGGCAACCCTGCCCACAGCAGGGGGGCTGGACTAAATGATTTAAGGTCTACTTTATGAAGATTCCATGAATCTTTAAGGTCCCCTCCAACCCAAGCCCTTCTATGATTCTGTATGATTCTATGATAAGAGTTAATCACAAGACCAGTGGTTCAGCTTGTAATAAATTGTTACTGCCACAAGCCAAAGAGTTGGCTGTGCAGAAGCATAGTCATATATGCTGTAGTTTCATTGAAATGTTACTAAGGGGAATGAGAGAGCTTGATCCTTTCTATAACCACTATTGCAGTCAATTCTATTTACTTAGACAACTGAAAGCACAACGAATACATATCGTTATTGTTCTTTAACCAAAGGTTATGGTGCTAATTTTGACTACAATTGGGTAGAGGGTTGTCAATCAAACAAATAAGAAATGAAATTTCCAAGATCTTCTGTTTTTTCTCTTCTACCTGTCAATGGCATCTGAATGTCATTAAGGAAAAGAAGTGCATACATGAACCAAGTAACGTATAATACCCCCAAGATTATTTTATTTTTGCTTAAAAATGTTGTAGGTTTCTTGTTGACCCTGTCAAATACTACAAGTAGCTAATTTGCTACTGCAATGACTCATCATCAGTTCAGTTTACATGTAAATGACAAAAGTCAGCCATGAAAAATATTATTTGATTTCACTACCTAATTCAAAGAGGGGCAGCATTTCTATGTTTTTTGTTTTTTTTTTTTTTTT
>JACDJE010000428.1:609685-633810 GCA_016647715.1 Pavo muticus | reverse complement strand
AAAAAAAAAAAAAAAAAAAAAAAAAAAAAAAAAAAACACCATAATTTGTTGAAACACACGGTGGAGAAAGGGAGAGTTGTGGGAGATGGGATGATTCGCTCCCATCTCCTACGGGCTCAGAATTCCCATGAATGCTCACAGCTTTGCCTAAATTCACACGCAAAACATCAGGAATGGATTAAGCTGAACTGCAAGGGAACCACAATGTGGGGAGGTAACAATTAAAGGCAGTTGCTGGGCCACTAAAGTGTATGGGAGACTGATTATAAATAGACAGAGATAGGTTTGCTGAAGGGAGTAAGGGAAAAGTGATCCTGAGGGAGGGCAGAAGCCATAGGCAAGCCCAGGACAGAGTGTACAAAGCAGAGAAGGTGCTATCTCTCCAGCCCCTCTTAGCACACATACCAGCCAGTCTGTCTGTGATTCTTTGAAATGGAAAGGGGGAGTGAAAAAGGCATGAAAACGGATCTCTCAAGACAGAATAAGCTGTGGCTGCGTGCATTGTTTTTGATACTGAGAATGACATACTGGCTCATGCTCCATAACAGCTTTACCAGTATAACCATCAGGGCATTAGCCATTACAGGGTAAAGCTAGCATCACCCTGGGTAGCATCAGAAGAGACTGCTACCAGGAGGACCACCACTATTATTACTAGCTGCAATAAAAAAAGCACTTCTTAAAATGTTTTTTCTACCTAATTGTCAAAACAGAATAATATTATCAGCTTTTTTATCCTTTGAGTATTTTTCTAATAAGAAAGCGCAGAGATGCACTGCAAATAAAAGCAGAAGATTTGAGGATGCAAAGCAATCATGCAAAATGACTTTCATATCAGTTTGATAAGCAGCTGAAATTTAATAACTACATCTCTCCTATGGTGCTGGATGAAAGTTTAATACTTTATGCTTTTGCTTCTTTCTTCCACACGATGCTTATTCAGAATCATAACTTCTCCTTTTATAGTCACAGAAATGCTAGGTGCAGTGGATTAATCGAAGCCTTAGGAGGCTCCAGCCCAGTCCAGACTAAAGTGACTTATAATCAAACCCTAGGAGAAGACTGTCAGGGGTCATAAGGGAAATGAGTGGAGATCCAAATGTGAAAGTAATATTTGCCGAGGATAATTCACACAAATCTTGCTGTCCCAATAGGCAAGATGGAAGGCCAGTTTCTCAGAACCCAATTCCAGGAGACACTGGATGTGGGAGAGGAGGAAAGAAAAAAGGAGGGTAAAAATGCCTCTCAGAATTTGGTTCAATTTTATGCAACACTCCAGAAGCTTTGAGAAGATAACGGAAGAAAAATAAAATAAAAATCAGCCTCCAACAAATAATGTTGACACCAGTAAAATAAACAAATAAATAAATAAAAGAAATATATCACCACCACAGCAGCCACTCCCTGCCATTTACTGCAAAGCAGCCAGAGCAGAGGGTTATCCACCCAGCTTTCTCAGCTCATCGGCAATTTCCTGGCCTCAGAGACCAGCACGAGGCCAAAACCAACGCGCCAGGGGCTCGCAAGCCATGCCTGATGAGTTTCGAGATGGGAGGCGGGCAGGGGCAAGGAAGCAGCGCAAGGGTAGGCAGGCAGCAAGGGCAGCAGACTGAGGGCTCGCAAGAGGGCAGGCCGGGGGCAGACCGCAGGCCGGGACAAGGCCGCAGGCAAGCCGACCTGCGGGGGCAGGCAGCGAGGGGCGGGCGGGCAGCCCGGGGCGGGAGGGCCGGGGACGCGGCGCCGGCTGCTCTGCTCCAGCAGTGCCCCCTTCTGCCGGCTGCCGAGGAAGCAGTCGCAAGCGCGGCTCCAGGCAGCTGCGCATCCCGCCGGCGAGCAGGGTGGCTTTGGAAACCAGCGTCGTTGAGGATTAGAGAAATTTTTTTTTTTTTTTTTTTAAAGGGTTTAAAAATCAAAAAGTAGACAGCCATTTGGAGGCAGATGCTAGGAAGGCTCCGCATTCATTGGTGGACGGCTGCGTAGCTTCAGTTTTCAGTGTGTGTGCTACAAAAACAGATAATAAAAGGAATACAAATGAAAGAACATCTGATCTAGTCATCAGATCTAACTACAGCACTTTAATAGGAATTGCAACTCCAGATGTTGTCTTAAGAAAATGAATCAATTAGGCAAATGAGGAATCCCTCCATAAATCATAGCAGGGGGAGATAAAGTCCAGTAGCTGCAGACTATTGTTTAAATGTCCTGATGGCATTTGCTCTCCTTGTATACCTGTAAGCCTTACTACAAGGCTCCTCGTCATTTAAGTTGTTGTTTATCTTCCTGAACACCAGTTTGATTTGAAAAAGTGTTCTAAATGTTCAAAACCTTTTACCCTGAAAATAATAATACATCAGCCTTTAGGAGTTGAACCCAGCAGAAACTGGTGTCACTATTCATAAAATAATTGAGTTTACACAAAAAGTGATTTCTGTAATAGCCCCCTTTTTACAAGTATGTACATTTTATTTAAAATTACTGACTCAAAAAGCAAGGTAGGAAAAAAAAATCACCTCCAACAACTTCCTGTAATTGCGAATTATTGTGAGGGAAACAGAAGGAAAAGATTTTGAAATTATGAGCCATTATGCTTGAGAGAGAGAGAGGGTAAGTGAGAGAGAGGGAGGGAGGGAGGCAGGGAGAGAGAGGCAGTGGGAAAAAAAGACATCTCGGCTTCATGAAACACAGCTGACAAGCTCGACTAAATTACCCCCGGACCATTACAAAAATCACTTAATTGCCAACCATTTTGTTAGGTCAATTGACTCTAATTGAAAAAATAACAAAAAGCTTATTATGCTGCAAATGCGGCCGTGGAAAATGAGTCTTCTGTTAGGAGGAAACAATAATTCTAAATTTCAGCTGCTGCTAACACTACAAAGTTCAGTGTTTTCTTCTGATAGAATCTACTGTGCAGGAGAAAGTGAATGTGCTTCAATTGATTGATATTTCTTTTAACGTTGCCTCCCTCTTCCTTCTCTGTGCTCCCATCCCCAACAACTGCCCCACTCCGTTTTATTTCACTTCCTTGTTGCCTTGTGGCTCTCCTTTCTGTGGCAGGGCCGATGTCAGCTCTTGTTCCTGAGGAGCTGTGGTTCAGTGGCGTGCGAGGCTGCTCTGACTCCTGTTTTCATCTCCTCTGCAATAACCTCCAGACCCAACATTTTTCTGAGCCGAACCAAGGTGGGGGTTAAGGAGGGGCACCTTGTTAAAACCTCCTGGCTCCCTTCACTCGCCCCTTTCCCTCATATGCAGCTATTTCCTTTAAAGCTTGATAACAGATCACTGTTTACTTATTTTTGCCAACTAAATATCTTAAAAACAGCCCCCTAAATGTACGTTAAAAAGCACAAACCCTGATTGGCACACACGATTGTAATTAAAAACTCTGTCTGTGCAGAGGAAGCCTTATTTATAACGACACAATTTTTAGGACTGTGTGCATGAGTTTGTTCATTTCAAAGGAAGATAAACAGGCTGGAGCTCTCTTATTGTCCCAATTACAGATTTGAATAGTGGAGGTTCATAATGGGATTGATTCTGCTTTGTGAAAAGTAATTATTTGTCCATAAAACCAGGAGGCTGCAGAAATGAACTCGGATGGCAACAGCCTTTTGTTCAGCTCCTTTGCAACGGAGAGGTAGGGAAATTGAAGTAAGTTCTCAGTAGCCACAGCGCATGATTAAATATTTCCATAACTATATCTATACATTTACCTCTTGCATTGTGCTCTGCAAATTCCTTTTCTGGTTTTGTCCTTTTAGGGAAACTGCTTGACTGAGTTACACTTTTCTAAGGCCCCAAACTCTTGAGTTGACTACACTGAAATCATGAACAAAATACAATGACATACAGCAGGATGCTCCTTCACAGTATTTTAGAAAGAAAGAATAAAAAAGAAAAAAAATACCCACACCAACTTTGTGAGTATGGGTGTGTGCATGTATGTTTTTACTGTGCCTTTTGTATCTAAGGTAGATCTTCCAGTGCTTTACAAAGCAGTGAGTTAAATACTGGTGGTGTGGTGCCTTTGTAGGCAAATGGCACAGCCATTATGTGCTCAGCATAAGTTTTTATTGTTTCTTTATATAGAACCCAATATCACTTACACAGAGGGGGATATAACAAATATATCAGGCCATGAAGCACACATATGTGCAGTTTCTTTCTGAGCATCCGCAGCTGTATATAATCAATGGAACATTCCTTTGGAGTGCACCACAGGTCAGCAGGAACCTTGGCATACAGCTGAATTTATGAGTGATCACATTGTTTTAAATATGCATCACTTATATTTCTACAGGTGTTTAAAGATTTGCCCCAACATTCCTTTTATNACTGCTTAATGTAAATCCCTGTAATAGCAGAATCTGTCTACTGAATAGTTCTTGTTTCACTGGTTCACTTTAATCTGGATTTGAGAATTGCTAATCTAACTTCCTGAAAGGGTCTGACCCATCTTGGCTATGTACAGACCAAATACAACATTGGACAAGGGGTTCTGCAGCCACAGGTCATATGTTTCCATTGGGTTCTGCTGTTTGGGGTCAGAAGACGCTCTTTCTGACTAATTCAGCACAGTTTCAGGCCTCAGCTGTGCTGCTGGGGGTCACTGTTCATGGTCAGGTTGCCACGGGGAAGGGATAAGGGAGAAGTGGACTTCTGTGCTTCCTTCCGTTTCACTGCACAGCTTGCTGCTTAGCATGGGGCAGTTTGACAGGAAGTGGCTGTGAGGAAGCCCACACTTGTTCCAGCTCATCTATCACAATAAGAGTTATTCTGGAGTGAAAGAATACAACCTAAGGGATGCAGAAATTTCAAAAGATCAAAATCAGAGTATGTGCATCCTGACAGAAGGAAGCTCCCATGTAAAGCATTGTAAAACTTGAGAAATGCGGCATTGGGATGTTCAGTAATATTGTTCTGTTCTGTTTAGGATGCAATTTTTTTTTAATGTTTCTTTCACTCCCTACCCCCTTGCCCCAACATTCACTATATCAGAGTTAAATGGTCACCATAGGAGCAGTTAGTAAGCAAATGTCAGGAACAGCAAGGATAGTTTTGGTGCAGATGCCTCTCTGATTTGCCACTTGTGTAAAGCATTACAGCTCAGGGAAAGAGCCAGAGCCCCCAGCTGGACCACGACACTGCTGCTTTTCGGATTCTGGAAGTAGAAAGCTCCATGGAGAGTGCACATCCTCAAGAAAAAAATCTGCATAGGTAAATAGTGACATATTCTAATAGGAAGGAATCATTTCTGAATAAATAGGTCTACTGATGAACAAGTAAAACCAGGTTCTCTGCAGGCACTGATGAGGATAAGTTCACTGGCTTGTGGAATCTGGATCCTTTATTTGTCAGCAAGCTACACAAAACTGTAGCCCCACAGTAAGCTACTAAAGTTCTACCAGTCCAGAAGCACATGTTCTTCACCGACTCCCACTCCCTTGGCATCATACTCTGCACTTTGAGAGGTGAAGACTGAAAACAGGGAATGGCATGATGTTTTATTTCTAAAGGAGGAACTGCTCTGAATTGTGCCATACATAGGGTGAGCAGGAAATTTTTTCAAAGATGGGATAGTATTAGACATCAGTAATTACTACATAAACTAGACTCTGCAGTACTTCAATGCTTCCATGAGATTATTCAGCTAAAAAATTACCTGTTTGACAGTAAGTTGTGTTTGCTAACAAAGTGCTGAAAAAATAGATTATTTTGATTTTAGGATCCTTCTTGTCATTTTCTTATCTCATATGAATATCTTATTTTGGCGTATTTTAGATGAATCTGGAAATCATGTATTAAACAAGTGCAGTATCTAGTTCTCCCTCTTGGAAAGTTTAAAATGGGAGCTTCTCAGCTAACTGAAAGGCAAAAATATGTCCTCATTTCTACAGTATTATTGTTGGTGTCAGCATAATAGCTACTGCATTTTTTGCTACAAATGCATCACACTCAATTTCACACACAACTGTATTTCCTTACTCTCAAAATAGAGAATAAATACAATCAGTTAGAGATTTGAATCGGAAGGTGAACAAACTGCATTCATTCTGATTCCCATGGGACATGGGACCTGCAGCTCCCTGAGCACACACCCATCCACCAACAGATCCAGCACTGAGGAGCTAAGTGCATTCCTTGTTCATTTTGCAGTTCCTAAGCCAAACTGCCCTGAACTCGGCACTGAGGAAATCAGGGTGAGGATACTCCATCTTTGGTGAAATTATGAGTCCCATTTTTAGGTTTAGAAAGCCACACATAAAACTTGGCATCCATTTGTGGTACACTGAGTGCCCACATCTGAAAAGATGCCCACATAGCAGACTTCACAATTCAACTTTCTTCTTCTAATCTATACACGGTTTTGGCACTGTTGGAAGATAGAGGAGACTTCAGATTTTTTAGAGATTTTCCAGGGCATAGTATATGTAGAATTATGTAAATTTGTTTTGATAGTGTTTTACTGATTTTAACCTGGAGGAACAAAATTTCCACAAAAAGTTTCTCAAATGATCCTTGTTTCATTTCTGCGAGATCAGAGTCACTGGCCTAGCTGAAAACATGTTTGGGAGGTCTCTTTCCTGGATGGAGGACTGTGTCAGCCAGTGATCTGTAAAAGGTTCCAAGACCACTGAAGTTTTTTAGCTTGTTTTCTCGTGTCTTAGGAAGCCTAGGGAATCATGCTATTTGTGTCTCTTGTTCTCCCTAAAAGCAATATTTCAACTTATTTTCTATAAAGTAAATTAAGCTGCTGAAGTTTCAGGTTTGAGTGTTTCAGTTGTAGAAAAGGATGTTCTATGAGTTCAGCAGTGCTGTTCTGCTGCTGGCTGATGAGTTCAAACATACTGGCTGGCCAAAATACATGTCCATAGTCCATGACCAATCAGGCAAGTGTTTGTCAGGTAATGACAGAATCTGGGAAGGCCACAGTGATAATGTGTTTAAGAGGGAAGATCAGAGCATGAGATGAAGAACTGGAAATATACTAGGGCTGCTCCAAAAGGGCTGCTCCTCCTATTTTATTATGTTGGCCCACAACATCAGAGGTGGATGTTGGCAGTATGGCAGTAGAGGCTGAACCTTCCCACCAGTATCCCATTCCTTTCTGTTGCCCTGCAACAGATGTCAGCAAAGGGACAGTCTGACAGAATGGCGTCTGACATGGAAGTGCACACGAAGCAAAGTTTTGTCACTGAATTCCTCCGTGTGGAAAAAATTATACCCATTGATATTCAACTCTTGCTGAACATTTATGGAAACCAAACAGTGGATGTGAGCACAGTGAGGTGGTGGGTGGTGCGTTTTCAGAGGTGGCAACAGTGACAGAGGGTCACAGATTATTATGAGGATGGCATGAAGGCTCTTGTTAATTGCTAGTGAAAATGCATAGCTAATGGTGGTGACTACATTGGAAAATAGTGTTTTGTAGCTAAGAATATCCTCTATCGAATAGTGTTCTTGTGCTCTTTGTATCTATTGTAGTTTCCACGGAAATAAATAGGAGGCATTACTTTTGGAGTGACCATTAACATAATAGAGGCACCAGCAGGAAAAGAGAGAGAATGGTCATTGCAGTAAGACGATAGAAATATAAAGGATATGTTTGTAGAAAATCAGACTCTGGAAGTCCGTCACTCATGGAAAAACTTATTTCATATTGGCAGGTAGTGCTTGAATCTACTGACTGTCTCACTGGAGACCTACTGTTTTTCTGCTGGCACCCTTATGCTTTGTAATTCTAACACAGGAGTGAAGTGTTGACTTCAAATCCTGCACAGATCCTCTGACGTCTTTTTCCTTTACAGAACCTGCAGTCAGAGAAAAGAACCCTACTGCACAGACGATTTGAATAGATGGATAAGTACCAGTGAAAGTATTTGCATAAGGAAAAGAATTATATTTTATAACTCAACATGAGAAGCATATATTACTTTGCACATACTTATTAAGATTAGTCCATAAGAATTCATTACCGGCATCATACTGAAGAAATTAGTTATTTCTTTCTCAGTCAAAGATAACATGTAAAACTTTGTTTGTACAGCAGACAATTAAGATGGAGGTTATTTCCTAACACTAATGAAAGTTCTCCCTTAGAACCATTGCAAATTTCTATAGACCTCTAACCTGTCATTTTCTTCTGTTTGGTTCATTGTATTTTGTAACAAAGAAAACTACCCAGCTGTGAATAGAAAAAGAAAAACCCTTTTTCAGACAAAAGAAGCAAAAGATCTTTTGTTACAAAAAGTAGCACAACTTCAGAAAAAATATTTCCTATTAGAGATCACTAGGCTATTCGATTGTTTTCAGCATGCAGAGGGTTAAGCCCAGCTGAGAATGCCAGACATACCTGTATTCATTCCATTTTGAATAAAGTGACAAATTCCTATTCTTGGTCACTGGAGCACAAAATTAGCCCTGTGCTTCAGTGAAAGGTCAATGTGGGAAGAAATAAACAGGAGGTGAGAGGTCATGACCTGTATACAGAACAGCAAAAATGGCTGAATAAAAAAAAAAGTTAATTCTACTGTATGTTGTACTTTCCATATAGTCAGGTCCCGTTGGAAATGTAAAGCAGTCCTAGACTGCTGTTCTGGAAATATAAGCACAGAAAAATGAAATGGGCTTATTTTTATTTATACTGCTTTTCTTGTACAGGTCCCACTACTTTTGTCTATTTTAAACAGCTCCTATATATAAATATTTATTCATGTGATCCAGGATCCAATGCATCTAGGAGGAGTTTAATTGATGAATCCCAGAGGACTCTTTCACTGTCCATATCTTTCAGCAGGATCTGGTGACCCCTGAAAACTGCTAAGGAACAGAACCAGTTGCTGATGGGAACAAGAATCTGAGTCAGATGAAAGGCACTGAAATTAGGCAGTAAACATAGTGTTTAGCTCTACTAAGTCTCTGGCACTAGTGGGCTGAAACACTATCTTGTCTGATGTTGGATATTGAGACCTCCTAGTCCTAGCATAGGAAAGAAATAGTCAGCTTGTGTGCTCTAGATAGATGTAGTGGACACGTGAGCAGCAGTGGCAAACAGCAGAACACAGGCAATAAAGAGTATTTTATTCAGCCAAAACTATGTTCAGTGATACACATCATGTCCTGTGGGCAATGGATGTGGAGCAGAGAATAAAGCATTCTCAGAGCCCGGCTCATACAGAGGAGAGTACTGGTACCACTATCCTGAGGATGTCACTCAAACCCTTTCTGGAGTATGCTGCACACATTTGTCTGGGGAGGATATCAATATCTTCTTGATTCGGAATTTTAATGTAGAATTATTCTTTGTGTCAATATTACAACAAGAGCCTTGACTCTGGTGCTGGATCTTGTGAAAATGTTTGTTATATGAACACTAACTCAACCAGGTCACATGAAGTGAGTCTGTTTTAGACTACATTCACACACAGGTGTCGTTACCATCATCTCCTAGCATGGTAACTCAAGCTGATTAAAAATATAACGTTACAGAAAAAAAGCCTACTCTGTATGTGCATATGGTTGACAGAAGGCCCAGCTAGGAAAGAACAGCTCAGCCAGAAATAGTTGTCTCTTTAAAAACCAATACAAAATCAAGGTGTTGAACCGAAGAACATCTCCCTGGACAACTTGCTATTGATTTGTAGAATATGTGGCTTTGTAAAAAGAAAACATTCAAGAAGGTAAAAGAGTCATTGTACAGACTGTAATGCCGGGCAAAAGCATTTCTTTTTAATTTCTTTTCTTCCGTTCTTGGAACTCGTCAGGGAGCGCTTGTATGAAATATATCTTCAGCATAAATTGATAATTCATTGCAACCAAAAATCTAAGCAGTAAAGATTATTTTTGACAATTTTCCTATTTCTCCTGAAATTAAGAGCAAATAGAAAGGAAATGATTGAGAAAACCTGTTGAAACATTTTGAAATTCAAAATTCTTTTTCATATGAAGTTTCATTTTACAAAAGCTAAGTATGCTCATATGAAAGGAAAATGATGAGCATGAAGGAAAAAAAGATACTGAAATGCATATCGACTTACTCAGTTCCCTTCCAAAAGTTTGGATTTTAATTTACAAAAAAAAAATTAATCATTATCTCAGAAAATGTCTCCAGAAGGAGAAATTGCATCCTGCCAAGTTCTAGTTGTTAAATGTTCTAAGTGCACCTGAATATGATCTCAAAAACATGAGATGCAGACAATATCTCAAGAAAACAGCGTGTGTTCATAAGGTACTCTATAGGTTTACCCAAGTAGATTACAAGTAAACTATCAAAAACACGTAAGCAGGAAATCTTTCCTACTTCTTTGTTGTTTTAGATTCATTATTATCACTTTTTCTGGTGTCTTACCAGTGCTTTGCAAATTTGATGGTTATATTTCTTTTTTTTTTTTTCTTGTTATTATTCTAAATGGATTTTTGCATTGTTTGCTTTATTTTCCATTCTAATGCTTGTATTTTTGGCTTAATATATCTCATATTAGCAACAGAGATTTACAGTGCTATGCCAGTTGGCACTTTGTATTTCAGCAGGTTGAAGAGCAGTATGAGGTCTTGTGAGGAAAATACTCACCCAAATTGACTAGTTACAGTCCTATAGCAACAGTTTGTACCTATCAGCTTCCTTACATCAGAAAACAGAACAGTCCTGATAAATCTCTGATGGTTCTCCAGTGGTTTCCAAACAATATGAGACAAAATAATTTATATTGCTGTTCAGAGAAGACACTAGATATTGTGTTCAGGTATATGTCGAAACTTAGAAAAGATAGATGGTTGAACTTCATACTACTATTACTACTTAATATTAATTCTGTTTGCATGCTTTGGTAAGGTATATTCTTCTTTTGAAATAAAACCATAGCATTTATTTTGAAGTTAGTAGAAGTAAAACCAATAATTCTATTTCTTCCCGTTTCTGCATGGTAAGTATTGATGCATGCAAATAGTGTGTAAATCATTTTATATGATAAGAAGCCCATATGCTCCAATAGAATTCTTCAGTGAGATTTAGATGCATTAATTTATTTTGGGGAGAAAGAAGATACAGGCTTGCATATATTCTGTATACTGATGTTGTCTGACTGTTTCTATGCAGTCTGTTTTGCTATGGCTGCAGAATGGATGATTTCATGTCTATGTGACTGTGACTCTCAGAGGATGGTGAGTAGAGTGATATTCATTTTATACAAGGCTGAGATAATGAAAACGAAGTAGAGAGATGAGCTACCAGAATAATTGCGGAAGCTTAGACTGGCATGTCTGGTTCAGAAATCCTGGTGTCCATTTATGCATGCTTCTGGAAGGTAATTTTAGTTCTATAACTCCCCAGCAAGCTCAGATAAGCTTAGATAAGCAGTGTTTTTCTCTTTTCCTGTTATCAATTGAGCAAACCCTCTCCAAAGCAAACCTTGCTATGGTTGCCCATGATTTGACTCTTGGCAACTGTAGTGTTCTCTCTATTGCTGCAGCTTCAGATCATATGGAATTATATGGAAATGGAGAATACGGGTGGCAGCAGATTGTTCAAATGAGGTATTAAGCCCAGAGCTCATAACACTTCTTGAGACCTTTTGTGATATGACAGATTCACTAATCCCCATGTCAGCGAGATTCCTATTGTATGGACTTTGGTGGTTAATATATAAAGGGAGCTACAGGAAAGAAAGGGACAGACTCTTTAGCAGGGTCTGTAGTGATAGAGCAAAGGGAAATGGCTTCAAGCTCAAAGAGGGTAGATTTAGGTTGGATACAAGGAAAAAGTCTTTTACAGTGTGGGTAGTGAGGCAATGGAAAAAGTTGTCCAGAGATGTGGTTGATGTCCTGTACCTGAAGATTATCAAGGTGAGGCTGGATCAAGCCCTGGGCAGCTTAATTTAGCTGTGAATGTCCCTGTTCGTTGCAGGGGAGTTGGACTAGGTTACCTTTAAAGATCCCTTCCAACTCTAAGGATTCTATGATTCTATGATTCCATGATTAACATTCTTAACATACCAAGGACAGAGGTGCTTTTGTCAGGTGCCAAACTGTGCTAGCATATTGGCTCTACCATAGGAGTGTATCTGCAGTGCTTGAGTCTCAGCTACTCCTCAGTCCCACAAGACAGGAAAGGCTTCACTTGGTAGTACCAGTGGGACTATAGTTCATCCAGCACACTCCTTCCTTCCTTTCTCCATAAATCTCCCCACTTCTTCCCTTCCTTCCTCAGTTATGAAAGACCTGAAGCTTACTCCAGTGATCAGTTAGTGGAGAATTAACTTCTGGAACAGTCTCAAAGATTTTTCTTGGTAAATATTCCCTCTAGTTTCATCAGTACCTTTTGTTGTTGTTGTTGTTGTTTAAAGGAAAGGAAGAGGAGATGAGTATTTGACCTATTGTTTTTGATGTTGATATGGTAGAATTTAAGGGGGCTCTGTTTTAATGATGCTGCAAGCAGCTGATCTGCAAACTTTCATTAGAAGTGAATGCTTGTGATTTCATCATTAAGATACCTAACCAGCAAGTTACATCTGTTTAACTCAAAGCCCCTCTGATATATTACAGCAAGATAACAGTCCTCCTCAAGCCTATCCCTACGTGAAGGGTTTCTCTCTGTCAAGAGTATCAAAAGAAGCTATTAAATAAGGGCAAATCCTGAAATCATGAGTCAGTTGTTGTTCTGACTGTATTCAACAGTCTGACAATTGTTCATCACTGAAATCTGGGAATCAGGTCATGTTATGTAAATAAAATGTTATTGTTCTCTTCAGCCATATTGATGTATTACTTATTTAATTGAACATTGAAAGGAGATGGTATAAAAGAAAGAATAAGGTTGTAGAGAAACTCTGAGGTAATTTGTCAGTGTTTTCTGTTGGATAGAGACATTGAAATAACACCGATTTTTCCAAGTGCTCACATGTCCAAAGGTCTATTCATTACATTGAAGGCATCATCAATGTCTTTGGAATTAACATAGAGATAAATATTATTCTCTTTTTTAAAATAGATTAGTTATTTTGCTATAACAAACTTTTGTTTTAATGACAGATTTAAGTATTACTGAAGTTTCTAGATAAAAGAAGTAACATTCACTACACTGTTTGAACTCGTGGTTTATGTTATCCTTCTACACTCATGGCTGATGGATAGTGATGTTTAAATGTTGGTAGCTTTATTATATTGATTTAACAGTTATTTATTACAAATCTTTCTAGATTTAGAGGGAGGGAAAGCTACAGAGTACTGTAAAGTAGAGACAAAAATAAATGAAATGTGAAGTTTATCTTTCGAATATATTTTTACTAGTACTTTTATGCATTATTTACACTAATCATAAACTATACAGTATCAAACCGGAAGTGTTGATATACAAGTAGTTGCTTTTAACAAAGGTAAAGGTATTAATTATCAATTAGCAAAAATTGCTACTAATAAGACTGGGGGAGGGGCAGAGAAAAATTGATCAGGAAAAGCTGACACTTACAATGTTCTGCAGATTACTAGTATTTTTTTCTTACATCTGCCTTAGATGATATGAAAAAAGGTGTCAGAAACATAATTACTAAATACATCTAGGATACAAACCCTTTTGTTGTTCTTTTAATCATTTGAGGGAAGAATATTAATTCCTTGGAAGATTTTTGCCCTTTTCCACAGATAACAAGTAAAATTAACTAACAGCTCAATTAATGAGGAAGATCCCCTCCCCATTGGCATGAATTCAGTTTAATTTTTTTCTTCAAATATCTTCTATTCTAATATCAATCAAATATATTTTCCGTGCATAATCAGGAAATCCTAATAGAAGGAAAAACAAGTTGGAACTGATGTCAACTACAGTGGCTTACTTATAACCACTGTCTCTCATGCATGCAGCCATACTAGTGATTACAAGTTGACTAAATAAATGGAAAAGTAAGTAGTTTCAAACCAAGGTAGTAATAGAGGAAATAAAGTTGAGGAAATTATGAATATTTAATTATTTATTCTCTATATAAAAATTATACTAATTACACTAAATTGGAATGCATTGAGTTGTATTGCTGTGTGTGTCCTTTCCCAGCTGTGATTCTTTAATGAACTCTGCTTCATAGTTTTTAAGAAAACCTACATGGTAAATTTTCCAAAATAATGCCTTAAGTTATCTTCTTCATTCAAATTAAGCACTTTAATGAGCGTCTGCTTTTTCAGAAGTGTTCTTTCCACTGACTTGGACGGGAAAGCACCATGTTATATGATTTAAGTGGAAATCAAACACTTGTAGCAATAATTAGCCAATAGTTGTTGTTAACTTGTGTTAACAGTCACATTAATTTTTCATCCATGACAAATAAATAAATAAATAAATAAAGGTAGGAAATTGCCCATTATGGAGGTAGGAAAGAAATATAAGAAAGCAAACAAGCAAATGACACTTCCTTATTCACATCCAGTATTTCTTCAACTCCATTTATCCAAGAACAATACTAATTCATGTTAGACATTTTGGCCTGAAACTGTCTAAATATATCCTGTATCTAAGAAGGAGATACTGTACTTGTCTCTGTTGAAAAAGATCTTTCTGTATTTTTTTTTTTTTTTAAATAAATACTCTATCTTTACTCTCTCTTGGAAGAAAAAGTTTGAGAAAATCTTTTCCTTCTTGTAATTTTGTCATATTTTTGTTCGTTAGATGAGAATAGCAAGAAAGGGAAGTGTGATGGGTATTTCAGCTATCTTCTGGAGATCATCAAGCACAAGCCTTGTAAAATAAGTCTTTTCATTATATAAGTAAAGAAGTCTGCAAGAAAGAAAGTTACCTTTGACAGAGATTTTATGGTAGGTAAAATTAAAGAAAATGATCTCTCTTATTTAATTATTCTTTCAAAATCAGTCTGTGCACATACAAAGATGTCCTAGTGCAATGAAAATAGTATCACGGATTATTTATGGAATACACACTGACCCAGTAATCTTTGGTAGAGCCCTCAAACAAGTAAAACCCCAGTTATAGCATAATAATGTCCTGTTTTATAGCTGAAACAAGACAGGATTCTTGTGTATGTAGATTCAGTGGCACAGTTTATGCAATTCAGTTTTAATACCACGCATGCAAAACAATATGATAAAAATAGAAAGAAATACCTTATATTGTCATTATTATTATTTTGCATGACTCGGTAACCACAAATAAGTCATCATTACTAGAAAAATGAATCAACTACCCTCTGGCCACAGACTTTGAGGGATGTATCAGTAGGTAAAATCCACTCTACCCAATGTAAAGGCAATTATCTATCACCCATAATGAAAACATATACAATGTGTAAAAGTGTTCTGTTGGGGGATCTGTGTTCTGATGATCTGATAGCCTAAACTTTATTACCTCTCCAAAGAAAACCTTAAACTGACAGCGTAGTCTTTTACATTGTTTCTTTGAGTATATGCAAGGTTATTGAAAACATACATAAGCACAATTTTATTATACATTCATTGCAGGGAAAATAATATCTGGAAAAAAAACTTCCAGCTCAACTCCACCATGTATTTTAATAAGATTTAGTATTATGAATTTTAAAATAAAGAAAGCTTGAAAAAGTTCGTGACCATTAGGCATGATGGCAGAGTACCTAAAAAAAAAAAAAAAAAAAAAAAAAAAAAGATTTTGAAACAACTGGAAATAAGTAAGTGCTTTTCCTAAAAATTAAGTCCTATGTGCACTTCTTTCATCAACATGACATCTGGAAACTCCTTAATTCTCAGCATAGCTTTCAGAGGTCTCTAGCTTAACACACTAAGGACAAGGATGTATTGAAGATGTGCAAATTCTTTAATAAATATGACATAGTTTTGTATCTATTTGTTGTCTTTAAAATCTGGGGGGGTTATTCCTGCATTTTCGTGTTGAATTTTCACTGTTTATTAGTGATTTGTGGTTAATGATTAAAGTGTAACTACTTTTTAGGAAGAAGTTAGTTATTTTTCTTTCACTCTTGCAGGATCTGTAGATCAGTGTAAAAAAATAGTGCTGATAGTGATAAATAACAACAATTGATCATGGTCACTATTCATTGTTCTTCACACTCAGAATTTTGAATTAGCATATTGAAGCATAGATTCAGAAAAAAAATATATTTTTAGGTAAACACAGGGATTCATGATCTTTCAATCTGAAATGCCATGCAGGTCTACTGATCTTTGACAGTTTACTCCAGAACATATTTTGGTCCAATCCGTACAGAATATTTTTATAGCTTTAAAAGTGGCCTCTGAAAGAGGGTGGAAAAATGCAGTTGCTCTTTCTACTCCTGATGGAAAAATTAGGAATTTGGTTTTAGGTTTTTTTATTTTCTTATTTTTATTTCCATTAAAATAAAATAGGAAAGGAGGAAAGACTTCTTCACATAAACAAGAAATAAGGTAGAGTGAGATGAAGATAGGCAGGGACAGAATGTTAACAATGTGGAACTGGGTACTCTGGAGAAAAGTCATTCTTCTTTTGACTGAAGATGAGGTGCCAGAGGTGGTTTGTTACGGTGCTCTCTAATAGCTATAATGAAAGACAGATAAAAATATATATGCATTAGTGGGAGCAACAATCAGAACACATTAATGAAGGAGAGGTGAATGACCTAAGAGGTATAATAGGTAGACTTTGTTTTCCCTAAAAGAGGCTAGCTTTTGATAGCTTAGTAAGATGTTGTCTAGGTAAAATTATATGCAAAACCTGTGTGCCCTCAAGTGCTTGATTAATATATTCATAGGGACTGGAAAAACATGTAGGGCTAGAAGGAGAAAAAAATTAGGCATCTATGACCCCTTCAGTGTGTCTCTATACCAGAATGGTTTCGAAACTATGAGATCATATGAATACGTCATGTAAAGACAGTTTGTGTCATTCTGAAAATAGCCTTGGGGTTTTTTTGGACAGTAGTGGAAGTACACAGTTATAATAAGCAATATCAAACATCTGTGATGGGAAACAAACTGAAGGCATCAGATCCAGAAGCATCTAAACTGGATGACAGCCAAGTGAATTGGGTTTCCTTCCCCTTTCTCCTCCTAGCCTTGCTTTCCCCTTCCCATGCAAAATTAATCAAGGCATTATTTGTTGAGATTTTCCTAATGTTTATGTTTTCTCAGGGAATCAAGGCAGCAGTGGCTGAGGAATCAAAGTGAATTCCATTCAGACTAAAATAAATATGATTCTGAATTAATCAGCTTTATCAACTTATTAGAAGCTAATCAGAGACAAAACTGCTCCATAAAAGATCACTACTGGGGCATGCTGTGCCAGGATTCTGATGTTTGTTTCTGTTGCTTTAGTATACTGCATATAAGTAAGCTGGAGATGGCATTAATTGCTTTCTTGTATCTGTCACTGGAACCATCAATATATATGTTACCTTTGCAGTATGAGTGATATCATGTCACATCACTATTCAATATTGACAGAGACTCTTGGGTACCAAAATATTTTTGCGAATGTTTCTACTGCAATCAATAGAAGTTTCAATAATAAGTGTTTAATGCAGGGCAGTAATGCTAGCTTGTACTATAAAAGTTCATGTCCAGTAAATCAACAGAGATACTCCAAGGAATGATGAAATAATATAGTGGAATTTGCAGACTGTTTTCCCTGTGAATGGCCTCAGTTTATTACACATACTTGTTGACACAGACAGAACTCTTCCAGAGGTGGGTGCTTTCTAGGAGTCTCTAGAAAAAAAAAAAAAAAAACAGAATTTAATAGTTCGCATCATGGGTAAGCCATTTCTGAGTGTCATAGAAAAAATAGTGATAAAAATTCCAAAGGAACTCAGCTGAATGTCAGACCCAGCATGTAGTCGATAAGGCTCAGTTATTCAGTACTGACACAGCATGGCAAAGCTAGGAAGACACTGCTTATTTCAACTTCTATTGCCAAGGTTGGGTACTTGACAACTCAATCAACAAAGGGTGAAAATGGAAGAAGAAATCTCAATCACTACCTTCTGATGAGAAAGATATTCAGAACTATACCTTTGTTCTGTCCTTAAAAATAGAAGGCTGTAGGATAAGGATTAAAGCAATCTTAAAACCACAAGTGTGGTGCTCTAGTAAGACACAGGCCATGATACAGTGGTGTCAGCAACGACAGCAATGAGCATGCTCTCTTCCTTGGAGGAATTTTGTCACTTCAGACACCTCTCTTTCCCGTCTTCTTCATAATCTTTCTATGATTATTCTCCTCCTGCGTATTTCTCAGCCTACCTTAGCCTACCAAAAACCCACCTAGAGAGCATGTTTTCCATGCGGTAAGCAACCCTTCTCTTCAGCAGTAATTTTCTTACTCAGCACTTCCTCCATGAATTTTTTCAGTGTCAGGATCCCACCCACCTCAATGACTGAAGATAACTATCATCCTGCTGTTCAAATCAGTGCAAGTAGTTGCATACCATTTTTGCCCTATTTGCTCAAATTTTAGCTTTAGTTGGTTAGGGCAGGGAAATAAAGACATGCAAGTACCAATGTGCCCTTTCTCCTTCCAAACTAGCTGAGATACTTCAGTAGCAAACATATGTGCACAACTTCTGCCCATTGAAATATCCTTCTGGAAGAAAATTACACCCACATACATTGAATTATTTTTATTTCTACTTAAATAAGTAGGACCCATTACTGGGCTTATTCTTGCTCAGTTTCTCAGATGGCGCAGACCTTCATCATCCAATCAAATCCTATTAGAATGCAAAGAAGGGTGGGGTCCTCCAGACTGCCAGCTTTCAGTTCAGAAACAGTGAGAGTTATTGCCAGAGGAGGAAAATTTGTAGGCCAGCATGGAGGAGATGTTTTAAAAGATCTGCCATTTTTGAAAGCTTGGCCCATTCTAGTTTGAAGTTGCTAGTTCATACTAAGGGAGCCACATAGGTCTCCACCATACAATTTTCCTATAATTCTTTCTAGGCTGCCTAACAGCACAATATATGCTCACCATATTTATACACCCAGCCTTAAAATTCTCACTAGCTATCAACTGACAACTGTCCCAAAGCCCCTCTTATCTATGCTTAGTCACAGTCTGATGCCTGAAAGAGGCTTCAGGCTGTCCTATGTGATAAATCATTGCTGGGCATGAATTTGATTTTGCTTTTCCATTATACACCATACTGTCTTCTTGTTCCTACTTATTTTAAATTCTATGTGCACCACTTACTTAAACAGAGATGCTTGAAATTTATAGTTAGTGCAATCCAAGCTGCTAATTTTTGTGCTTCCTTTTATCTCAGGACCATAGTCTAGCCAACCGTAATGCACTGATGATCATATTGGAAAGCTATCAATTCTGCCATTCCAAGTTTTATATGGGAATAAGTGCAACTAACAGAGATGCTATTAATCGCATATTGTTATTTTTATTTGTACTATTATGCAGCAGTTACTACTCCTCTGGACTCATCTAAGAAAAGGCCACACATTTCATATGATAACTGCAATGCCCTAGGGAAAAAAATGGCAGAGTTAAGGGTGCTTTAATGTTTTCTTGAAATTCTCTTAGCATATTCAGACCCCAAGCATTATTTCCTAATCAAATGTAACACCGCAGAACATGAGAGCATTTGTGCTTTCCTTCTATCAGTTAATGCACAAACTGAGAACATTCAAGTCCTGTTTTCAAACAGGTATGCATTAGTGTGAAATAAGAGCTGATCACCCTGCTGTACTGTGAAGCTATCAAAAGCTGATGAAGTATTTTTCGGTCATCCACAAAGATGACATGTTCTGGAACCCTGTGCATTAAATAAATCTAATCATGACACTTTAATAAAATATGTTAAAGGAATATATTTAAGGCCAAAGTCTGGAAGCAACACAGAACATGTTCCAACAGTACAGCTCCAACACCTGGATGTTAACCTCTTCAATGCCCTATGGACAAATGGCTTCAGTTCAGAAAAGCAGCACCTGTAGTTCTCTGTGAATGTCTGCCATGCATCCTCATATTGCAGAGAAGTTAAATATGACACATTTAGCAAGTAGGGAAGCACAGTAACTCCAAATGTGCAGAGTTTACTAGTGCTACAAGTTCAGCGAGCCAGTAGAGAGTAAAAAAAATTTTCACTTGCTGCTTGCTTGATTAGAGAACTGGGGTTGGATTCAGCTTGCTCATGTCCTTTGTTGTTCACTGTTCTCAAATACTCATGTGAGCAAAGCTATGTTCCTACAAACATCCACAAACAGCAGATTTGGGTGCTTGCCATATGAATATATTCAGAAAACAAAGCCTGTTTTCTGATAAAATGACATTCATTTTGGAAGAAAGCAATAGCTTGCAACGAACAGACCATCAATATGGAAACAGATATAATATCACACGACCGGTCACAGCACTCAGCTAGCAAATCCTAACTACTGAATGATCAACTAAATGCTTCTGCTTTAGATTGTCCAAGACTTAATTGAGCTGTCTGCAGATGAGGAGCATGCAGAAAGCTATGTTCTTTCCTGTGCTGATCTCAAGGAAAAAAATTCTGTAAAATGCTCTTGAACCAGACAAGTTCAGCCAGTGGAATCCTGGATTGCTTTATAGAAAAATAAAATAGCCCCCATGAGTCTAAGTTACTTTGACAGAACTTATTTTAATTGTATGGATGCCACACCGCAAACACATACAAACTCTGGGGTTTAAAAATATGGGGGTACAAGACTGAGTGTTTATATAGCTACAGATTTTTTCCTATCTTACTCAGTACTAGAGAGATCTGAAATTTAGTAAATGAATATGCATTTAAAAATCGCACACAAAATGTTAAGAAATATTTTATTGTGCTTTTTCTCTGCCAATATCACAAAGTAATTACACAAATGCTTAGTGAATTTCTCTGCCCTGCTGCTTTTCAGAAAGCAGTGTTACAATTTACCAACAACAATTAACATCCTTAAATTTGTTTAATTCTGTTTGTGAGTAAAAGATGACAAGAGGCGATTTTTTTTTTCAGTCTTTTATAGACCAGTGTTTTCTTCTCTGCTTCAGATAGACATTGCTGTAACTTTAAGTACAATATAGGTATTAATATTCTAAAAAAAAATGCAATGCCTTGTTTGCAATCAATGCAGATTCCCCTTTTGTGTAAGAATAACAGATGTTGATAGAAATAGCCATTGGGTTTGCAAAGAACCCATTTCATGTGTCAGAATAGTTGTGCCTCTTCTAGATGAAATGTCAAAAGCAGGCAGATATCTCAGTGTGAAATGACCTTAAGAAAAACCCGACCTCGCCAAAGATGACCTTTTTCCAGCAAGAAACATTAAAATTACAACCATATTGATGCTTCAGCTTCAAAAACAATATGTATGTATTTTTTTTTCTATTTTTTTTCTTTTTTGTACTTTTCTGTCTTGGCATCCTACATATTTTAAATAAAGATGTACAGTAGTCCACTTTTTGCTATTTCTGTTGAGACGATTTATGGTCATGGATTTGTTTCTGAAGTGTATCTATACACACAAGGGCATAAATAACAATATTTTTATAAATATAGATATAGATATGGACACATACTTAAATAGAACTATATACATTCACAGAAGATCAAACAAAACCATCCTGATTTCTAAAGGGGCCTAACATTTTTTGTGCTCGTATTACATTAGTAGAATGCATTACTTCCTGTAATTGAACTTAATCTTTTCACAGTATCATCTTTTTCTGAATTTTTAACAAATCTCCATGGCTTTTCTTTCTTCAAACTGAAGTGTCCAAGGTTCTTTAAAAGAAGCATTGGAGAAGTATTCACATATAATGGTGTATGTACTTGTATGTGCAATGGCTGATTGGTGGCACATAGTTTCTCCTTTAAACTATGAAAACAAAATGCAAAACCCCAAAAGATCCTTTGTTAAGGACGGAAGATGTACAATTCCTCTTTTTCGTGAGTGATGTGGAATATCAGTCTCAGCTTCTGTTCTAAAGTTCGCAGTGATTTGAAATTAAACTCAAAAGTTCCTATACACTTGAGATCTTCCAAAAGACACCAGATGTTCTGAAAGTTCTCAACTGTGTACAGGATGATTAATGAAGTACACAGGGGTTTTGGAGGTCAACAGTGTTGAAAGTTTATCCTGCCTGCCCACATAAACCAAACGTTTTCACAGCCAATTCTTTGCTGATCTGTACCTATGACTCACTCATTCCCTACACCCAGACTAAGCTCTGTCCCTCTGGATGCTGTTCCCACCTCACTGGAGGACGCTTAATTAGCTGACTGAAGTGGTACGGAGCACCCAACCTATTCTCTCAAAAGCTGTACTGGGAAAGGACAAACAGTGTCAGATTTTCTGAGAGACGATTATAGAAAAATCTTCCTCCATTTCAACATTGTTTCAACATCTCTCTAGTTAGGTAGTGTTTCTTGCATTTATTTCTCATTTTTCTGCCATCTCCAGCCCATTTCAAACAAATATGTGACACTTTGAAACAACGGAATAGATCTTCTTCTGAAATAATTAAACCAAATAATTTGCATGTCTTCAAGTTAAGCTTACTTTTCTCAAATTAACTTCTGAGCAGGCACAGCAACCCACAGATATTCTTTTGCTGGGTTTACCTTGGGGTCTCATCATATTCCACATTAGCTATTGAGAAACCACCAGTAACAACTAAGCTTGAATTTCTCAATTTAATCCATATCAACTTTGCTTGCTTTCATTTCTCTTAGTCCTTTAACCTGCCACAGTATCATTTCTTGTCTTGTATGGGACAAAAATTTCTCAGAAAATGTATATCTGAAGATTGTTCCTCTTCATCCTTGAAGGTCTTCATGGGCCTTCTTCTTGATTCTTGCAGAGACACATTCTGTTAGCATACCATTTTAGACTGGGACTGGTCTTAATAAATAATCAAATCAGCATATCAGAGCAGTTTGTTGCAAAATGTTTGTTACTAGGGGAATTTGGTCCTTTCGGTGAACAATCCAACCCAGATTATTTCAAAGCAGAAGGTCTTTTGGACAGGACAGAACAGGTGAGACCTAAGTAGCTAGGGGCAGCTGGTCTGGAGAGAAAGATGAAGATAGGAGACAGCTATGGAAAGAAGCCTGTGGCTGCACTACCATCAGAATCNTTTTTTTAAATAAATACTCTATCTTTACTCTCTCTTGGAAGAAAAAGTTTGAGAAAATCTTTTCCTTCTTGTAATTTTGTCATATTTTTGTTCGTTAGATGAGAATAGCAAGAAAGGGAAGTGTGATGGGTATTTCAGCTATCTTCTGGAGATCATCAAGCACAAGCCTTGTAAAATAAGTCTTTTCATTATATAAGTAAAGAAGTCTGCAAGAAAGAAAGTTACCTTTGACAGAGATTTTATGGTAGGTAAAATTAAAGAAAATGATCTCTCTTATTTAATTATTCTTTCAAAATCAGTCTGTGCACATACAAAGATGTCCTAGTGCAATGAAAATAGTATCACGGATTATTTATGGAATACACACTGACCCAGTAATCTTTGGTAGAGCCCTCAAACAAGTAAAACCCCAGTTATAGCATAATAATGTCCTGTTTTATAGCTGAAACAAGACAGGATTCTTGTGTATGTAGATTCAGTGGCACAGTTTATGCAATTCAGTTTTAATACCACGCATGCAAAACAATATGATAAAAATAGAAAGAAATACCTTATATTGTCATTATTATTATTTTGCATGACTCGGTAACCACAAATAAGTCATCATTACTAGAAAAATGAATCAACTACCCTCTGGCCACAGACTTTGAGGGATGTATCAGTAGGTAAAATCCACTCTACCCAATGTAAAGGCAATTATCTATCACCCATAATGAAAACATATACAATGTGTAAAAGTGTTCTGTTGGGGGATCTGTGTTCTGATGATCTGATAGCCTAAACTTTATTACCTCTCCAAAGAAAACCTTAAACTGACAGCGTAGTCTTTTACATTGTTTCTTTGAGTATATGCAAGGTTATTGAAAACATACATAAGCACAATTTTATTATACATTCATTGCAGGGAAAATAATATCTGGAAAAAAAACTTCCAGCTCAACTCCACCATGTATTTTAATAAGATTTAGTATTATGAATTTTAAAATAAAGAAAGCTTGAAAAAGTTCGTGACCATTAGGCATGATGGCAGAGTACCTAAAAAAAAAAAAAAAAAAAAAAAAAAAAA